>JAOTIX010000139.1:10505136-10523662 GCA_027123715.1 Gaidropsarus macrophthalmus
TCTCCCTCTGGTCCCGGGAATCAAACCTGCAACCCACCGAGCACAAGCCCGGCTCCCAGGCCATTAGGCCACGGCTGAATTAAATGTTCTTGTAGAAGAGTTATTTCATTTATGCAGTTAGTTTGTTCCACACAGGTCCTCTGTAGCATGTTGTGATCCGTCCTGTGGGGGTATGTAGACTGCTGGGATGAATGATGAACTGAATTCTAGTGTGTCTGCATGTGAGTGTATATTGTATTCAGTCTGTCCAGCGGAGGGCAGTGGTTCGCCCTCGCCACGTGTAAACCACCGGAATACCCAGGTAGAAGAAGACGCAACACTCGTTTGTTTGTGCTCCGCTGCTCGTCAGAAGACCCGCTGAAATTCAAAGTTTGGAGGAGGAGAGACACTCGACCTAGTGATGTGTCGAACACCAAACACATTCATTTAGCCTCTTTCGCCGTTTATTTTTCACAAGTGAGCGTTGAAAAGTTTCTTACGACTGGAATATTAGCAATACGTATTTTCGGGTAAGCGCACTAACGAACTTATCGGTAACGTAACAGAAGTCGGTCGTGTTGTGTTCGCTAACTTGAAGTTAACTAGCAAGCTGAGTTAGCTGTGCGGGCTAAATGAATTTAAATGTACAATTTAAACAGAAAATAAAGTCAATGTATCCACGGAAATGTCTGTTGGTAGCTAATGGATATGTGTTATAGTTGGTATTACACAATGATTTGCCTTTTACGAACTTTGTGACCCTCCAAGTTGGTTGCGCAATTTCTTGTTGAGCGTTTTCAAACACTACATTGAGAAATAATCGTATCCTTTTGCTGTATATTAATGTTTTGGGCTTTTCGTATCTGTTAAACTAGGTACATTTTACAATATTTGGTTGTCAAGTATCATACTATCAGGGTATTTATAATATGTTAACTTTAGGTTCACTTCCTTGGTGAACATGACCTATCCAGTGTATAACCCTTTCTAAGCGGTCAGTGGTTTTGATTTCTGCACAGAGCTCAGCATGGATCCCTCAGGCAGCGGCAATCAGCTGAAAAGGCCGAGAGCACCCCCGTCAGATTCAGAAGACAACATCTTCTTATCCCCAGGTGCGTCAGGTAGACATGTCAGATCTTCAACAAACACAGGTGACACCTAACCGAAACGATGTTTAAGCATTGTTTCTCTGTGCTGCCACGTCATCAATAACAGACCGCAGTGATGGGCAAAAGCGTCAGCGCCTTGACCGGGCCGACCAGGAGAACCTCAGCCCTGCAAGGAGTTCTGGACGCTCCGCTGAGCTGGCGCTGAAGCCGGACACCCCGGCCATTAACTCGGTACGCTCCCGGGTGCAGCAGCTCACCCAGCGACAGGAAGGTAAGACGCCCCCTTGGGTCACGTTGATGCACATGTTCACATACTCGATGTGAACGCTGTGTGTGTGCGGCGTTCTCTTGATAACCATTCCTCGGCTCAGAAGGAATTCAGGTTTAAACACACGATACTATTAACATGGGCCCTGTGATCTGCCAGTGGTGCACACCCTGTGATCTGCCAGTGGTGCACAACGTTAATTCTGATGCATGTTGCTCTTCAGTGAATGTGTGTCAGCTAATTCAAGGAGCTGCTCTGTGGAATGAAAACAGTTTGAATGTTTTTCAAACCCCATTTCTTCAAACTGTAGATTGTCTAAGTCACAACGCCCAGTTATGTAATACCTTTCCGTTTGCATAAAACTGACAAGATCAGCCTTCTGAAAGAACGCAAGAGACGTTTTTGGAGGCAGAACTCGATACATATTCTGAATGTCGCAAATACCTTGATGGACAATGCCCCACCTGTTCCCCACCTCAGGAGGACCGGTTCCGACACAGAGGTGTCTGTCTGATCCGGGTGCTGACAACCTGTCAAACATCCTGCACAACAAGGCCTTCAGCGAACATCTCCTAGGTGAGAAGAATGCACACACCTCATAAAACACAAGGAAACTGTCCACAGCTGTTTCTAGTAGTTCAACCCATATGAGCAAGTCAGGCATCTTTTTAGTGAACAGTTTGTGCGTCTGCCTCCCATCATAAAAAAAAATATATTTTTCTTTTCATCATGCCATTGAAGACATGCTTATCAATTTCCAGCCATTGTTCAGATTGCTATAGATGCTTGTCGGTGTTGCGTAATACATATATGTTTCTAGAACTTTACCTGAGCGACATCTATAGAAAAGTGTGATGGAGTGTTAGCATGCAACACTGAGCTTATATTTCTCTGATATCTGAGGCCCTATGTGTGCGTCCCTGTCGCTAGGGGAGAATGAGTTCAATCAGCGCTTGGAGCGGTTTAAACCCCCCGTCTTCGAGGCTAGCCCCAGCCCAGCCCCTTCCAGCCCCCGCCCCTGCTCGGACCTGGTGTCTGGCATCCAGCAGAAGCTCAAGGGCATCCTGACCCCCAGCTCCATGCAGGCAACCTTCATCCGCCAGGTCTGTGGCCTCCCCTGTTACACAGCCATACATCGGTTTGAAAGACTCGGGTCAGATATGCGTATGGTGCTGTTTCATCATTCTTCGGACTCCGTGTAGGGTAACCACCCTACACTGAGTCTGCAGTCTTGCTGTGGCTATTTTTAAAATCTGTGATTGTGGTTCTTGTACAACATCTGATTAGTTGCACAGAGTTGTCATGCACGTGTAAAAATGACCAAAAAATAGTCCCAACCGAACTCTCAGTTCTCAATTTGTAATGAGTTCCTCTGCTGTGTTTGTCCACCAATCAGGAGAGAGAGAAGGAGCTGCGCCTGTTGGACGTTCAACCTATCAGTGAGAATGCCTGGCTGAAGAGAAGCTTGTCCGACCCCACGATATCCGAGGTTGGTTCACAGATCCTAGCCATCTCTAAGTGTTTCTATCATGTCCAACTGATGATGCATGTGTGGACGGTCCTAGTGCCGCCAAAGCTAGTTCCTTCCATACAAAACCCACCTGTGTGAACCCTAGAAGCAGTGGGTCTCCCCCTGCCCCTCCACCTCCGCCTGGACACCTCTAGGATATAGAAGGAAGGCCCCCTGGCCTCCGTCGCATCCCTGGGACGTGAGTGTGCTCCTAACAGGGATAGCCCTGCTGCACATGTGGGTGACCCTGGAGAAGAGGGCTGGTGTGCTATTCAGGCGGGGTGTGAGGTGGCCTTGCAGCAGCGGGAACGTCGATACTGAACTTTCTATCTCCTTTCTGCACATTTTAAATATATTGTTTTGCCAATGAATAACTTGGCAAAACCAATTCACGTTTCTTCAGGTTTCAAATGTGTTCAACCTCATCACTGTACGTTTCACTGGTTCCACTGGTTCCACTGGCTTCAAGTCCTCCACTGTTCCAAGTCTGCTAACCATCGGAACTCAGTTCCACAAATTATGAGAAGGTACTTCTCTGATCTTTGATATATCTCGACTCACTTGTCTTCCAGCAGGGAGATGGTGATGGTGCTAACTCAGCAGACGGCAGTTTCACCGAAACTCTTGCTTCCAAGGCCGAGCAGCAAAAAGGGAAAATCACAGGTACATTTATTTGATATGCCATGAAATGCCCTCGAATGTTGTGAAAAGTTCCTATCAGTGTTGGAGTTAGTGATGCACCACGTGAGGTTAATGCGGATTGGTTCCTTTCACTTTTGTATTCTGGTGCTACATTCACTTCAATTTATTGTTTTCTCTTCTGATCAACGATGACTCGGTGCCGCAATCACTGATGCAATCGATGGTTCCCCTTACAGGCTGTGTATATAAACAAGTCCCAACTATATAAAGTATCACTATTTATAGTAATGATATGACCTGACTCCACAACTTACTAAAAGTCACATATTTCACAATCGTCTCGCACTAGACGCGTCGTCTCGCACTTAGCGCATCGTTGGCGGGAAACGCTGCAGCCTTATTGGGTGAAGAGGTGTGAGGTCACATAAGCACTGCGGCCTATCGCTGCAGAGATGTGTTGCCTTTTGTAACCCGACAGGTGAAAGGGCAGCGCGTGACGCCCTGACCGCCGCCTGTAGTCCTGTAGGGCAGCGTGGCCTCGCTGAACACGCAGAGGAGCACGCGCTTAGGGAGGGCCCAGAACGCCAAGGAGATCGTGCGGAGCAGGAGGTGTCAGTGAGGGAGGAGGAGGTGCTAGGGTCTCGTAGTCAGCCTCGTAAGCGCTCTGAGCTCTTCATCGACGAGGAAGAGGACACCGAGCAGAGCGTCTTAGAGTCCCCTCCTGGCGGGGAGATTAGCAAGGAGACACGGGAGACGGCGGCCCAGACCAAAGACGGAGAGCGAAACGACGACGACGATGATGATGAGGAGATGGAACTCTCCACAGACGAAGAACCGCGGCTGTGGAGGTACCCTCAGGAGTGCCCCTCGGTAGCCCTGGGGGAACGGGGAGAACCTGAAGGAGAGCACTCCCCCGCAGGCGAGGAGCAGGAGGAGAGCCCAGGGCGAGGGGCGCGGCCTGGAGATCAGGGCGGGGACGACGGGCGTATCGCTGCGTCGCCGTCATCGAAGGCTCCCGAGACCCTGCAGCCTGCGGACGCCGTCCATGAGGACGACCACACAGAGTCAGAGGTTCACCCTGTAGTGGAATCACCCAAAACCCAAACGCACCATGAACGTTTCCATGGAGACCCAGAGGCCTGTGGTAAGGATCTACCGCGGACCGTAGACCCACTAGCGATACCGGATGCACGGAGCAGTCTGCGGCCAACGGAGCCGCGTGGTGGAGCCACGGACCATCAGGCTGTTGGAGAGGACCACCCTGGAGAGACCACCCACGGAGAGGTGGCTGACCAGGACCATCCCCCGGACTCGGATCCACACGTGGCCCCGGCACCGCGCCAGAACCAAGAGGCTCAGCGAGGCCTGGAGAAGAAGGTCACCTTCACCCTGGAGCCCGAGCTCATCAATGATTCAGTCCTGTGCGAGTCCAACACGTCCTGTGAGTCCCCGGCCGAGAGTAGCTTCTCAGGTGAGATGCATGCGTTGGCTGAGACACGTCGGGTGAGCACTTTAGTCAGCTGTGGTGGACAATAGAGACGGAGAGAGTGGAGCACCATAGCCTGAAGAGGAACTATTGGGGTGTTTTGGGTCTGAAGCCTGGTTTATACTTCTCCTCCGTAAAGTGGTGTACGCGGACACGGCGACCCTCTCCGTCGTACAGAGACCCTATCGCAGACCCTCTCTGTTCTCTCCGGGCGCATCCCATATTTTTTAACTGTCCGTCACTCCGTCGAGGGAAAACGGAGACGTCAAGGGCTGTGATTGGTCCTCTAACAACGTCATTTCCGGAATTACTTTTCGGTTTGACTACTACAGGCAAATTTCACTACTTTGTAAATAGTTTATTTACATTTAAAGCATTACATTTTTTATTATGATTTTTTTATCCCTTTTTAATTACAATCTGCTGTATGCACGCATCAAGCGACTGAGAACGTCAACCTGTTTACTTTACCTGTTTACTTTGCCCACGGAGAACTGCGAAGGCTCGAGGGGTCTCCGTGGTAACGGAGACGGATTGCGTATTACGGAGTACGAGTAGTGTACCCCGGCCCTAAGGCTGGCACAGTTGTCCGTACCTTGAGTAACGCGGGCTCTTCTGTCGTCTGTCCACAGGAGAGCTGAGCTCCCACGACGAGACCAACACAGCGGAGATGATCGACCAGATGTTCGACGAGGTGCTGGAGTACGCCGAGCGCATGGAGGAGGACACGGGCGAGCACGACAGCGGCATCGGGACCTGCGCCGGGGACAAGGGCAAGACGGAGACCGGGTCTGAGAAGGAGAGGAGCGAGGGGAGCGAGGAGCAGCTCAGGGAGGAGGAGCAGGGTGCAGGGAGCAAGGAGACGTGTGACACCAGTGAGGACGAGCTGCTGACCTTCCCTCCCAGCGGGATCCTGTCCCCGCTCAGCAAGTCTGTGGAGGCTGTGGTCACGCCTATGGTGAGGGCCTCCTGAACCCGTCATCACAACATCAACCCATCATCTAGCATCGACACTATGCAGATGCTAGGGCTGTTTGTGTCATGCATCAGCCGGGCGTCATGCAGTTGTCAAAACGAAAGCCAACCAACCTCTTTTCAGTCCGTAATTGTGAACCGTATTCTCTTACCTGTCTTGTGTTTGAGTAACGTCTCCCATGTTTTTTCCGTGCCACACCCAGCGAATGGCGGTGCACCGCATGTCCAATCCTTCATCTCTGCCCCTGGCTCCAGAAGAGGAGGTGGGCACCAGCCCTGCAGCAGAACCTGCACCCTTGTACAGGTACCTAGCACACCTAGCAAACCACTTCCTGTATCAGCGCTGTACCAGGCCCTGTTGAGGTCGTGGCACCAACGGTCTACGATTGGTCGCCCCACCGACAGCTGAGGGAAGGCGATGAGTTCCACTGTGCTTAAATCGTGAGTGCGTTCTGTAACTCTCCGTCAACAGCGTCGACGCCTACCGCACGCAGAGGCAGAGCACCCTGCCCGCCACGCAGAGCGTGACGCCGGTGGCCCAGAGACGTGCTCCGGAGAAATCTCGCCCGGCACCTTCCATGGACGCCAAAGAAAAGATTGCGGTGCGCCAGCTGTTCTGAAGCCTGTTTTATACTACTCCGTAAAGTGCTGTACGCAGACACGGAGAGCCCTCTCCGTCGTACGGAGACCCTCTCAGAGACCCTCTCTGTTCTCTCCGGGTGCATCCCATATTTTTTAACTGTCCGTCACTCCGTCGAGGGAAAACGGAGACGGCGAGGGCTGTGATTGGTCCTCTAACAACGTCATTTACGGAATTACTTTTCGGTTTGACTACTACAGGCAAATTGCACTACTTTGTAAATAGTTTGTTATTTACATTTAAAGCATTTCATTTTTGTTTTATTTATAATTACAATCTGCTGTATGGACGCATCAAGCAACTGAACGTCAACCTGCTTACTTTACCCGGTTACTTTGCCGACGGAGAACTTCGAAGGCTGGAGGGGTCTCCGTAGTAACGGAGACGGGTTACGTATTACGGAGTAGGAGAAGTACCTTAAGTCTCGCTACCAAACGGTATCAGAGTCATAATAGGACTTCTCTTGTGTGTGTTCGGCACGGACCAGGCCCTCAGCGAGGAGGCGGCGAAGCTGCAGTCGGTCATCTCCCAGACGCTGCAGGCGCTGGGCTGCTGCGTGGACGAGACCCACGGCCGCGGCTCGCTGGAGGAGGCAGAGGCGGAGAAGCTCCTGCTGGTCTCCTGTATGTACCGAGCTTCTGCCCTGAGGACCTCCCAGGGTGCACTTTGATATCGTACCATGCAGACAGACACGCTTTATTATGGGGTGGTGTGTTAAAGGATTTTACTTTTCGGTGTTTTAAAGCAGATATAGAAAACAATATAACTGCACAAACATACAGCTGCTTTATGCATCATTATTCAACGTTGTGTAATTTTAAGTAGATTGCAAATACTTGTCGCACAGATCCCCCCCCCTTTTTTTAAATTACATTTTGTAATAGCATTTTTGTGATTTATTTTTGTATGATTTGTCATCAGGCGAGAGGCGGGCGGCTCTGCTGGCGGAGGTGGCCAGGCTGAGGGACGAGAGAGGCTCAGTGTCGGAGGACCCGCTGGAAACCGATGAAGACTACATCTCCCAGAAGCCCTGCAGAGGCACCGTCAACATCTGCAACGTCCAGCTGCCCCTCAAAGTGGAGTTTGTGTGCTCCTCACGTAACCGCACAGGTATGGCTGCGGTTGAGCGCGTCTTACCTTTCTGAGTTCAGTCGGGTTTTTTCGTAATAAGCTTATTTTGTTTTTGTTCCCGATGTCAGGTCGTCCGAGTCACTACTTCTTCCTTCTGATTCGCTACGGCCCCTGCAACATCGTGGCCACCCCGTTGGCCACGGCGGCCGACGCCAAAAATGGAGACACGATATCGTTCCCCACCTCGGTCACTCTGTAAGATGTAGCTCCAACGCATTTTATTCTTGTGAACATTTTATTAGAAGGTCAGTTATGATGCATGATGAAATAATGCATGCATATTTCTTGTTATCGCATCATATCATAAAATACCTAAATATAACCCAAACATGTGTATATATATATATATATATACTGTATACAGGGTATATTATTATAATGTATATTGATATGTTAACTATCTCATCAGGAAGGACATTCGCTCTAACTTTGAGATTGAAGTGGAAGTCTACAGCCTGGTACTGTATTTTTTTAAACGCTATAACTGACCCTGAAAAGAGAATATAACTGATGTACTCAGTCTGTGTTACATTCGTATTTTAACTTCCAGTCCCACACGTCCGGTAACACCTGCACTGTGGAGCGCATCACCACCAAACCTCGGGTAAGTGATCCGTCTCCACAACATGCCTCACACGCCCAAAGTGAAGGAGCGCTTGATTTACCCCTCGTCTGGCCCTCTGCAGGTCACCCCCAGGAAGCTGCTCAGCACCATCACAGTGAGTTAACACACACCTGATCAGGGAGGGGACGCCTGTAGAGATACGACTCCACACATTCAAATACTGATTCTGCCCTTTTCCTGTTCCAGCATCGGTCCAATAACAGCCTGACAGGTCGGTTGTTTTTCTCTCTTTCAGCGCATTTATCTTCATCACTTCATTCATATTAGTGCTTTGAAAATGAGCAATTCTAAACTGTTGAAATTTTTGGAGCACCTACTGAACACAGGACAGAGGCCCATGTGTTTGAGGCTGCCCTGTGTGTGTGTGTGTGTGTATTGATCTGTCGTTTCCGTGATCTCCTTCACGCTGTGCCGGGTCTCAGCCTCCACCCTGCCGGCCCTGAACCCGCGGCGCTCCAGCAACTTCTGCCTGGTGGGCTCCCACAAGATCACGCTGTCCTCTCTGGGACAGACCAAGTTCCCCCTGGACAAGGTGGGCTGCACCTCGTGTCCAGATGGATTCATCGTTTTCTATTCGTTTAGTATCGATATACACTGTCTTCACGGCTGTTAAAGTGATGATGAAGTTTATGATGAAGTTTATGATGGTGAGCTCTCGTTGGCCATCGCAGTGACCGGCTTTACACTGTGACCAGAGTTGTGAAGATATCACTCGTTTAAATCTATAAGCTGCTGTGCTTACTCATAATATATAAATCATGATGCGGACTGGACTCCATTGACATGATCCATTCAGAATGATGATATGGCAAGATCATTCTAAACATGCGTGTGATTTAAACAAAAACGCTGTGAGGTGTTTGGTGATAGGAGAAGGCGTACCCCCACAAAGCCTCTCAGAATCCACTAACCCTGTGGGCTCCCCAAAGTCTCGGGGCGTGGCCGTGAGCGACCCAGATGGCTCGTGTTAGGGAATGTTTCCACGGGCACTCGCATGCGGTCCCAAACCCTCTGGTGGAGGCTCTGCGCCGTGCCCAGACGGCTCCACGCCCACCTTTCTGCTGCACTTCACTGGGTGTCACTGGTGATGTAATCTGTCTCCCCCTCCCTCCCTCCCTCTGTCTCCCTCCCTCCCCCTTTTCTCCCTCCACTCAGATGAAATTTGATGGGAAAATCAGGAGGCTCCTGGGAGATGAGTTTCAGGAAAAGGTTTTTCTGCCTGCTCTCCTCCGCTGTCCCTGTCGGCTCTCTCCTCACCCATCACTTACGTTTCTCTTCCCCTCCAGAGCCGGCACACCCCTGCTGTGCTTTAGTCAGCAAGTCCAGTAGAATGACCGCCCTGTGTGTGTGTGTGTGTGTGTGTGTTTACTTTTCCCATTACGTCAACATCGATCAGTAGATATTCATATAATCATTCAATCATGAATCCAAAGTCACAAAAACTGATCTATAATGAGTCACATTTTATGAGTGACCCAAACAGTTTAGGCTCTTGAAGACTATCTATATTGATGTAATCAAAGTGCCATGTTTGTAGAACTAATGCATTTCTTAGCTTTCCAAATAATCTATCGCTAACCTTTAGCTCAGTTCTATAGCTGACCGCTCTACAACCTTTTGGATGACTTTCTGCTCCCTGATTGGATGCCTGGCTGTGAATGAGTGTCCCCTCTGTCCCCATCGTCCTGCTCCTGTCCCCAGGTGCCCTTCCTGTCTCCTCTGGAGGGCAACGTCTACCTGCGTCTGGACAGCCAAGGCCACTCCAACGTTCAGCACCAGGGCTTTCTGGTGAGGGGCCGTGAGGCGCGGAGATGTTCCCCTTGTTGTTCATGAGCAAGCGCGTTGATTTTGACTCGTGTTCCCTGGGCGTTTCCCCAGACCATGTTTGAGGTGGTGAACGGCTTCGGGGCGTGGCACCGCCGCTTCTTCACGCTGCATGGCTGTCACCTGTACTACTGGAACCACCCCAACGACAGGGAGGCCAAGGTACCGCGGAGGCCCAGGCCTTCTGAACATGAGCATCCATATTGGTCGTATAGCCTTCTCCTTTTGAGTTGCCTGTTCCAGCATAAGGTGAACCATATGTTCTTGTGTGTTGTGTTTTGCAGGCTGCGGAGGGAACCATCTCTCTGGCCAGCTCGGCCGGCCAGTGTGTGAAGCCGGTGAAGAGGGACTCCTGTGCGCGACCTTTCACCTTTGAGCTGGTCAGCAACACGGAGCTGAAGGATGAATCTCAGGAGGCCGGGGCAAAGTATGTTCATCCTATCTGACCACGCTGTTAGTTACTCGTGGTTAATGGGTGAATAACCCATAAACCCTAACCCTAAATACACGTTTCATGTTTCATTTTCACTGCAAATTGCTTTGGATTGAAGTGTGTGTCTGAAAACGTCTTTATTACATTTAAAATAAACTAAATCACATGGCGAGCGTATTCGACGACCCACGCCATTTAATATTGTGGTTTCAGCTAATGGGAAGAGGAGAGGGTTTCCTTTTTCAAAAGGTCTGCAACATTCACAGCAGAATGGGGTCAGAGGTCGGATGCATCCATAAATCACAATACTTCCTTCTAAGTCCGGGGGCGGGGGAGGGGCTCATTAAATATGAAACGGAAGGGTCGCCCTTTTCAACACGTGTTTAAACGTTATTCATGCGGCAGGAAAAATGTCGGGAAGCGCCTCACATTTCACCCTGTGGACACTTTTTAAAGACCTGCACCTAAACCAACACGGAGCTCGGGGTCGGCCCTTTCCTCTCCGCTCCCGCTGCCTTTCTTATGTAACGTCTACCGTACGCACGCCGTCGCTCTGACCCCCTGCTGTGCTGCCCCCCCACCCCACCAGGCGCTGGTTCTCCTCCGACACCAAGCACGAGCGCTGGGACTGGATGGACAAGCTGAACCAGGTCCTGCTGGACCTGCACACCTGGACCCCAAGCCGGGCCCCGGGGCCGCCCTCCAGCAGCAGCAGCAGCCTGAGGGAAAGCCTGCTGTGAGGCGGGGCCCCCCCACCGCCCCAGGGGCCCCCGGCCGGGCCGACAGCACCGTAATCAGTCCTCAGTCTGTCGGCGCCGCGGTCGGTAAGTGCGGAGCAGGAAGAATTGCGAAATTTGCTGCTAAAGTCTTTATAGGTTAGCGTGTTAGCCTGTTTGTTCTGAGGGAAGCTAGTGTGCTGGTCTCATGTTCTGAGGCCAGAGGGATCCCAGTATCACCATTATTATATTTCAATCGTTGGTATGGTATCCTTTTGATGTTCTTTATTTTGGGGCAGTTATTTACAATTATTTGGAGATAATCTGTTGCGTTATTCTTGGTCAGCTATTAATGATCATTTTCCATATTGAGATGAAGCCTTCCGATATGGGCTAATATATTTGAAGTATAACCGACATCTAATGAGTAAATGTAAGAATAGAACACTACTACTGTGCTTAACGCTAAGTGAAGTCTAGAACAATCTCTGAATGAATGTATGATAATAAAGGCAGTGTCACACGCTAGTGTTAGGAGGGCTGTGTTCAGATGAGCGTATCTGGTGTCCCGTCCCTCCCCCCGGCCGTGTGTTCTGGGAAGGCGGGCCGGTACTGATCCGGGGACAGTCATCGATTATGAGTCAGTACGGGGAATTGTGTAAGGGTTCGTTTTCATTCCCTTCCCGTCTTGTGGCTGAAAACACCGTTCGGGTCTGTGTTGCACAACGATCATCTTTCCCTGATGTCGTGTTGTCTGTTTTCCGTGAGATGAATTTAATGCGGAGTGATTTGGGATCATTCTTGGGGGTGCTGAAGGGACATGGGAGACTGTGTTGTGATCTGTATGTGATCTGTTGTACCGTCCAATTTCATTCTCTGCTCTTTCCTGTTTCATGTACTCGTGTTTTTTCTGTGTATGCTCCTGTCACTCTTCATCTTTCTCTCCATTCTATGCAACTCATCGACGTACCAATTAAAGAACGAACTAAAGCACAACCAGAGCTGTCTGTCTTGTATGAGTGAGGCTGAACGGACCCAACAGCAGAGAGGGCAGGGTGGTCTGTTGAGAACTTTGATGACAACGCCTCCACAAGGCTGCATGAGAGGCCTGGGCAGTTGTCATGCGCTGGGTTGAGTCCCTCATGATTATTCAGGCTTAGGACTGGCCTCGCTAGTCAAGATGGATTACAGTTCCATGGAAAGCCCTTCATGAGGTCCAGGCCTTCCATGCCTTCCACATTAAATGAATATGAAAAGGCTGCCAAACCGTCATGTCGCGCCGCCTTCGGTCGTAGTATCTGATACTCTTACACTTTATTTCCATGCCATGATGAGTATCTGGTGAAATCTGAAAGGCTGTTTCAGGCCGTCTCTTTAAGGTGTTGTTCCAGCATCGGTGATACGCTATCACCATCATTACACAGTCTGTCTGTCCGTCCGTCTGTCTTGAGTCTCTCCCGGATACCAGCTCATACTCGGCACCGAGGAGCCCACCAGGAAAGCAGCCGAAGTCAGGAATGTCATACAGGAAGTGGTCTGGAATTAGACTTCCGGTTCCTCTCGCAGCTCCTCTTGGGTGGAGGTGGAAGTGTGATACCGTGTTTTTAAGGTGATGACAACAACGTCTCTGTTTATGTGTGTGTGTGGGGGGGGTGAAGGGCGCGGTCCACTGACAAAATCAAGGTCTGAGGAGGAACGTGTTCTGGGAAATGACTGGACTCATTGTACATGCGGCATCCAGCCTCCACCCAGGTGGCAGGTCCCTGGCTTCCCCCCTCCGTGACATCACCTTACATGGCTCTCGTCTCGGGGGGGGCAGGACACGAGCCAATACCGATAAGATGGCAGCGCGAAAACAATCATGACCTCGAAATGCATCCTTTGTGGGAAGTGGTGCAAGAAGAAAAACAAGTTAACTATGAACCCATTGAGTTGTTGTATGACTTGACCATAGAGTGTCTTCAGACATTGTGCAAAAAGGAAATTGCAGCTTTCAGCTGAAGTCACACTTCATATTGTTTACACCGCCGTCGGACCGCGGTCCACACCAGCGCAGTTTGTAGAAGTGTTCTGGATGAGAACAGATCCCAGACCAGACGGTTAAAGAGAGGGTGGGGGGGAGGGGGCGCCAATAAATAAATAAACTCCACCCCAAGGTGGAAGTGCAGACCCCCGTGTCCGCACACAGCTGCACGCGAACGCCGCCACACATTCTGTTGCGACAGAATGCGTGCGTGACTCCAGGCTTTGTCCAGCACACACACCGTCCTGAGGGTCACTGACCTGCTTCTCTGAGACTGCTCAGGCCAGTAGCATCCAGCTACCAGCGACTGCTACAGCACAACGGTTATCAGACATTATGAGGCGGTATTGTTTGCGGTCTCGCTTGCGTTGGTAGCCTGACCTCCTCTCTGACCCGGGGGCGTCTGGGAGAGGTCTCAGGGACACCCCGTCCTCCTTCACTCTCCAGTAAGAGGACTGGTTTATGGTGGGTCATAAGGGCTCATGTATTATGCACGTGTTTCCCATCCTGGGAGCCTAATTGGTTTGCAGTCAGAGCGGGTCTCAGACGCGGGGGGGCGGGCTTTAGGTGGATCGCTGTGATTGACACAACGTCTGCTGAACTGTTTCGATTCGCTCGCGCTGTTCTGCTCTTCCTCTTGTCTCAACGATCTCTGTCCTGAATTGGGGAGAACCTGAGCGATAAACCCGCCGGTCAGTCCTAACAAGAAGAAAGATGGTGTTACAAAACCATGTGGTACTACGCCCACTTATGGTCAGAGTCCGTAGAGGTGAAAGGTCAACCTAAGGATTCAATACGTCAAATCCATCGCTTGGATTGTCCAGCTGGTCTGGCCCCCCAACCCCCCCCCTCCCGCTTCCCTGCTCTGGACATATTTATGTCCCCTCAATGTCTCTCTACCACTCTCTCATTCTTCCCCCCTCTCTCTCTCTCTCTCTCTCTCTCTCTCTCTCTCTCTCTCTCCCTCTCTCTCCCTAGTCGTTCGCCCCCCCTCCCTCCCTTTTCCTGTCGGCCTCTAAGTGGAGGATGTGTCAGAGAGGGAGAGAGGGAGGGAGAGAGACAGTGTATGCATGTGGGAGCAATAGAGGGAGAGAAGGAGAGAGAGGGGGGCGTTGAGTCAAACCAACACGCACCCTCTCTCTCTCTCTCTCTCCTCCCCCTGTGCCTGTGCTTCCTCTGCCTCGCACGCCCGGTATTGTGTTGTGTTGCGTGTCTCTGGCAGCGCTCCGTGCTGCCATTCAGCGGCTCTGAGCAGACGAGCGGAGAGCTGGCCGCCCCGACACACAGCCCAGCTCAATGTCCGCAGGCGAGCAGAATGGTGGCGACCAACCAGAAGGTAATGGACAGACACACACACACTGTATGAATGACTCTCATCAGTCATATTGGGCTGAACGGTTCATAACTCACTAAGTGTTTGGAGATGTTGCTCTAACTTGCATCAGATGCCTCCATGCCCCGTTTGATCTCGTGGGACATTTTGAGCGTCTTCTCCCACCAACGCTGGTGTCTGCTGGGAGCCCGTAGGGGAGCCTGACGCACGCTTGTTTTGGAGAGATCGCGATGCCAACATCCTGTGGGTTGTCACGTTGTTTGCATGTCTTTGTTTTGGCTGCCGTTCGGGTGACCCCTGACCCTGCTTGCTGTTGTTGTCGTCGTGGACAACACATCTGCTGATGGTGATAAACCCTGGCTTGCATCTCCGCAGTGGACGGCGTGGTGGACCTATGACTCAGTAGATACACACACAGACCTGTTCACCTCCTGTTGACACGTGGAGCGCTTCACTGAGCGCACTGTATCTTATATTTGTGTCCCATTATCTCTGTGTACACAATATTACCATTAATGGATACTCAGCACTTTGTGTTGACGCTACACATGATTGACATGAATGGATTTGGAAAATAGCTTTCTGTTTTCTCCAACTTTTAGGGGAAATGTTGATAAACACGTGAGGCCAGAGGGTCGCTTGTTTCTAGCGCATTGCTCAGGGCAGAGTCACCGGACCGTTATTCATTCCACACCAATTTAGATTCCAATCAGGCTGCTGGACAAAAAAACAAGCCACAGGACCGGCTTGTGTGACCCAACTTCACCGCCTGGGAATTTGCAGTGCATCCATCCATGAAGTATTCCTGCATGTGATATTGAAATCACCTGATCTGATGATCAGGAGCTACATCATAGAGCTACAGAAATCTTATCTTGCTTGGCTTTGGACTGACTAGCTAGCTCCTGAATCTGGCTTACCAGAAAACCATGTGGACAACATTCTGAAACAAACTGGACTTCATTCAGTAAAACCAATAAGCTTTTTGAATAGGTTTTATTAATATTCTCTGAAGAATGGTGACCATTGCAACAGGAAGGTGGACAATGGAGAACATCACTTCAAATAGCCATGGGGAGTTCCACGTGGGTCGGTCTGCGTTTGGTGAGAGGAGATCTCTCTATCTGCTCTTTCTTTGTCCCCAACCCTGAGCTAGACCTTCTGCTCCCAGACACGGCGCTCCGGACCGAGGTGTGGCCGGAGGTGGCCCGCGCCGAGCTTCTCGCCCGGGGAGCGGCCCTGAAGTGGGCGTCGGGGGTCTTCTCCCGGCCGGAGCACCTGGAGAGACTGGGCCAGTACCGCAGGAGGGAGAGCCAGAGGACCGCCTCCATCCACACCAGACTCAAGGTGAGGACAATCGCAACCACACCGATACAAACACAAACATTCATCACTACGGGGTTACAGCGGTACCCAGAACTACGATTCTGTAGTCACATGGCTTGATTGGCCGGTTCCCCTTCAGGGACACGTCTATTGAAATATTTATTATTTGTTATTTTCCAATATTTTCCCAGGGAAGTCCTTTGAGAACAAGTCTCTTTTTCGAAGGCGCCCTGGTTTATTGTCTGTCTTTAATCCGACTAGATTCCCAAACGAAGGCTCGTCTTATTCTTTGTTTGTTTGTTTGTTTGCCCTCTGGACCCCCCCGCCCTGCAGTCCGTGGTGCAGTCCTACCTGGAGGGGGTGGGCTGGGGGCTGCGGCAGCTGCGTGAGTCCCGGGCGGAGCTGGGCGACGCATCCCGCTCCCTGCAGCGCGCCGTCTCCGAGTCCAGGCAGAACGCCGAGGTGGTGGTCACCATGGAAACGCTGAGGGAGCTGTCCTATAGCCATCACCAGCTCCTCGCCACGGTCAGCAACCTGCCGCGCCTCTACTCCGGTGAGTGGGCGACCTCGGAGAGCTCCCTGAAGGTCACATGTCTGAAACGACCACCTGACGCCTCCTGGGCGTATGCAGGGAATGTGGTTCACGTGTGACGTCCAACCCGCTGACATTAAGATAAATATAAATGAATGTATGTATATATACAGTAGCTCTAGATAATTACTTTATTCATCTGCTGTAAAGGTACAGGAATCGATCCATAAATCTGGAGAACGTAATAGAGTTTAATCCAGGGATGCATTATAGATGATGTGATCTCATGTTCCAAATCAACAGTGGATGATGTCACCAGTGAGAAAGCATCTACTCACAGAGTGATCCATCTCCCTCTCTCTCTCTATCCATCCTTACCTCTCTCTCTCTCTCTCTCTCTCTCTCTCCCCCCTATCTCTCTCTCTTGCTCTCTCCATCTGTCTATCGCTCTTTTCTTGTCTCTTTCCCTTCTCTCTCTTTCTCCCCCCTGTCTCTCTCTCACTCCCCTATCTCTCCCCCGTCTCTCTCTCTCTCACTCACTCTCTCCCCCGTCTCTCTCTCTCTCTCTCTATCTCTCTCTCTCTCGCCCTCTCCTCCCCCCCGCCCCAGTGCGCAGCATGGTGGCGGAGACGGAGCGTCTGGTGGAGTCTCGCCGCCTGCTGGAGGCCCACGCCCGGCTGATGGAGCTGGAGTCCTGGCAGGACGACGTCCTGTGGCAGCTGAGCGGCGCCGCCCTCAGCCCCGACGACCAGCAGCTGGTGCTGCGGTACTTCTCCGGGGTGGGCCGGCTGGTGGAGGCCCTGGGTACGAGCGCGGCGCTCCGTCCGTCCCACATCTGGCACCGGGAAGTGTCCCGTCAGGAACGCCCTCTGGCCGGTCGCTAAGTGTCACAGAATCACAGCGCTGACCGTTAAGTTTAAATGCAATCCAGACGCTGTGCTTCAAAACATTTTAAATGTATATAAACAAAAGAGGATACAATATACAAAGACAAATAAGGATTAAAAACATAGATAGATGAATAGGTAAACAGTATTGTTTAATATCGTGCATTCAGGATGTTTTAAAGTGCTGGTGAAATGAAGTGTTGAACGTTAATGTATGGATTCTTATTACGTATTGTTCACTTCACGCATGGCTAAGGGCTTAGAGTTCATGTTCGGTTCTACCAAGGTTCCTCCCTGATGCTGGCGCTGGGTTCTCCGCGTTCTCAGAGGTTCCTCTCTGATGCTGGCGCTGGGTTCTCCGCGTTCTCAGAGGTTCCTCTCTGATGCTGGGTTCTCCGCGTTCTCAGAGGTTCCTCTCTGATGCTGGCGCTGGGTTCTCCGCATTCTCAGAGGTTCCTCTCTGATGCTGGCGCTGGGTTCTCCGCGTTCTCAGAGGTTCCTCTCTGATGCTAGGTTCTCCGCGTTCCCCTCCACCAGGTAAGGAGATGTGGGCAGTGGTGAGCAGCAGCCTGGCCCTGGCCCGTCAGAACCCCACACCCTTTGTGTCGGCCGTGCGCATTGTGGAGCGCGAGGAGGCGGTGGACCGCGCCCTGCTGGAGGAGAGGGGGGGAGGAGGGGGAGGAGGAGGCGCGGGGGTCCGCCCCCTGCCCCCGGGACGACCTCGCTGCTGGAGGGAGCAGTTCTTCCAGGTCCGTTACCCAGCGTCTGGTGACGGACATGTTGCTTTATTAACATGGATGTTGCTTTATTAACATGGATGTTGCTTTATATTAACACAGATGTTGCTTTATTAACACGGATGTTGCTTTATTAACATGGATGTTGCTTTATTAACATGGATGTTGCTTTATTAACACGGATGTTGGTTTATTAACATGGATGTTGCTTTATTAACACGCTTTATTAACATGGATGTTGCTTTATTAACATGGATGTTGCTTTATTAACACGGATGTTGCTTTATTAACATGGATGTTGCTTTATTAACACGGATGTTGCTTTATTAACATGGATGTTGCTTTATTAA
>JAOTIX010000139.1:10528178-10549167 GCA_027123715.1 Gaidropsarus macrophthalmus
AAAGAATTTCATTGCCAGTGACTGCTCTGTAATTACTGCGCATATGACAATAAAAGAATCTTGAATCTTGAATCATCTCTGTATGCACACGTGATGTGCGCATGTCCTTCCCCACCCAGCAGCCTGATTCTGTCTCATTGGTCGCCCGTCTTCTCCCTCAGCCAACAGGAAGCGGAGAAGGATTCCCCCCCGCTGAGCCGGCCCTGCTGCTCCTGCCACGCCCACCTGGTGTGGAACCGCCCACGCTTCGGGGAGCTCAACGACAGCCGCCGCACGGACAGCTATGTCAGAGCTCTGCGCAGCGTACGTGACTGGGTGGGGGTGTGGGGTTTGGGGGGCATGTGACCCATCGTGCCGGCCTGGCGTTCATCACGGAGGTTGTGTTCCGCTGCAGGTTCTGAACGCGGAGAGCGTCTGTCTGGGCGTCAGCGACGGAAGCCTGCTACCCGTCTTCGCTCACATGCTCGGAGCCAAGAAGGTACGACGTCCCGATCTCCTCCAACTCACCGTTCCAGTGTTTTGATTACATCCTGTCAAATGTAAACCATGCATGTGTGCTGCCTTTGTCTGTCCACACATTCAGGTCTTTGGTTTGGAAAGTTCCAGAATGTCTAAGCGGGTTATTGAGCAGGTAAATATACACGCTCACACACAACCCATCTGGATGTACAGATAGCGCAGCATCTCATGTGCATCATGTGCCAAGAAGGCCACGTCAGGTCATGTGATAGCGTGATAACATGTGATGCGTACCCATGCACTGTGCTGTTCAGGTGTTGGAGGCCAACGCCATGAAAGGAGGCGTCGACCTCCTGGAGGTCAGGGCCGACCAGCTCAGCAGCAACGACCTGGGTGGAGAACAGGTGACCCTTGACCTCTGACCCTGCCCCCACAGCCCCCTCAACTCCACATGTCTGCAGCGTCTAGGGTCACATGCTCTTACCTTGTGCTGCCCCTCCCCCCCAGATCTCCGTGCTGCTCGGGGAGCCGTATTTCAGCACCAGCCTGTTGCCATGGCACTCGCTCTTCTTCTGGTACTGCCGCACGGCGCTGGCCCCCCTGCTGAGCCCGGGGGCCGCCATCCTCCCCCGAGCTGCCACGCTGCATGCCGCCGCCGTGGAGTTCCACGTGAGACGACGCATGCATCGCTGTTTTTTTTCATATGAGTGATCACTTACTTGCTGCACTCTTCCGGTCTGGTTCGGTTTGATGTTTGTACAAAGGGAGGACATGCACTGACTGAACTGTTGTCCCTGTAGGATCTCTGGAGGATCCGAGCCCCCTGCGGAACCTGTGAAGGCTTCGACGTGTCTCCCATGGACCTCATGGTGCAGGTAAGCCGACCCCTGAGGTCATCGGCTCGCTTCTAGGAAACCTAATCCATTTTGATTGGTTGAACAATCTCCCATCCGTTTTTCAGCGGTCCCTGGACTTCCGCGAGTCCCGCGAGGCGGAGCCCCACCCCTTGTGGGAGTACCCGTGCCGCGCGCTGACCCCGCCCACCGCCGTCATGACCTTTGACTTCACGCAGTGTGTCCCGCCGCAGCCGATCAACGCCCAGGGCTTCTTCCCCTTTGTGAGGTACACTGACTCTCGTGGAGCGCTACCGCTTCAGAACGCCGGTCTAAACCGACGGTAGCATCGCATCACTCATGTTCCGGATGTCTCCCGAAGGACTGGCTGTTGCCATGGCGTCGCCCTGTGGATGGAGTACCAGCTGACCGACGAGGTCACCGTCAGCATGGGTCTGTCCGGAGAGGTGGGGGAACAGGTAAGAGCTTACCTGCTCCTGCACAACAAATGTTTTCATGGTTCAACAATGATATATTACAATATTGGAGGATTGGAGGGTCTTTAGATCTGCGTTGTTTACCATCGCGGTTGGTCCACAGTGAATGCCAGTGCACGGGGCTTCATGTGTTCATACCGTCTGGCGTCCCTGCAGGGTGAGTGCGAGTGGAGCCGTCACAGGAAACAGGCCGTCTACTTCTTCCCGTCGTCTGGACAAACGCGCGGGGAGGACGGAGGCCGAGTGTCGTACAGTTTCACCTTCGAGCCCAGCTCGGGAGACATCCGGATGGAGTTCAGCACGGCCTCGGAGGCTCAGGGATGCAGAAGATGAGCGCTGGACGTCCAAACCGTACTGACAAGTTGATGTTGCTAATGGAGACGCTCATGATGCCACCTGCGTGTGCCTACCTTGTTTCGTGGATTTGCTTCTGCTTATTCATCCAACACTAAGTATGTGTTGTGATTACAGCCCAGCAAGATCACTTTTTTTATTGCTAGAGTTTGCGAGGTTTGTATTGCCTACTTACATTTATTATTTTTCATTCTGACTTTTTACAAATATTTATGGAAACTTAACAATATGGGTACAGTAAGGAACCATTTAGTTACATAAGTGAATGATGTTATAAGCATCAACTTCATCTATGATTGGTCTAGTAATCTTTACTCATGGTGTAACAACAAATACCTGGCTTCCAAAATCAATAAAACTCAGCAAATCGGGTGCATTTATTATTAAGATTCACACAGAATACACATGAAGCTTGAAAAGTAAAATTTGTTAAGGTAATTGATTTGCTGGGATTCAATTAAGTTCCTTAAGAGACATGGAATGTTGCCCCAACCTGGACATTCATTTCTTTTATTAAAGTGACACAAAACCTAGACCATGACTTCCTTCAATAGCACAGTTACCGCGACTAATGAGACAGCTTACTGCGGTGGATCCCCGCCCTGGAGAGTCCACACTGAGGGATGCTCCACTGGATTTGAAGAATTGGAAGGTGACTGAATTACTTGCCCAATCAAAAGTCGCCCATGTGAAACATTCTCTCCCTGAACCAAGATTGCTTTCGTATACCGAGTGGCGGAATGTAATGTAGACGTCAGAAAGGTGTTCGGTGCCACAAGGTTTCCCGTGATGTGGTTCTGTCTTTAAGCGTCGGTCAGCGTACGGTTGTCCAGCACGATCTTCTCCCCGGGCTTGAAGGCTGGCATGCCCGCGTATGGGCAGCTAGCACAGCGGAACGCATCACCCAGGTAACACTGAAAAACACGACACACAAGACGACAAACGGAAAGCTTTGAACATGGGACAGGTAAAATAGAGGTCCTTAAATGAACGATAACGGAGCACCGTTTGCCCAAACACCAGGTTCTGTACTGGCTTTGTTGATGGCAAAACCAGAAGCATCTCCGCTAAACATGCTAACGTAAAGCTACGTACGCTTCCGCAGGCCGACTTGGGAAGGTTGGTCTTCTTCTGCGCCACCTTGGAGTCCTGCTCCAGCTCTTCAGCCAGGCCGCACGAGCTGCACATCATATACATACGGTTAATTCACCCCCATACTCTACAGCTACCATCATACTGGGACTGTTCAATGCCCCAGTTTGAACGGACTGGGAAGTAACTGGGCTAGGGCTGTGACGTTTACTGGCGTTGGAGGTTGGGTTTCCCTCACCAGTCCTTGCAGGCTTTCTTCTTTTTGGTGGTGCCGTCTCCACAGGGGGCTCGGAGGGAGGAAGGGTCTGGTTTCTTCAGATCGTCTTCGTCCAGCAGCGTGTCGGAATCCACCAGGTCCTGAACACCGGTGAAGGCTTGGTTAGGGGACCTCGCCCACGTTTTCCCAGGCAAGAGTAGGGATGGGGGGGGCTAACATCCTGGGTCACTTCCCCGAAATCATGCCGTCGTCCTTTGCCTGACTCAAGGCCCTAGTTTACACTTTATTATCCCATCTTCCACCTCCTTACGCTCAAAGCTCTCCAAGTTGTATCTGTAATTAAGAGCTGCAGTGATGGAAGCTTTGTGTGAATAATTACTGTTTTGAGGATTTGAAGGGCTCCTCCTACACTGCTAGACACATACCTACACCCAGGGTGTCCCATAGAGACGCATACCTCTACAGTTGGATACCTCGCATCTGACTGCCTATGTGTAGACAATGAGAGGACATTTTCTTTATGTTTTGAAGCGTTGATCTACTTACCACAGCCTCATCATCCATGTCGTTGGCTGACAGCGTCCACATCTTGGCGGTGTTCGGATCCAGGACCGGTTTCTCTGCTAACAGAGTAACAGTCGGCCCCATGGCCCACTCAGCTAGCATCATACGCAGAGCAAGAGCGAGAGCGAGAGAGAGACACAGACAGACAGACAGACAGACTCATATAAAAGCCCACCTGGCTGGGTGGTCTTCTTCCCAAAGGAGAGCTTCAGCTGGCTCGACGAGCCCACCTCAAAGTCTGGCTTGGTGGCCGACAGCCGGGCCCGGCTCAGCGAGTTGCCCTGGTAGCCAGTGCTGCTTCTGAGAGAGCTCAGCGCTTCTGGGCTCAGCTCTGCTCTGCTGACCTGGACAAGAGGCATGAGTGTAAATAATGAGTAGACGTCCCAAACCCTCATGCATGGCTGCAAGTCACATGGGGTTTCTGGTGTACAATGTTCACAAAACAGAGTGGGATTTCCACTCCAGACACGGACCTCTTTGACAGACGTCAGGCCTGACAACTTCAGGGCTGATGTCAGTTTTTCAGCAGTCCTCACACTCTGCCCATTCGTCCCTGTGAAAAGATGGACACAAGGAGCCAGGTATATTTAACAAAAGGATAAGGAAACAACGAGATAGGTGGCTGGACTGTTCGACACCAAAAGGTTCTACTTCCAAATCAGATTCAGAGTCCCCCCTTCTCACCTGTGACCGGCTCCTCCAGAACCAGTTTCCCGCCGGGCTTGAGGATTCGGGCCATTTCCTCCAGTGTCTCTGAGCTGTGGACAGAGGAGCTGTCGGTGAGAAGGCAGGAGAGGACCCTGTCGTAGGAGGACGGTCGAAGGGAGGCTGGGAGGGAAAAACACAAGAAAAAGGGTTTTAATGAGGTGAATTGTTCCATCGCATGGTCAAAGTAGAAGTGTTTCTGGAGAGTATATTTAAAACATACATATTGTATACGTGTGAATGATTCAAACTGCATATCAAGTGTATCCCCAGTCAGAGTAATGAATAAAAGCATTGAATACTCACACGTTAACAGCATTTCCATGTTCTCGACTGATACTTTGCCATTGTTTCCAACCATTGCACCCAAACTCTCCGCCAGCTCCTTCAGGGCTGAGGGGGACGAGGGCTGGTTCCACACCAGGAGCACCTGGTCTCCTGCTCTGACGCCGAAGTCCATCATAGGCTCCTAGGGTTCCAATACCAGCTACAATGATCGAGAACAAAGACAAATATGTTCTCACTAAAGGTATATATTACCTTTGTAATATTCCTTAACAACGGTTTAGGAATATTACAATGTGAATGGAGCAATTTGTATGATATGGCTGAAAACCTAATCATGACTGCGCATTTGTGTCTTCACAGCCCTGTACAACCACAGCTTGAATAATGTTTAAGAAATGAACAGAGGACATTGGTAGATTATTTGTTTGAGACACATTTCAATGGAATAAGAAGTGGACAGAACATGACATGGACATGTCTGATACGACATGTGACAGTGAAAGTCATGACGCAGTTGCTCCTCAAATAGACAGATAGAACACAAGTATCCCGAATTCGAATTAAATAGTATGTAATGAAACACTTTTCAATACGCTTACCTTTATTATGTCTATTACTTCTGAAGTATTCAAAATAAATCAATTTAGATTGCCGGTCACCGACTCGCTGGGTCGTCTTCAGCGCTAAACAACGTATGACGTATTTATATTAAGCGACCCAGTCGCTTAATATATACGTCATCAAGTTCTCCAAGCAAGTCCGCTACAGCTGGATATGGCGGCGCTGATACGAGGCTTACGGGCTGGAAGGGCACTTCGGGCCCTTGGCAGCGGTAATTTATGAGTATTTTGTTTTAGGTTCGAGTAGCTCATCATGCTTTATTCCGCAGAATTTATTTTTTAGCTGCATTTGTGGTCCCAAACGACCAAATGTTGACGATCGGTTATCTAACCCATGTCACTTGACACTTGGGAGAAAAGGTGATCATGAAGGGCAGAATAACACATGAGCTTGTTGGCCATAATGTTAATTCAAACTGTATACAAAATTAATGCTGTTTTGAATGTACATATTCATAATAGCTGTTAAGTGACAATAATAAACGGCTTCCAGCAAGTGGGGGGGCGTTTCTGTTTTGCCAAGTAAATCTGTTTACATGCTGATGTATACATACACGGATGTTTTCTTTTAGAAGTGTTTCTTAATAGTGGTTGACAGAATTATAGAGATTGCAATTTTTCGCCTTTATAACCTCATGGATTAATTGATTGCATTATTTTCTGACCTAAGTGGTTGCTGCACCAACGACCCGTACCCAGTGTGCAAACCTGAGAAAAGGATTTCACTGTGCTGCCATTCGACTGCAGGACGAATCAAAACATGACAAAACTTCTTCAACCAGCTCCTCGTCCTCATCCGGCCATGTTCACTACCACTCCGAGCAGGACACAACTGAGGCTTTTCAACAGGCTTCGGCAGCCGCAGAGGAGGGCTCCACTTCCAACACTAGGTCAGCGTGAGGCTGGGTTCATGGTGGGGATGGGATGGAAGTAAAAGGTTATCACCACTTTCAGAATTGAGGCTACAGTAAATGAGACACTCTTTAGGGTTCCGTTCTGTATTCCCACTGTACATAATTCTGAATTCTCCGCTGTTTGTTGTTGGTTGCTTAGTTACCAGGATCAGAGCGGGGAGCACGAGGAAGAGTATGAGACGGAGGAACAACTTCAAACCCGCATCCTAAATGCTGCGCTTGAGTTTGTACCACTATATGGGTGGTCAAGGGAGGCCATTGCAGCTGGCGCAGAGGTCTGTTCAATCACTGTGCAAGGTCATGGCACAATGAACTGGTTATGAGTAAAAATGTACATGTTGAATTATTATTGCATTTGTTTCAGACTATTGGGCTCTCTTCTGCATCCACCGGTATGTTTGACAACGGAGCAGGTGAATTGGTCCTGCACTTCATCGCACAGTGCAACACACAGTTGACCGAGAAGTTGGCCGAACAGCATAACCAGGTCCAGCTGGGCCAGGCCGAGTATGTGCACGTTACTGCTTACGATGCTCTCCAGTATTGCTTTCCTCTTTTCTGATCAGTGGTACACAATTCTTTACATGCCAGCTTTGTGTTTTAGTAAAAAGGAGACCGCAGAGTTTTTAAGGGATGCAGTGGAGACCAGGCTAAGAATGCACATCCCCTACATTGAATCATGGCCCCAGGTAGGTTGTCAAATTGGAAACACATGGCGTCTCACGTATACATGGGAAACTACTTTACGAAATGAAACTGCCCATTCCAGAGGCCTATGTTGAATATACCACATTCTCATATTTCAGGAAGTAGTTTAGATGAATCAAAGCTAGAGAGTTTAGTCATATTTTTTATTCAGTTTGCTACACTGCTGACACCAACGTATTTTGTTTCAGCAATAGGCAACATGCAGGGCAATTTTAAGCATCTTTCTTTCTTTTTTCTTTTCCATTCGAAACATAATGATCCTCATTGTCCCTTCAGGCAATGAGTATCCTGCTCCTTCCTCAAAACATCCCTGACAGCCTGAAGCACCTGTCCTCCCTGGTCGACGACATGTGGTACCACGCTGGAGATCGCTCCACAGACGTGAGTGGGTCCCAGGGCTGTGGTTCTCAAGCCTCTCAGAATCAGAATCAGATTTTTGTTTTGTTTTGCCCCAAGTCGTCATAGTTGGTGTTTATTCTTTGTAGATGAACTGGTACACTAAACGAGCAGTGCTGACGGGCATTTTAAACGCCACGGAGCTGGTGATGATCCAGGACTCCTCCCCAGACTACCAGGACACCTGGGCCTTCCTTGAAAACCGCATTCAGGATGCGGTCACCATGGCCGGCACTGCCAAACAGGTAGAGTGCTGCTGAATGAATGAAATGAATTAAACATCCTCTGTGATTTACAAAAAGAGTGTCCGTACATACATTTAAAT
This sequence comes from Gaidropsarus macrophthalmus, assembly GCA_027123715.1. Taxonomy (NCBI): domain Eukaryota; kingdom Metazoa; phylum Chordata; class Actinopteri; order Gadiformes; family Gaidropsaridae; genus Gaidropsarus; species Gaidropsarus macrophthalmus. Next base: position 10,536,151 of record JAOTIX010000139.1, read on the forward strand.
ATGATTCAAAAATGGTGAAATGTGCTGTCCCAGGTCCAGTCTACAGGGGAGGCGGTAGTGCAAGGATTCATGGGAGCTGCTGTTACTGTAAGTACAATCTGTTCACTCTAAATTAAGATGATGTTTTGTACTTAATCTAAACTTTACTCCCTTTCCCTCAGCTGAAAAACCTTGCAGGGGTGAACCAGAGGAGATGATTTTCATGGATCCTGTCCAAGTTTCACCGTACTCAAACAAATGGATGATCAGTTTATTCCCTAAAAATATTTGTATTAGTTAGTAAGGCCACAGAGGCACAAGATTGTTTATTTTCAGTTGCAGAATAAGCACATTTTACCTGCCAGTGCTTCACATCTTCCATCCGAGTTAACCTGTTTTCTGGTTGTATAAAATTGTCTGCAATATATGCTGTTGAATGATTCTAAAACTCATTAAATTGTTCAGAAGTATACAAAGACAACACCATTCTGCCTTTGTATTGACATCAAACATCTGTTATAGAATCATGTCAATGTATTGAAAGAGTCTAAATATTGGAGAAAAAAAAAGATTTATAATAATAAAAAATAAAATAGAGCACCTTAATTTTACTTTGAAATCCGATGTTGAAAGTGCTGACCCGGATGCAAAATAAATATTCATCCGCCCACCTCTGCCCTTCGTCCAATCACTATCCAGCAATACATCGTCTGCCCAATCACCGATCTGGAAACAGTTTTGCTAGGCCTACAGGAGTAACACAAGCGGTAGCGGTTATTTGCTACGTGCTGAGTTAACCAAGGTATTGTCGCTGAAATATGCCGTACGCTAACCAGCCAACTGTGAAAATCACAGAATTAACTGACGAAAATGTGAAGTTTGTCATAGAGAACACAGATTTGGCGTAAGTACAACCACATCCACATGTCCATTCAAGGCATTCAAATGTTGCTTTACGCCACAGGAATCGTTGTGTTCTCAAAGTGTTGACTTCATATCAATATCCACTTGCTATTGCTATGAAAACACTTAAATACATGTAAACGTGCTAAAATATGCAAGTACACACAACGTACTGTAACCACAAGGAGCAACACATATGTTTGCTTTCTCATCTAGGGTCGCCAATTCCATCCGGAGAGTGTTTATGTCCGAGGTGGCAACGATAGGTAAGTTAAGGAAACCCTGCATCTGTTTGTTGTGATTGAATGAAACGGTCTTTGAATTGATTTGTGAATTCTCACTTCTTTTCTTTTCAAAGCAATCGACTGGATACAGATAGACGCCAATTCATCTGTACTCCACGATGAGTTCATTGCCCATAGAATCGGTATGTATCATTAACACCATGGGTTTGCTTGTACTACGGATCTTACGACAGTCAGTATTATTTTAAAGGCCACCACGAAGTACCATGAAGTATATTTTAATATTGGTGTACCAACATGGTATGTGTTTTCAGGGCTCATTCCACTCACCAGCGATGACATTGTTGAGAAAATGCAGTACTCCAGGGCAAGTATACTGTTGGATAAATTGAAAGCCTCTTCAAATTAACCTTGCCACCTGATCTCAAATGTGGGACTCGGATGCAATTAGCAGCATGCAGACAGGGTATAAATGTTTTGCACAATTCTGCAGGACTGCACCTGCGATGATTTTTGCCCCGAGTGTTCGGTTGAGCTGACGCTGGATGTCCGATGCACCGAGGACCAGACGCGTCACGTGACCTCCCGGGACCTGCTGTCCAACAACCCCAGAGTCATCCCAGTGAGTTCCTCCTGCTAGTGGTGCAATGAGGGTGCCACTTCCAGGCACTTGGGCAGATGTTTAATTATCCTTACGCGCTAATTCAACTTTTTAGGTGACCTCGAGGAGCAGAGACAACGACCCGAATGACTACGTTGAGCAGGACGGTAAATTTGAATTTATGGCCCTCCTCTTTGTAGCTTTCTGTGGACTTCAGCCCAATGTGTTTGTGTTATATCATCGTGTCCCTGTCTGTGTCTGTAACCTGCGCAGACATTCTGCTAGTGAAGCTTCGTAAGGGCCAGGAGCTGCGACTCCGCGCCTACGCCAAGAAGGGTTTCGGCAAGGAACACGCCAAGTGGAACCCCACGGCGGGGGTGTCTTTTGAATACGACCCGGACAACGCACTGCGGCACACGGTGTTCCCCAGACCCGAAGAATGGTACGATTTGATCTACTGTCTGGATTATTTAGCAGGGCTCAGTGTCTGAACCACATTGAATCCCCTATGATTGTTCTCTAACCTGGCGGCCATGTTGGGTGTGCGATGCGTAGGCCCAAGAGTGAGTACTCGGAAATTGAAGAGGACGAGGTGCAAGCCCCGTACGACCCTAATGGAAAGCCAGAAAGGTAGGAGCCTCAGTATGCTCACTGTTTTGGGGTTGTCAAGTCATTATTCTGCTAACATGTAAGCAAAACATACTTTTTCAATGTGCCACAACATACTGAACTGGTCTGTGTTTGGTGTCTATGCTGAAAATAAATTGTCTATCTCCAAATCTTTATAAAATGCATGCATGTGCTCCGGTAGGTTCTACTACAACGTGGAGTCGTGTGGCTCCCTGCGCCCAGAGACCATCGTCATGTCTGCACTGGCGGTGCTCAAGAAGAAGCTGAGCGACCTCCAGACCCAGCTGAGCCACGAGATCCAGAGTGACGTCCTCACCATCAACTGACGACCTGTACTGTTTGTAGGATCACTGCTGAGTTCATCGCTTTCCCCCCCTAATTGGAATGTGTCAAAACAAAAGCCCCCCAGGTGTTTTGGTATTGTGTGTTTGTCGTGCATTCATTAATGCAATCAGTTTTTTCACAATGTCTATATGAACCAGTTTTCTTTTTGCCTACTGTTTAAGGTAATCCTTTGCTAGTCTTTCAAACGCTTCTTTTGTAATAAAAAAAATACAATTAAACATGTTTTGCGATATCTTTCTGATGTATTGATAATGTATTCATATTAATTTATTGTACGACATGTTATTATTAAATGTACGATACTATATATACACTACATTTTCAGAGGCGGACCAGTGTTCAAAGTGCCAGCGATTGGAGCCTACTGCGCATGTCAAGAAAAAAATGCGTTGAAACATGCATACATGCATTTAACTGGTCGGGTGATGCTAGCTCTGGGACGACGAACCACCTGGACTGGTGTGCTGCTAAGCGGAGAGGAAAAGCTAGCTCTCCCGATTCCAAGGACTGCTTAGTAATCATTTGTGCTGTATTGCAGAGGATAACACTACTGTGATACATTCAACAACACAAATGCGTTATGTGTCGTCTTATTAGTCAGGACATTTCTCATTTCTAAAAAAAAAAATATATATTATTTCCGTATCATTTAATAGCAATGCGCCGAGAGTTACCTTTTTGTATATTGATCAGACTGCACAGCAAAATATGCCAGTATTTTGCCTAAACAAGACCGCTTTGTATACAATTCTCCTATTGAGGAATATGGAGATAATCGTGGCTGTCCACTGTTCTGCTGAGACTACAGGCTTATAGTTTAGTCCTTCCGTTAATACAGATCCGACAAATGGCTTCTACAGCCAGAAAGAGATTTTCTTCTGTGTGCACGTCTTTGTCTGACGAAGAGGAGAGGGACGGTCTCTGTCAAAGTACCTGTGGTCCTGATGCTGTCTCCCCAGAACAACAGCATCCCTATGAATCCATGCTGTGGTAAGTTGCTCATTTGCCAAGTTGGTTATTAGGGAGAGTTCACCCTTTGTGTTGTGTTGGAATTATTAATCGTGTTTGGAGAAAGTTTTACCTATGATCTGTAAATAGTTTGAATTAAAATGTATAAAGCACAATAAGACCAACATATTATTCACAATCAGGACATTGCTGTAGGGTTCGACAATATCCAGCCCTACAGCAGTTGGCACAGGAGAAAGCACTATATCATTGTACTTCTTGGCTCTTACGAAGAAGTGATTCGTGATTTTATTGTGAAAGGACAGTGGTAAGAATTGTATCATCGTGTGTTGACACTGAGGTCTGAAAGTGTCCTTCTTTACACGCTGTGGTGTTCCTCTCCAGCTGCCACCGCCTCCACGACTCCCTGCTGAGCTCGGACAGTCGCTTCACAGCCTACAGAGGAATCCTCAACTGGATCATCATCCTGCTGGTGACGATTTGGACGCATACTTTCACTAGCTGATTGACTGATAGACTGATTGATGGATTAATTGATGTTTCACTAAGTAGAGGATGAGTCGAACGTCTGTTCCCTGTCCTTTTTCCTTTTTCCTGATCTAATAGTAGTTTAAACGCATTGTCCTCTGATTTACAGGTGTTGACTCATGCTCACCTGTTTCTGGAGAACTTTATACAGTGAGCACCAAGAAACAATAACACCCATGCCATATACACCATGTGTCAATGAAGCTACATGGCAAAATAACATTTTCTCTCTCATCTATCAGACATGGCTTTTTGATAGACTTGAAGAAAGTCCTGGAGTATCTGACCGAAAATAACTACAACTGGCCGTCCTTCCACCTTATTCTGGGTGAGCGTTTTTCTGATGTTGTACATTTTCTGATACTCCTTGATAGCTCCAGAGAGATCCATACATGTTTTGGGGGTTACAATGATACGAACATTGTACAATATTTTTTGTTCCAATTTCTTTCAGGTGCCAACATTTTTGCAATAACCGCTTTGCTTCTGGAACATTCCCAAAATAAGGTAACAAAGCTTAGCTATTATCTAGTCTCCATTTTTTTTAAGATAACCCTTATTAATTTTAATTCTATTTTTCAGGGTCAACTGTCCTCTGACCATACTCATCATTTACAGCTAGCAAACATTGGCCTTCTTATGATGGTGTCTGCTCTAACAATTCTGTTGCACCCTACAATATCAACAGGTAAACAGAAGTTATCTTGAACACGATTATTGAAGGTTTGGTGAACCCACAAATGTTAAAGAAAATGCGAATCTTGTGATATCTTATTTTTCTCAACGGTTTTTTTGGGTGTTGCTTCTTTATGTGTCCACCAGGTGGGGCATTCTTCACTCTGTGGTCCTACACTGTGCTTGGCTTGAAGCTGTATTCGTACCAGGAAACAAATCGTTGGTACAGACAGGGTAATGTATTCCATACCTTCAGCCTTCACTACTAGAGGCTCTATTGACACTTCATCACCTCTGTCACAATTAACATATACAGTATCTATGGTTACAGAGGAAGAGAAGAATGAATCATACTCGCCAAGATCAGCTGATGAACAACTTACTTTCAAAGGTGGAGTTTTAAAACACCATACCTGAATACAGTAGTGCTATAATAATACGTATTATAATATACAAACTGAGCAGAGGAATATTGTTCTATCCATTTATGTAGAGCAAGAGTGAGAAGCAGAATGAGTATTTCTGAATAACACTCTGTACCCCTCAGACCTTTACTACTTTCTGATGGCTCCTACTCTGTGCTACCAGAGGGACTTTCCCCGCAGTCCCAAGATCCGCATCAGCAAACTGCTGCTCAGGCTGCTGGAAATGGTGAGCCCTGGCCAGAAACCACTGCAGACCACTCTCCTCTCCTGCAAATTGTATACATTTATAAATCTGCTATGGCAATTTGGTTGGATTTTCTTATTTTTCTAAAATATAATGGACGTTGCATAGGTACAGATCTGGTTGTGATTATAATAATTTGCTTCATGGATAAACTATGGCCTCCTGGTTTGAATGTAGAAATGGTTTCCTTGTTGAAATAGAATAATGAAATGATTTATAATTTTGGCATGCACCCCAAAATTGTCAGGTGATTCTCATCCAGATCATGGTTGGAATCGTACAGCAGGTAAGCTGTCTTTATGCTGGATAAACACTTATTGAGCATGATCGATTTGTATTTTCTTACCTGAGAGTATTTACCACCTATCTGGTGGCATCAGGTGCAATTTTCCCCCTGCCTTCACTCTGTCTGAATGCTGTGGTTCTTCCTTTAGTGCATTGAGCCCATCTTCCAGGCGTCAGAAAACTCTTTCTCCGTAAGTGATAACCGTAACCGTGTAGCACTGTGACCTTGGAGGTCAATATGTAAATTGTTTTAATGGCATCATATGTCAAATGGAATAACATCTTTTTTGTCATACATATACATAGAACATGGACATCACAATGAGAGTAGAGCATCTGGTTGGACTCGTGGTAAGTATTTAATAGTGTGATTATTTCCATTAATTAGTAATATAGTAATATAGAGTAATATATATATATCAAATAGGTATGGTATATATTTTTTTCAGTTGGAAATATATGCATTCAGCTGTTATAATAAATCATTTCAATCATGCATAATGGCTTTACAAAACAATTGTGTTTTTTAAGACACAATGGTCCATGAGAAAATGGAGACAAAATACTAAATGTAAGACAGAACTAGGGGGAATGAGAATCAATCCAAAATGCAGGTGCCAGTGACATTCTCACACCTCCCGCAAACAGGCTCCAACCCATTTCCTGTGGCTTCTGCTGTTCTTCCTGTGTCACTCCTACCTCAACTTGTGTGCCGAGGTCCTGCGCTTCGGGGACCGCCATTTCTACGGGGACTGGTGGTCAGTCAGTCTTTGTGTACTGTTCCAGCGTCTTAGTTTAGCGTGTCAGGTCGCCCTTTGTCAAGGCCCCGGTGTCATGTGTACAGGAACGCTACGTCTCTGATAACCCTCTGGACCAACTGGAATCTTCCATTTCAGAAATGGTGCCACAGGTATACAGGAAACTTGTTTGTTTGATTAGCCTTCACCTCTATTTATAATGATGCACATGTTTGCATTGAGATATAGTCAATATTGATGACAATGTGGTTTCTTCGTATGCGTCAAGACATATGTACACACGGCTGGTGGAGAGACATGTGTGCCCTTGGCAGGCAGAGCTGTTGGTGTTCCTGTGGTCCGCCGTTCTCTGTGAGGTACATCGCTGTTTCTTCTGCTCCACCCGCATATTCTACCAGAACCAGCAAATGCCCATATTTCGACAGCTTCCAGCCTATAATCTGGTCATTCTGAAAATGAAGTACATAAAAAATAACGATAAGCGATAAATTGACTTGCTTTTTCTTTTTACAGTATGTGATTGCGCTACCTCTACACAGCTGTCGAATGTGGATCTTTGTCACCATGGTATTTGAGGTGAGAGAGTGACAGAGCTTTCTGTTTCCAAATGGATGTGAGATGGGAATCGAAAGGCCACGAGATGGGAGCGTAAAGCCTCAGTCTCCTCATGATCTTTTTGATTAACGTAATGAGGAAATGGTGATTGTGCAAATATTATGCATATTTCTGCATTGCTATTATTGTGAATAACTAGATGTTTCAGCCACGGGGTCATGGGCTGCAATAACCATTAATGCCTTAATGGTCTCCACTTGTAGCTTCTGGTCACCGTTGTCCTCGGAAGATATTTCCAGGGTAACTATGGCAACGGCCTGGTGTGGCTGTGTCTGCTGCTGGGTCCTCCCCTGGCAGTGACCATGTACTTTCACGACCACTACATTGGCCTTCGTCGTCACCAGCAACAGCCACTCTCACCACCATCATCGTCCTGGGTCAGCGCGGTGTTAACACCGTCCTGACTGTGACCTGATATTCGTCAGGTGTGTGTGTGTGTGTGTGTGTGTGTGTGTGTGTGTGTGTGTGTGCGTGTGTGTGGACACATGGATCCGAAGACTTCCTCTTGCTTTTTTTATTTTTTAAGATACAGCAAGGCTGAGCAACCATTGCACCCATTCTGTAAATGGTCATAAAGGCAATAAAGACACAAACAGTGCTTGTACTGAACTGCAGGACAGGTTGGCTGTTTGTTTGCACATATGAGTCCGATACGGACATAAGCATTCTGTTTTGTTTATTTGCATGTGATCCTAGGGGCTGCATCTAATCATCAAGAGTCATACTTCTTAGGAAATAGGGTGTAAATTTATGATCAAACAAGTTCACACATGGATGTGTTTATGATGTTAATGTGGTTCATCATGTGTTGATTGTACTCCCAAATGAATCAACTAATTAAAACGTCCCTGAAAAATGTTGCTACAGTTACATGAATAAAATGGTTTGTTTATTAGTCTGATATGTTATTATGGTCTTTGTTATGGCCACAGTCCATTGTTTTATTATGGATGCTACCCATGATGCATTGCGCCACACATTACCCCGGGTCACGTGGTATTGTCATTGAGGCGGAAATGAAAGTGAACTAGCGACATCCGCGGATCACAGCTGAAAAAGGTACGAGAAAAACAACCCGCGTCTCGTTGTCAGTGTCAACGGATTCCCCATTTTCGCTGAACCAGGCCACCCTCGTTGACATGTCCACATGTCGTCTCTGTCGCTAGTGGCGGGTTTTTATCGCGGTGTCCTTTTGTCAGAACCCCAGGAGGCAGCTGGCTAACGGCTAGCTCTCTGTGTAGCATCTAAGGTTAAATGCCCTGATGATCATCATCCTTGTTTGTTAGGAGTACACATGAAAGGTTACTCATTATGCAGACAAAAACAAAAATTGCAGACGCATACGGAAATCTTGAATAGTTGATGGAATCTATGACGTACTCCTTTAATTGCGCAAATGATGTAGACAAGCCAGTGAGCTTGTTGACATAGGTGGTGGTAAGACGTTTTGTTTTGACAGATTCACTTCAAATGTAGAATTGACAGCAGTGCGACAACCCTTTTAAAAGGGTCGTCCTGTTGGTTTAACTCTTTGTTTGCCTGTACCTTTGTGATTCGTGACAAACATCTGTCCCATACATGTGAACGACGCACTGATGTGGTGTTGCTTGTATTGGTTAATGTATATAATGTATATCATTCACACCGGATCCGTCTTTAATATTTCTGTTGTAAGACCTTCCTGTTTAAATATATATACATTGTTGCTACTCGGAGGTCATTGTAAATGTTCATCCTTTTGTATGCATTTTTATCTCTCTGATGTTTCAATGTTATGTAGTCCGATTAATATGTTTCATGTGCCACATACAAACATATACGCCACATACACCTACATTTTTTCCATGTCAGGATGTTGTCTTAATTGAATGTATTTAGTGTGGCGCTTGTTCACAACTGCAACACCACATATGTGTTATGCTTTCTTTATTACATTTTTTTAGACCTACATAAATGCCTGTATGCAAGTAAGTACATGCATTAGACGAGTGCTAATCTGTGTCTCTGTTTCTTGGTCCTGTGCTGTTTCAAGAGCTGTGATGCAATGGCAGCTGCCAGCGTGACCAGACCTGGCAGTGCCCAGACCACTGAGAAGTCTCAACTGACCTTGAAAGGTAACCATCGATCCTGTTCCTCTCAAGGGTCATAAAGACCCTTGGGCTTTTGCTTGTTACCGCTATTTCAGAATATTAATGCTGAACAAGAAGAGATCTCTGCTGTGTTTTTCCACTTATCTGTATATGTCGACATGCTCCGTGGGTGGGATGACTTAGGAAACCAACTACTTGTGACATCACACCCTCCACACTAAAAGAAAGTCAGACGTTCAGTTTGGCCTGTGGTCCAAAGGGTAAACAAACAAATGCACCTTTTATTCAGCTTGTTGGTCCGGTTCCTATCATCCTCCGATATTTGAAATGTACAAAGGCAACAACAACAAGTTGGCAATATTTCGATGAATCCTCGGAAAGCTGTAAAAACTTTAGATAATGGCCCGTGGTCATAGATTTCATGTGACCTCTATCTTCCTGGTCGATCATGCTTCTCATTGCAAATAGGCTTGTTTGATCTAACGTTACACTTTAACTTTTATTTCTCAGTTACACCTTACAAATCTTTTTGTCCTCATGATTTATTACTATGAAATACTGTTTTCAAGGGATGCTACTCTCAACACAATAACATATGACTGTTGACCTGGTCTGTCAGGCTGTCAAGACCATTTCCCAGTGCCACAAAAACCCCAGTCCATAATTACAGCAATAAACTCCTGCTTTTAGTGATGCCATAGAAGGCCATTAAGCAAATCCAAAAGGGTACATATTAAAGGTGTTACATAATACTGACACAGTGTTTCTTCCCTGATTTGGCTACTTCCTTGTTTTTGAGGTTGGCGTAGAGGGGACGCTTAGTTGGGCAACCCAAGTGTTTGCTTTCAAAGTCTTTTTTGACGCATTGATTGGATTGGTTGGTGCATTACACCTTCGGGGTGCCTTACCGCATCACGTTCTGACCTTCAGTCAGGCGGATGGGAACATTTGTAGTGTTTCGGCACCTATTGTCACATCGTCTGGCAAACGTTAGCCGTCTGGCACGTCCAGAGATCAGTGTTTGCCAAGTGTTTGGCAGAAATAATGCTCATTTGTTACTGCAGGTCTCCATCTTCCTCATTACGTTAGGTTAGGGTTAGGTATTTACAAGTATTTACATTACTTCAGCGTTTACGATTAACTGCTGCTGTTCTGTCAGACGGACTTACGGGCTCCAACATTGCACATTTCCGTTTTTGTAATTGACATCAAAGTTTGCTGACCCAGACAGGCCGTGGTTTGTCGCTATGCCTCACCAGCAGGACGTTAAGCAGCAGCAGCAGCAGCAGGCAGGCTGGTGGACGGGCTAGATGTGCATGTGCTTCAGCCCAGGGAAGTTGTTTATTCCGGGAGACAACATGGGAACTATGACAACCACAACGTTATGCACCATGTGTCTGCCCCTGATGTGCCACATTTAGAGAATCACACTGCGTCCTTTATCGGCTGCTCTTTGTGAATATTTCTTTTGACTGGATTGAGGTGAATTGCAGTCATCTGCTGATGCCATGTGCCTACAATACAGGGGACAAAAAAAATCAAGTTCCAACTGATGTTTTTCTGCTCTCAGCTAGGGGGCGATGTGCCTCTTACCTGTTGAGTCTGTTTCCCCATCATTCATTACACCAACGTGCTAAAATATGAGCTGCTGTTGAACATTTTTACATATTGTATATCTATAAAGGCATCAAGTGGATGGTTACTCTCTGGCTGCAGAGTGACTCTAAACAGGCTACCATGGCCGTATTGAACACATGGTTTTCGTGCTCCTCGTTTAACTGCTGTTATTCAAGCTCCTTAGTATAGAATGTCTTGGTATTGGAGCACTATATTGATATAAGATATCATCTGTCCTTTTATTTTACTTTTATTTTCATGTTTGTGTGTATATGAATATGTGAGAGTATATATCAATATGTGTGTATTTGTACATGAATATGTGTGTGTATATGAATATGTGTGTGTGTATATGAAAAAGTGTATTTGTACATGAGTGTGTGTTGTCTCTGGTCCGTTCCGCAGTGGTCTCGGCCAAGCCGCAGTCCCCCAAGCTGCCCAGCCGGAGCTCGCGGCTCAGCTCCTTCGTGGAGGTGACCGCCGACGGCCTGTCCAGCGAGACGAAGAAGACGGGCAAACGCAGCGGACACCTGGAGCTCCAGTGGAATGAGGACCTCACCCTGTAAGCGACCGTCAATAATAAATATCCATATAATCCTATGGAATAAGTAAATAGATAAATCTATGTAATCGAATGTATTAATACTAAGAATATGCTGTATTCTTTATATGATCAATATACATTATATTATAATATTATAATTTTAAGTATGATGGCATTCTGTTCAACTCTGAAAACATTAACAGCATAATATTAATTCATCATAACCATGTTGTTACTGAAGTATTTTTCGGTGCATTTCTGGATAAAACGACGAGGGCATATTTAACCTTTAACATTTTCAATGTTGTATTATTTTCCCGCCGTGCAGAAACGTGACCCCACAGAGCCACCTGGACCTGAAGCTGTGGAGCTGTCACACTCTGAGGAAGGAGCTGCTGGGCAGCGCCACCATAGACCTGCTGGACACGCTGCGCACCCACCATGGCAAAAGTGAGGACCCCTGACCGCACACACACACACACACACACACACTGTCACTGTCACTCTCACTCTCTCCGGCCTCCAAGCGTATTTTCCTCTCATTCTCAATCGACTTGGTGTCAACGAGATTTGCGGACGACAACTAAAAAATCTGAAATAGCCTAAAGGGTTCGATCTTTTGTTTATTAAACGACGTGTTGTTTAACAATGGATAATTCTGCAATTTTTTTTTATTATAAATTCAAATGTAGGGCGAGCTGAGATTCATATCTGTCTTTTTCTCAGAATGTATTTTATAAATGTATATTTATATATATTTGTATATATATATTTGTATATATATATTTGTGTTTTATATTTGTAGTGTTGACTCTTTAACCAAACCTCCCTTTAAACTACATTTCCCCATGACCCCGGTCCCAATAATACATTTCATCTGTTCAGGGCCCTGCCTGTTTTTAGGCTGCTTGAGTGACACATCTGTCTAAGCAGAGCTCAAATTGGTTCTGTTCACTTAGCGAGACATTTTCTTTTTCCGTCGGTAAGCCAGCGCTGTGCTTTTGTCCCACGCCTCCACTTTCAGCCTGGGATTCTTTAACACCGCGAAACGCACAGGCAGGCGATGCACACAGCAGTGTGTGTGTGTGTGTGTCTGTGCCTGTGTGTGTTTATGGGGCGATGGTAAATAGACTTGTTTTGTGCTCGAATAAAGCCTCTTTTATTTTTGTGTTGTACATTTTATTTTTGTGTTGTAAATGCGGAACATTCCTTATGTATGTGTATTTGAGGGACGATCCCAGCAGAGGAATCTTTAAGCCTATTAGGCTGCATTAATAATTTTGAACGGTTGTTAGAATAAACCAAACATATGGACAGCCGAATCTGAGCTTTTCATTGAGTGGTCACTGGCTTACTTCATGGGAACATTGCCATTTTAATACAGACACTGCTGATGGGATTGGCTTGATGGTTACTACGTGAAGTGTTTGGTATTGTTGAAGAAGTTGTTTTCATGAAAACTCCAAACTTCCTTCAGTTTATGTCACGGCACTGTGTGTGTGTGTGTGTGTGTGTGTGTGTGTGTGTGTGTGTGTGTGTGTGTGTGTGTGTGTGTGTGTGTGTG
>JAOTIX010000139.1:10622851-10633318 GCA_027123715.1 Gaidropsarus macrophthalmus
CCTCTCTCTCTCCCTCTCTCTCTCTCTCTCCCTCCCCTGCGTCTTCTCTCATCGGATGTACCAGAGTGTCTGCCACCCATGGATTAGTTTGACGTGAATCGGAAGGTGCCTGCAGAATAACAAAAGGTTTCCCCTCATCATCATCATCCATCAGTGTTTCCTAATCCGCGGAGGGGGGTTGAGTGTTCACGGAAAACAAGTGTGAAAGAAAAAGAGGGCAAACAGGCAGCGTTTCCTGTGCAGTCGGACGCTGCCAGTATGTGACCTGAAGCAGAACACGGACTCCATTTTGTCCCCCCCCCCTGAGCCTACTGCCTAGACTAGAATGTTTGAAACATGTTTTCATCTGGCACTTTGTCTCGGAGTGCCGCAGACTGAGCTTGATGGAAGCTTTTTGAGGAGAAGGAGAAAGATTAGTTTGTTAGTTAATTGTGCCAGGCGTGTGGATGTGTGTGTGTGTGTGTGTACACCTGCCGTTTGTTAATTTAATTGTGTGTGTTCATGTGTTCACGCTGTTCCAGCTCTGCTGTTTAGTTGTCATCCTTGAGATGGGGGTGTGTTTCACGGTGGGCCGGGGCCAGCAGTGATGGACGTCTGGCCGCGTCCCCAGGGGGAGCGTTTCGTTTGACTTGCATCATGGTCTCCTTGGTGTGACCAGGTGAAGAAAAACATTGGGACTGTTATTATCTGAAGTGAAGTTTTTCTCACCCAGAAAGACATCGTAAAAAGTGTGAAGGAGTTACTTTTCAAAGTGTTTGAATCTGAAAAATCAAGCGACTTGCGTGCCGCTTGGAGTAGGATGCGTTTGTTCTGTTCATGTTCGGATCGCCGGTGCTTCTTTGCAAACCTCGTTTCAAAGCACTACTTATTTATGCAGCTCAGTATTTAAGTCATGTGTCTGTGCGATTGCTGTTAAGTAGGCAACAGATGCGGACATCTTTTTCTGGTATTTCCTCCATTGTGAGCCCTGATCCATGTCGGTTTCCACTCCGTTTGTTTGAAGCACTGTACCCGTCACAACCACTACCGCCACCAGGTCCTACGGGTTCACCTTCGTCTGACTAAATCTTAACAACACTTCAGAGATCCTTGTTCAGAGCTGTTCAGGCTGAGCAAAATCTTTGTTTGTTTTTTGGTTCAATCGCAAAGTCAGTTTATAATAAACTAACGTGCTACTAGTCAGACCCATGTTACTACACCTACTTGAATAATCTGAAGGAAATAAAACGTCTCCATTTAAACTTTTAAATGAAATGTTTACTTGTGCCAGCATGAGTGACTGGGCATTTGCAACAAAGAGAAAAGTAACCATTGTAAAAAAAATTATAATCAAGCTTAACAGATGCATGTTTCAGAGGTTGCATGTCAATCTTGCACTTTCTATCCGATGCGCTATGGTCACTGTATCGTTCAGATCAATCACATTATAACCAAAGCCCAAACCATCATATTGGGTTGTCCACCAGCGTAAATGTGTTGACATTCAGTACAGTCCAATGGAGCAGCACAGTCTTCATAGAGTTCAGGCTTCCTCTGTCAGTGCTGGTGAAACCCTTTCAGCCTCCCTTAAATACCCTCTGTACCTGTGTTCATCTGCAAAGGACGACCTGATCCTTCAAAGGCCGGACATCGCATTAGAAATGTCCATTGGAAAGGTCGGTACATCCAAGGTACTTGGCTTCACCAACTAGCGTAGCGTGTCACACACGGGGCTGTTTGTCTCAACGGTAACAGGCTAACGCAACCGACGCAGGCGCCGGAGAAGGGTTCTTTGTCGACGGCATGGAGGGAGAGAGACGTTTACACAGCAGAGGCGTCTCTCTGACGGACCACTGGGGTCCTCCCAACATGTCTCAGCCCGTCACACCTTGCTCCGTTTGGGGCGGCTCTCTGCGGGCGGGGGCGCACGCTTGTTGCGGTGGTGTGGGAAGGTGGGCATCAGTTCTGGTTCACACGCTGCGGAGCGGAGAGGAGGTGGGTGAACACACGAGAACATTTCACGCACGCCATGAGGTATTGCGTTTGTGTATCTCTTGACTCACGTAAAGGTTTTTCCTTGAAATAGGAGCTGTCCAAGCAGTCTTTGGCAGTGGCTCTGAAATTCAAATGTAAGTAAATTGCCTTAATAATCAGGGAGTCATACTGTGTGTTCACATATAGGGGCGCATGCATGTAATGTGTATACAAACGTGTGCGTGTGTGTGGATCATAGGGGTGTGTGTACTACGTAGCCCGCTGTGTATCGTACACGGGTGTGTAGGGCCGTACCTGCGCTGGGGGTTGTACATGAAGAGCAGGTTGAGCAGTCTGTGGCCGGCCTCGGACAGCCAGGTGAATTTGTTCTTCAGGTTGTTGTAGGGCTGCTTCCTGAGGCTGTACTTGCCCACCAGGGGGAGCCGGGAGAATCCCTGGTGGGGGGGCACGCACACACACACAATGTATCTTCCATGCTATGTACATGATGGCTTATTCTATTCTATTTTATTTGTGTATATATCGTTGCTGCTATTCACTTTGTATATATTGCTGTTTTTTTGCTATTTACTACTGTTTACATTTGTTGGCATTCCGTGGAAACCAACGAATTTCACGGCATAATCGAGAACATGTTCTTGTCGTGCAGACGACAACAAACACTTTGAATCTTTGAATCTTGAATAACGGGGTCGGAGGTCAGTTGTGCTCGGGGTCATTCCTCACAGGCCAGATGTTGTCATTGGGCGTCCCCAGCAGCTGGACGATGAGGTCCACCTGCTGGATCTCGGAGCCTCCGGGGAGCAGGGGCTTGTGGGCCAGCAGCTCGGCCACGATGCAGCCCACCGCCCTGCAGAGAGACCGCACACGAGGTGGGGGTCACTTCACTTCCTACATGTGCCTTCCTGCAGTATGCCTTCTCATCGTGGCTGTACCATTCACATGTGTAATGCAGTTTAGGAAGCATCAAAGAGGTCAGAAAGGGGAAACGTTTCATCATGAGATTGGATGGGCTGTATTTTATAGGAGTGGTTCCCATGTTGAGGGGGTGGTGTGTTTGGTAAATACAATCCCTAACCCCCAGGCCAACCCACCACATGTCTATTGCAGTTGTCTGTGTCTTAGTCCCCAGGAGAAGCTCCGGGGCTCGATACCTGGAGAGAGACAGAGAGAGAGAGCGAGAGAGAGAGATGGAGATAGAGAGAGCCCAGACAGACAGAGAGACACACATAGTGAGAGCCAGCTGATCAAGTGTCGGGCAGGTTAACAGAATCAGTTATAACGACCCGTCAAACCATCTATATTAAATCAAGTCTGATGAGAGAGATGTGTCAGTAGGTAGACGCAGACCAACTGACACGCAAGCGACGTGGTGAGGGAGAGGTCAGACACATGGGGACACAGAGTGGATCCAAGGAGAAGGGATTAGCAAGGCGGGATTACAGGGATGAGTTTCCACTGCGCCAGCATAAGGACACAGTGAAAACACACACACACACACAGTTCTTACCATAGTGTCACAACTCTGGGTGTCATGGGCTGTACTGGGATTCCGTACACGCGGGCCAAACCAAAATCAGCTGCAGGGGGTATGTTAGATTTTTATTTGGAGCAATGTTTCTAAAAATAACACTTTCTCATAACACTTCCTCTCATTAATGTCTCATGTATCTGGGAGGTAATGCTGTTGGCTAACAGGATTATCCCCAGGGGGCCTGGTCACTCAGCATGCTAGTGTTCATGGCCAGTCCAATTAGGATCATGCAGGTATGATAGTAACATTGATCACCCACCTATCTTCACACAGCCTTTGTCTGTCATCAGTAAGTTAGACACCTTCAGGTCCCTGTGTGTGCAAAGGAGTTCCACGAAACAAAATCATTGTATTGTTTGGCCATTTGATAAATATATATTGAGAAAGGCTAACCGAGTATCACAGGTAACGTTACATTGAACAGGACCCACCTGTGCAGCATGAAGTTATGGTGAAGATACTCCAGACCTCGTAACAACTGCAGCACGATACACTTCACCTGAGAAAAAGAGAGAGGGAGAGAGAGAATCCACTACAGTACATCAAATGGAGACGGTGTGTGTGGTATATTTTATCCAATTTAGTTTCCAATATTCCGTACACGCGGGCCAAACCAAAATCAGCTGCAGGGGGAATGTTAATTTTATTTGGAGCAATATTTTGAAAAATAACACTTCCTCTCATTAATGTCTCATGTATCTGGGAGGTAATGCTAATATACAGTGTGTATAATATATTATTATATTATATTATACACTGCATATTGACTGAATGAAGAGACCATCTCAAACAAGATCATGTCCTACGCTGGGTCACTTAGCCTCTACTCTAGCGCATGATGTCATGCGTTTGCGGAGGGCGTCAGAGGCAGCCAGAGCAGAAGGCGCTGTGGTGTTAAGGGGGACTGGGGTCACTGGTACCTGGGCCTCCGAGAAGGGCGTCTGCATGTTCTCCAGTAAGCTGGCCAGGTCCTGCTCACAGTAGCTCATCACCAGGAACAGGCTGCAGTGGAGATGGGAGGCACGAGTTAGCATAGATGTACTGGAGATAAAAAGAAAGCTAATTCACACACCTATGTTTTTCCGACAGTAACGTTGTTAAAGTGCACGTAGGTTTACAGCGCGTTTCCTGTGTGGTGGACGGGGTACCTCTCCAGCTGACTCCCTACCACCACCTCCTTCAGCTCCACGATGTTGGAGTGCCTCAGCCTGAGGAGCAGGGTGATCTCACGGAGGCTGCTGATCGGAATGCCTGTGAGGATCCAAACGTAGGATCATGAATGCAATGTGTCCATTCATACACACACTGGGCTACTTAGCTGTGGAGCTGTGGGGACTACATTTTCAGACTCACCATCTTTCTCTTTGTCCATGCGGACCTTCTTCAACGCTACAATCTCATCGGACCTTGTGTCTCGCGCTCGGTCTACATTAGGGGAAAATAAAAGGGTGGACATTTATATATTTAGCAAATGCTGACACGGTGGCATACTATGCTATTTAAGCAACTGTTCTACGAGGTCAGGAAGAATCAAAGAAACGGATCGTTCTTGTGTTCATTGCTGTCCTATTCCTCAATCAATCAATCAATCAATAATCCATAATCATCGGTACTGTACAAATACTTACACACAATACCATAGGTCCCTTCTCCGATTCGGTTGAGTTTCTCAAACTCTTTGACACTGCGGCAGGTCCCAAACTGGATCAGATAAGGGCAAAAACTAATCAATCAACAATCAATCATTAAGGTGATGATGTGTGAGGGCCTTGAGTAAGACATGAGGGATCACTGGGGAGGATTGGCGGGTTGTTTCTGATTGCTTGAACATACAAAGATAGCATCGAATTACGTAGTCTGCACAGGGCTCTTGTCGGGACAGGTATATAAAATATGCCTGAACTTAAACGCACGTTTTCATTATCACACATGGTAGTAACCCGACAACAACATGTTACCTTAACAACTGTTATAACTAGAACTGTGACTGAAGCTAGTTGGTTATTCCTTACCCTGTCACTTTGTGGCACGGTGAATGTTTTATTAGTCTTGATCGATTTGAGCCTAATGGGATCTGGTTCGTCATCTCCAACATTATCCATCTTGGCATTGGAAACTGCGCACACCAACTCAGAATGAGAAGGATTCGGGTGTCTGCAGACCCCGAAATGCTAGCGTGTGGGGACGGACATTGTTTTGAAGCGCTTTCAAGCTGGACGACCGTAAGCTTTCCCGGAGTTGAGCAGCGGCATGTCTAACATAAAAAAAATATATAATCACTATTCACGCAGTATAAAACAGTCACCATATACATCATATGCATACATTGTAGCTTGCTACCCTGATATTGTATTTGGAGTATATATCGGATATATTTTGCATATTACTATAACTAACTACATATAGCTTTATATCTGTACATATAACTACATTTAACTACCACTACATGCACCAATAAGGGCACACCATTGTTATTACATGTTCATCCTTTACTTCGACCAGCAGGATCCCCAGCTGCAAACTTAAGAGTTTCTTCAGTAAAATGGGGTGACTCCTCCAGGTGATGCTGCTGATTATACGGTCGCATCAGAATCACGCTTTGTTGCTTTTTATTGGTTTGCGTCCAACGAAGATGGGGGTCGAGGTCGGCCTTCGCTCTTTGATGGCATCGGCTATGGTCATGGTGGACGGCGAGGCGTAAATGTCCTCCCGGGAGGGCGCCGTGACCAGGATGACCGGGGGAGATGATGGGTCAATGTTCTGCGATGACACGTCTGAAATGTAAATATGACAGACTTTTGGGTCTTGTCTGTTCACCTCCTGCTGTGACACTTCAACGATTCCATTTTATTTTTTTTATTAACCTTTATTTATACAGGTAAAATCTCATTGAGACCCAGGGTCTCATTTACAAGAGAGACCTGTTCCAGGTAGGCAGCAGCAAAACACAAAGTTACAGACAAACTGAGCATACAGGAGACACAACACAGAACACAACATTCTAATAGTATAGTGCAAAACTACAAAGTGCAAAGAAGAATAGGACTGGCTAATCCATAGGTGGACTCTTCGCAAGGTGGGGCTGCTTTATATATGTGGTAAATATCTTAAAATCTTCTGATTACAATGCTGATAAAGGAGCACTATCACTTAGATGTACCTGTTGTCTAATTGTTTAACTGATTGGGATTTGTACGATAAAATATCGTCATTACCAACGAGCATTTATACAATGAGCTTGCCAAGTGTTTTTGTAAGCAGATTTAACCAGGCTAGAGTTCAGCCACCTGAACTTGGACATACGGTTGTCTAACAAACAAATCCTTCCCCTCTCTAGGTGTACGTCTCTATCAAACAATACAAATGTATGAAAACAAATACATGACTTATATTCGTCTATTTCTTGAATACAATACAAGAACACCAGTCTCCCAATAGCGGGGTGTTTGTATATTACAAACAAGTACAAGAATTGCTCTTAATGGCACAAACTGGATGTAATTCCTGCATAGTCAGGTCCTATAGGCCTGACTATAATCATGACAGAAAAAATAAAATGCAAGGTGAGAATACCATAGACTGCACATCTAGCCCGATCTAGAGGATGCTCACAACTTAGAAAGACACCAAAGTAAGATGTGTTACCTTTTTCTTCGCCTTGACTTGAACCAGAACCCATTGAACATGTGAATATGCCCTATGATGAATAAGAACCAGCTGTTGAAATATTAGAACGGTTCTCCGGTAGTTTGATGAGCGGTAAGTAGCTCGACACATGAGGTCATAATAAGTATCTGCCTCCCTCTCTACTGAGCGCTCTACAGGCCCCGCCCCTCCCTTTGGCCCCATTATGTTCAGGAGCATATTTAAAATGTAATGTCATATGAAACAGCGTTTTTTCATGTAGAAAAACACACGTTTATAATAAAGAGTCTGTACATATCTTTAAATACCCTCATGAAAAGACAGTAACAAGGAACACACACACACAAACAATATTATATATACACACACACACACACACACGCACACAAATACACATACAAACTATAATAAGAATATATATTTATGAAACACATGTATTTATATTATTATTGTTATTAATAGTTATTTATATGTGTATTAATAATATTTATAAACCATCTCAGGCATGCGCTTCAATGTCACCCGCCCTTGTACCACGTGAGATCTAACCAGGAAGTGGAGTGTTGGAAATCAAAACAAATCCACTAGCTAAGGCTGCTACCAAAACACAGAGTAAACATATTTTACTCGTATGGTCTGGAATCGTTTACATATTTAAGATGGATGGTAAGTATTGCATTTCACCTCCTTTGCTGAATCTGTCTGTTGGGCTATTTGAGATACTGACCGTGACAGCGACGGACAAACCGCTTTGTAACGTTAACCGCTAACATTCACAGAATGAGTTCGTTCATCATGTTTATCTGGCACAAGCACAACTATAACGAAACAATGCATGTTTCTTGGGGATGGTTGAATCAGCAATGCTTAAACATACATGACCAAGATCGCCGTAGTCGTCTGGTTGATCGTTCCTGTTTTAAATGAGTGATCGAACATTTATGGCAACTCAATAGTTTCGTCATGTAGGCCATTGAAGGCCTACCCGGAAGTGCACTGTAACCTGAAAAACGGCACCTACCGACCGATCTACTCACAATTAACCTAGTCCTCTCTACTCACCATTAACCTACTCCTATCTACTCACCTTCTATCTACTTCTGCACCTCTCCACAGAGACGCTTTTCCAACTGAAGGTATGCAACTTTACCAACCACATCCAAATCTGAATCTGTCAACCTTAACAAATGCATACAAATGAGGAAAGCCAACCAATCACGTTAACTGTTTTCTTCGTTATGTCTTGTTTGCAGTTCACAGCTAAACAACTCGAAAGACTAGCCAAGAAGGCAGAAAAGGATTCGGAGAAGGAACAGGCCAAGGTTAAGAAGGTAAATGGAGGAAAAGCAAACCAGTCAAATCAGTCCTCATGTTGGATTATTTCTAAGGGCTCATAATCATAACGCTAAGAACCTAGTCTACCAATCATTTACTCAAATATACTGCAGTATCATTCACTTTTATTAAACCACCGATTTTGTGTATGGGGCCCGTCCACACAAAGCCAATTTTGGTGAAACCGCAAACGTCTTGTGCGTTTCGGCCGACCGTCCACATGAAGCCAGCGAATCTGGTGCCCGAAACCGCATAGAACAACAGTGATGCGCATGCTCGCCTCTTCTTCTTCTGGATTTCTGGGGCAGAAGCAGCGCCCCTTATGGGCCTGTAATGTGTACTACAGCGTTTCTACAGATCTATGCGGTTACGCATCGACTCTGTTGTTCTGGAGATACTCCTGAACCACATAAAACGAAACCGCATCGTTTTCGCCCCTTTCGGCTTTGTGTGGACGGAGCCTCAATGTTTTGGTTGACATTACATTCCAGATATGAAATGGTGGAAGATTGACATGATCATTCAATGTCAATCATCATTGACATCTGAATTCAGTAACTCCCTGGCCCTGGTCATTTGGTCTCAAACCAAAATAAATGCACATAATAATGAACATATGTGCATGTTGCACAAAGTTTCTATCTTTGGTATCTTTTGAAATCCACAAGAGGGCACCAGACATCTGTTTGCGTGGGGATAGGTGCTCAGTTGCGTAATGTAATGAGTTAATCCATTAACATTTTTGTCCCCACGTTTGTGTGTGTGGCTGTCAACAGGCTCTCCAACAGAAGAATGTGGAATGCGCCCGAGTCTATGCTGAGAATGCCATACGGAAGAAAAATGAGGGGCTCAATTGGCTGCGCATGGCTTCCCGTGTGGATGCTGTTGCCTCCAAAGTTCAGACAGCAGTCACTATGAAAGGGGTGAGTTCTGTTGGTTTTCATAGGGTTTGCTTGGGCAGCTTCCATAAAGACCAGGCCACTCCACAATGTATAGGGCACTGGGACCATCGTATTTTGAGATGGGCCTAATTTTGAGTGTGACTAATGTTAGCCACCTATTGAAGTAAAAAGAACATGGCCCTATTGCACGTTTATCTAGGGCAAGACTAGCCCCATACGTAACAGTACGCCATGTGGCAGGGTCATTCTGACGAGATATGGGACGGGATGGGACAATGTCTTTTGAACAAATGCACATTGTTGTACCAGATACTTGAGATGACCTTGACACAAGTGCCCGTAGCAACAAAGCACTGCATAACACGCTGCAAAACTATTTTAAAGGCACTTCCTGTATCACTTAAAGTCCGGTAACGCTTTTAAATGCACTTTGTGTCACTTCAGGTTGGGTAATAGTGGGAAGACAACCATCTATATCTCATTGTGATTCTTTGTGACGACCCATCACTTGGTAAAATGGGAAACGTTTTGATCTTTGCTGGGATTATGCAAAAAGCTACCCGCGTGTCTTCGCTGCACATGGTTAAAGGTGCAGTGTGTGTCTTAGAAGACACCCTCCTATGCCCTCTTAGACAATGCTGACTTTGCATACACCTGGCACCTCGCAGGCCTCCGTAGCTCCTCCTACTCATTGGAATGGGATGGGTGAGGGACCAGGGTATTCAGCTGGTTACCTCACCGCAAGATCACACCTACAAACTGCACCAGTATTGGATGAGTATTGTATGCCTCATTTGAATAAGTCATTCAAATGCTAGACAAATTAGGCCTTTGCCTCAGATGTTTGACTCACAAATGAGCTCCAGTCCTTCTGGTTTTGTCCTGTTCCATGTATTCAGTGGCCTCAATTGACCCCAAATACTGTTAGGTGATATTGGTGATATTGTATGCAAATTAATATTACATTAATACCTTAATATTACATTAATATGACAATATAGCATTTATTGTACACAAGGTAGAGTGAAATTGTTTCTCTGCATTTGACCCATCACCTGCACGACACAGCACACACAC
>JAOTIX010000139.1:10759802-10770744 GCA_027123715.1 Gaidropsarus macrophthalmus
TTCGGCCCGCTTGGAACCAGGGTCGAGGCGTTACAAAAAAAGTACCCTAACCCTCACCCCAACCCTAGTGGAAATGCAAAAAAAACGTGCCGTGCCGTGTAGTGCCGTGCCGTGACTATGGATGAGCGCCATTTGTGATCCATCACCGGGCATCGGGGCTTACCGGCCGTCACCACGCCATGAGAGACACGGGCCATGGCCATCGGCTGGAGCTCTATCCAGGCCTGGCGGTGTGTGTCGTACAGCGGGCACATACAGCGCATCGCCGCCGTCGGCTTCGACGTCCTGCAGTGACAAGTGAAGTCGTTCAGCAGTGCATCGACCTGCTGGTGCGATGGATTGGACCCTGGTCCGCATTTGGAACTCGCAGGCTTACTTGCGGTCCTCTCCCCCCAGGATGACGATGCACTCGGAGTAGCCTCTGGGCTTGAAGGCGGCCAGCAGCGCCTCTCCCTGCGGCTGGGGTCCCGCCAGGGCAGGCTGGCAGTGCTCTCTGATCACCTCCCTCATCAGGGGCTCCCCCAGGGCCTGGGAGGGGCCGCAGAACACACGGAGAACAGGTTTAGTGACATGAAGGTAACCTTAAAAGGTGAGCTTAACCCTTCATTATTTTATCTTATTATTACTTTACAGATTAGATTACTATCAATATTATAAGGATGAAAGTTAAATTGGTCGCGGTGCATAAGTGTTGGCATTTGAATGTATTTACATGCAATAACAACGGAACAGCAGCGTTATCCGTGGGGGAAACACAGACATTTGATTGGCTTACCTGTTCTCTGAGGTAACTGGCGTCTAGGCCGTGCAGCCACACGGATGACATCACTTCCTTCATGTGAACCTGGTGGAAAGCAGTGGGAGACCGTCCTGAGGTTCAATAACACTGTAAATATATAGTAATGAAACAACCTCGCGCTGGTACGCCTTTACATGCTCAGACCGCGTCAGACCAAAGCTATTTCTTCTCCTCATGAACCTTCCTTTCTACCCCAGCACTGCCCCTGAGGGTGGAGCCTTTTGAACGGCGCAACAGAGGGCCTCACGCTCACACTGAACGCTCTGCTATAAGGTGATTCCCTTGCAGTCCATCTACACACAGGCTGTGCTCAGACAAGCTGAGAAAATCCTGTCTGATCAGACACACGTTCTGCACACAGAATACCAGCTTCAACCATCAGGCAGACGCGGCAGAGTCCCCACCTGCAGGCTGAACAGCTTTAGGTGTTCATGTGTGCCCACCTCAATAAGGATCCTAAATGCACCCAAAGCCAAACGAATTGGGCAATAGTGTCACTGATCATGGCCCATGGTGAAACACAGCAGACAGGGTGTGTGTGTGTGTGTGTGTGTGTGTGTGTGTGTGTGTGTGTGTGTGTGTGTGTGTGTGTGAACCGTTTCCTGTATGTTGTGTGATATATGTGGCCTGTGGCCTAAATGTATGCATTGTCTGCATTTTGTCTTGTTATTTATTGTATGCAAAGCAGCTTTATGTGACAGCATTGGAGTCCAAGACAAAGTTCCCTCCAAGGATAATAAAGTGCATCTTATCTCATCTTACCCTGCGATCCTCAGGGTCGTGGGCAAACCAGCGCACCACCGCCTCCAGCACGTGCTTCTCGTTGCCCACGTTCAGCTTCTCCATGGCCAGCAGCTCGCACAGCCGGTCAGGTGGCATCTCGCAGAACTCCTCGGTGAGCGCCACGTCGCGCAGGTGCGTCTGCAGGTACTCCGTGGCCACGTGGTGAACGTGGTGGAGGCAGTAGTGCAGGGAGAACAGGCGGATGCCGATGCAGTTCTCGGCCGTGATGCAGCCCTCCAGGAACTGGCAGCAGAGGGCCTTAAGGTCGGTGAGGAGGAGCAGGTCTGAGGCCTGGACCATGTCCTGGATGGTGTCCTCGCTCAGGCTGATCTGCAGACGGGGCACCAGATACACGCACGGCAGGAGGGCGGGGACAATTTATGAAACAAGCAGAAAGCTGGTGACACACCCGACTAGCTCAGGCCAAAAACCTCAGGAAAATCAGTTTGTGCTTACTCACTTCGCCGCTGAATATGTAGTCCAAGATCTGTTTCATGATGGGCATTGAGACTCCGTCGAGCTCAATCCTGTAGGTTGATCCATCTTCCTTTGGAGGGTTGTAGTTGAGTTTGGTCCTAAATGAGTTATTAGTTATCAAGTCGGATAAAGCTCAGCCAAAACACTGGCTTTCTGATGACGTCAACCACAGATGTGCAATGTGCATGCGTTATTGGACACTGAAAACATCGTTTGTCTTGGGTCACCTGATATATGGACTGGCGGCAGCCAGAATGTTTTTCTGGACAGGAAGCTCCTCTCCGTTCACCACCAGGAGTGCGTCATGAAAACTTTGCTCCTGCCAGAAGTAGCGCAGCACCCGCAGAAGTTTCTGGGAATGCTGGGGGTCCGACACCTTCGCGCCGGTTGTCGAATCGGCCATGTCTAGAGTAATAACAAAGACACTGCTCTTTGTGTAATTATTTTTTTTGGGTCACTTTAATTTATGGTCAATGACGTACCACGGCTGACAGGACTACAGAACTACTGGTCATGGGCGGCTAACTAGCTTATCTAGCTAAGTTGTGTATGTGTGTATTCGGCAGGGACATTGTAAAGAACATTACACCTACAAACATGAACACAATGTATGGCATATCACTTCTGAGCAACCGATCTAACCCTTTACCTGGTTAGGCCTCTCTAGTGCCGCCGTGAACCCAGAATGAAAAGTGACCCAGTCCGGGGGACAATGATGAATATTGTTAGCCATTATGCCAGGTGGACTACCGTTTTAATGTTACAGTTCCATATGCAATGGTTATGCTCTGTGTGCTGCTTACCTGCCGTAGGGTTAGGGTTAGTGAGTATTCTTCCAAAGTATTGGTAGGGTAGTCGCTAGAACATGTCGCAATTTCCAGCTAGGGCAGCAGAATAAAGGACTCGAAGGAACAATTCACAGGTAAACGCGAAAGAGACATGCCATACAATGATTATGAACCGGTTATGCTAACGCAGAGGCTTCACATACTTCATGTAAAGACTCCCTATATAACTTATGTCATTTGACAACATGTGCCGATCAATTCGAACGACGCAGTGTACCTATTGGCACTCGTGTGAACGCCGATCCACGTTAATAAAACTATTCTGCAAACGTTTGTAACACTATGCCCCAGACATGTTGGGACAGTGTTATTACGAGTGAAGCCACGCCCCTGGCTTTACGTCATGCCGTACGTCACAGCGTGCGACAAGCGCGATAGAGATTGTCCGTTATTGTTTTGGTCGTAATTCGTTCGACATAATATGAATCCTAGCTTAATTTGACCATGGAGGTATTCGTAACGATTCAAACTATGTCCTCGTACTTCTACAGTCGCCAGCATGTGTGGTCGCATTCTGACGCAGAACAAGTCTAAACGAATCGGTGGACTATTTTGAATGTATACCCGCGCTTCAACGTTTCAATGTTTGCAACGGTAACTCATCGCTCTTTGGCACTTTTGTTTTTGTGATAAGCGAGCCATTGGTATTATGCTACCATCACATTATTTTAGGTTACACGTAGAGTAAGGCTTTGTAGTGAGGAAGTATGTCTCGGTCAAGGACCAAGCCAACGCCGTGGATCGAGCACATGATCGTCAGCCACGGCACAGAAACTGCGAAAGCTCCTGCCAACCTGAAAGCCCGCGTTATCGCGGTGGGTCAGATGCCCCACTCACAGGCCATGGGGGCACAGGGTGCCCCGGAGTTGCTTTTCCTCTCCGACGGAGTGGTCCAGATCCCCGGCATCTTGACCGCCGCTGCGTGGGAGCACCTCCAGGAGGAGGAGGAGCGGGAGTGCTTCTCCAGCCTGGTCAACACCACGGTGTGCCTGCAGACCTACACGCTGCAGTTCCACATGGCCCCCGAGAAGAGGAAGAGCAGGTTCTACCTCTCCATCGGAAAGCTCGCCGCCATGGCGGCCGGACCCGTGAAGGAGTGCCCCCCGTGCTGCACGACCCTCTCCTCGGTGAGGGTGAAGATCTGTGACACGTGGAAAGCCCAGCAGGGTCAGAACCTGGCCCAGACTGAGGGGAGTCAGAGCGGCGTGGACCTGAGCCAGCTTCTGGGCGTGTGGCAGTACGACTGCCTGATGGACTTGGTGGAGGAGGTTCAGGAGATGCTGACCCCGGCCAGGGCGAGTGCGTCCCCACGACCTTCGACCTCATCTCGGGACCCGCCGCCGGCCCCGCCCGCCGCTGCCGCGCGCTTGCGGACAGGGTGGGATGTGGACCGGGTGCGTTGCAAGGGCGCCAAACCTTTCAGTGTCCCCGTGGCTCACCTGCTCATCCCGGGCGCGGTGGCCCCGCCCCTCACGCCAACGCCGCCCGGAGAAGGCAGCGATGGCAGCGCCACGCAGAGCGGACTGATCCCGCCCTCCGGTGACCCGCTGGTGATGCACTCCACACCGGACGCCCAGCCCAGCACCTCCGCGGGCGGGGTGACCGGGGAGGGGTGCGGCGTTGAACAGGCCCTGCCCCCTTCCCAGGATAACCTCCTCTACGCGTGCGAGGCCATGCTCTGCGAGGAGTCGGACGGCGAGGAGTCCAACCCCTGGAACGTGTTCCCCCCGCCCTCCAAGGTGTTCTGCACCTCCACGTCCTCAGAGACGTCCCCTGGCCCCGATCTCCCGCCGTCGCAGGCCCCGTCGGACTCCCCCGGCCACGTGGAGGCCCGCTGTGAGCTCAGGGTGGGGCCCGGGGCCCCGCATCCTGATATTTCCTCCACCGCAGGGCCCAGTAAAGACCAGAGCCTCCTGCCACCGTACCAGAAGCCCCCACCGACGGGCTCCTCCCCCAGCGCCTCAAAGGCCTCCCCGGGGGGCCGCGTGTCCGGGGCCGAGCCCGGCGCCGTCCAGGACCCCCAGGACCTCTCAGGGGAGGCGCTCCAGACCGTACCGTCCTCGAAGAAGAGGAGGTCGGAGCCCCACCCACCAGGCACCCCGGCCGGGACAGAGCAGGAGCAGGAGGCTGCACCCAGGGAGGACCTCAGCCCGCCATCTTGGCTGTTTGAGAGTCCGCCCGGCACCGTGCCTGAGCCTGGGTGCAGAGCCCGGCAGGACAGGGCGGCGGTGGCGTCTGGGAGCTCGTACGGTCCCCCGGTCCACAGCGACGGGAGCAGCTTTGCGTACCGTTACAAAGTGTCTCTGCAGGACGCGGTGGACCTGAGCAGGGCCAGCGTGGCAGACCACCTGGTCCACTGGGCCGTGAAGTACCTGGTGGTCCCCAAGCCGGTGGACAGTAACGACATGAAGATCTCCTGAACCCACTGCCTCGGTCTCCAGGACAGAAGCACTTTGTTTGTCGCTGGAGATGAGTTTTAAACACTTGATCTGTTCAGTGGTTATTGAGGGAATCTATCTGTCACATGTTAGTTTTTCTAGTTGTATGTGTCTGTTATGACCTGTTTTTAAGGTGATGTTTATATATTGAATAAAATAGTTTTTTTAATTAAATGTTGACTACAACTGTATTATGATCCACCAAATAGCCACAACAATTAAGAAGATTGACTGCTTGTATGTGTTGTACAAAGACTTTTATGTATATAAGATATACATATTTTTGTCCATAGGTTATTAACTAACATTTAATAGCCTATACATTATTAATGGCTAAAATAATTCTGGCCACAAGATGTCAGCAAATACCAGTCGTAGTATAATTGCCGAGGAGGAAGCCAATCTTTCCCAACAAGTAATTTATTTGTGACAGTTATTTCAGTACATCTCATAAACCATTTTATTGCAGCTCTTCCACTGTAGCGTAATGAGTAAAACATTAAAATCGTATTAACTCCTAACAGCCTATGATGATGAGGTAGAGCAGCAGTCAGAAATGAAGAATCCAATATAACATGAGCTCCAGTAAACGTGAACCATCAGTCTTAACTTACGCATCGGATTAGGTTAGCATTGCATCCTGCTTGTTGGTAAAACTAAACATTAATGAGACATTCATTCACTATTATTATCCTTAGCTAATCCGAAGAATACACCAGAATAAGATTGATTCAGTACTTTGTGGAGAAGCTGATCCTCACCCTGATAAAAATATTATAAAAGAATACCTTAGTTGACATGAATGCCGTTACCCAGGTAGCCTACACCACAAACATTACCCATTGGTTATTGGTAGTTATCATATAATTAATGAAGCACAAATTGCTCTGGTTCAAGTAGATTCTTTATTTGAGGTTATTTTATTGTGGTTTAAAAAGAAATGGCTTAACTAATACCTATCTCACTAAGCACAATGGATCAATAATTAAATTATCGTTCTACATCTTTTATAGTTGTGCGTTAGATGCGCGTGCGTTCGTCTGTCCTCCTAATGAATCATTGCTGTCTGAAAAAAAAACCCAGCCGTGAAAAGTGGAGTTTATTCACCTCGAAACTGTAATGTAAGCAGGGTGCAGCTGTGAGCACTTGTAAAGTTGTTATAATCCCCGTAGCCCTTATAAACAGGAAAATACATAATATAAAGCATCATGTAGGCTTTCACAAATAATATAC
This sequence comes from Gaidropsarus macrophthalmus, assembly GCA_027123715.1. Taxonomy (NCBI): domain Eukaryota; kingdom Metazoa; phylum Chordata; class Actinopteri; order Gadiformes; family Gaidropsaridae; genus Gaidropsarus; species Gaidropsarus macrophthalmus. The sequence continues at coordinate 10,766,381 of JAOTIX010000139.1, forward strand.
ACTCTCGTTCCTTCAAGTTGTCCTTTTAAGGCATCGTCCAGCTGGACACGTGCAACTGTTGATTAAACAATTAGGCCTCAGCCAATCATTGAGCTGCGTTTTACGCGGCGCGAGATGATACATAATCATTGGTTATTTATATTGTTTTGCCTATTACTGTATAAATTGTTCGCTTAGTCGAGATACCATTCATTGGTTCATTTCGTCGTAATTCCTGTATTTTCTTCATCATTAAATGTCGATGCGTGTGTGTGTGTGTGTGTGTGTGTGTGTGTGTGTGTGTGTGTGTGGGGCCTGATAAGAGTTGAAAGAAAATGTTAACTTTATTTTCCTTTTGCACTTTGTTTTGATTTCTGCTAAACCAAAGCAAGTCCCAGAGAGAACTCTGCAGTGTTTGCTTGTTCTCTGTGTGTGAGCAGCTCTCCGCGTCCAGGGTGGACGTGAGATTTCAAACAGCACATCAGTGCGTTTATGTATTGGGTGCCCGGAAATTTTTCCAAATAAACACAGCTTGATTCCACTTGGGTGGGCAGACTTATCAACAGACTAATTCTCTAAACAGATGAGGGGATATCCCGGCACCTCATTGGCTGCCGGGTGGAAGGGACACGCGGGATCTTGTGCAATGAATTTTTAATTAATGTGGGTGGGCTGAGAACACAACCGATGTTTATGATGGACCATTTATTTTCCCCTGCAAAGTCAACACAACACTGCAAACGCACAACAATTATTTGACATTTTTGTGTGGACTCGGTGAAGGAGAGTCAGTCCAGGAGAGGAACTCTGGCCGCCGGCTGCTCTTCGTGACACCATGAGTCTGTATCACACCCGACTCCAGCATCTCGGAGTACCATCTCCATCTCTCGGCATCCCCAACCCCAATCACCACCCGCCCATGGTCTACCTGTATGGCGGGGAAAACGGCGCCATGGTTCCCGCGCTGAGCTTCCTCTCGGCGCGCCAGCACGAGCCCCCGCAGAAGCCCCCGTACAGCTACATCGCGCTGATCGCCATGGCCATCAAGAGCGCACCGGAGAGGCGCGCCACGCTCAGCGGCATCTACGCGTTCATCATGGAGCGCTTTCCGTTCTACCACGACAACAAACAGGGCTGGCAGAACTCCATCCGCCACAACCTGTCGCTGAACGACTGCTTCATCAAAGTGCCGCGGGAGAAGGGTCGCCCCGGCAAGGGCAGCTACTGGACGCTGGACACCAAGTGCCTGGACATGTTCGAGAACGGCAACTACAGACGCAGGAAGCGGAGGCTCAAGAGCAGGCAGCACCAGGAGAGCGACCCGTCCTCCTCCGGGACCAAGCGTGTGAAGGGATCGGGAGGAGGGCAGACCGGCAGCGCTCCGCTGGCCTTGGCGGAGGCGCCGGGCGGTGGTGGGGGTGAGGGCATCCCGGAGAAGGTCGCAGCGAAGCCCAAAGAGCACGCGTACGCGCCCCCCCGAGGTCAAAGTTTAAAGCCCATCCTTGCAGAGTTGCACCACTCCGGCATGCAACAAAACGCACCGTCGAGGAAAATATCGGAGGGCACTGGAGCAGCATCCAGCCGGACGCAGCAGGAACCGTTAGCGCGAGCACCGGGACAGCGGACCGACCCCTCAGAGGTGTCTGACCCACGCGTGAAGGGGGGTGAGGACGCAGGCTCCGTGTTCAGCGGACGAGAGCACGGCCAGCTCAGCATGCTGGTGCACGACAAGACCAAGGGGACCAGTGTGGCGCACCAGGAGGGCAGCAGGCCCGCTGATAAATCACACTCATTCAGCATCGACAATATATTGTCCAAAAATGCCAAGAAAACGGAAAGGGCTTCCTACCTTGGGTTGACCAAAGAGACATGCGCAGAGCGCCCGTATGGAGCATCTTTAGTCCTCGGGATGCAAGCACAGCAACTCTACCAAATGGGACTTCCACTGTGTTCTTACATTTCTCTGCCCTATCCCGACAAAGTCCATTTTTTTTAAACATTTGCAGCTGGACACCATACTTTAACTGTTCAAAAGTTATACGCCTAACCTTTAACTGACCAAAGATGACGAGGTGTGACTGTGAGATAAGTTATTTGTTAAACAACTTTTTATTCGTTATACAAACAGAATATTTTAATGTTGCCAGCCTGTCATAATCATTGGCCTCTTCTGCGTTTATTCATATTCCTTTATAAACAGAACGACTCAAGATCTCTAATATCTCTTGCTCAATAATTCAGGTATTCTGCTTCGAAAATAAACAATAATATCTTTATTGAAACAGTCCCATTGCTGAACGGATGCACAGCTGTCTGTTTGTACTCCCGCAGAAAACTGTTAAGTGCGTACGGATGTTGTCACTGTTCATGTAAATGTTTATGAAACCTGGGATGTAGCTGTCCTCTTCCTTCATAAAGGGACCGGGCTTAATGTAAATGTGTGTCTAAATGTTCACATATACCTCTCCTTCCAGAATGCTGAAGTTCTGTCATCAACTCCAAAACTATAATCTAATTTTGCTGCAGTCTGTTTTAAAACATAAAACACCTTACATGACAAACGACAAATATGTAGGCAAACCCTTTGTGATTAAACTGAAAAAGTGGCGCTATTTTGTTATTGTTTTTTGTTGTTTATTTCAAATGAGTGAGAGGGATAGACGACATGTCGACCATCATTGTCACTTCAGTGTGGTGAAGAATGATGCAGAATTATCTCACAGCCAAGTTCAGCCAGCAAGCATCTGACCATGCAGGGGAACAAGATGATACCAGTCCCATCCGCTCCCTTCTATAAACAAGACAAAAACTGCTTCATGAATGTGCAGTGAGCGTCACTAACATACACTACTTTAATTAAATCTGTATTTTTGAAGGAGAAGTGATAACAATAAATCAGTCCAGGCCCATGTGACACCGTGACTGAGACTAAGTGGATTGAACTGTGTGCTGTATAACCAAACGTATGGATATTAAGGAGTTAGGTACACACATAATGCATTCAGCTGAACTATACATCACATGTTTATTATGATACCAGAATGCACCAGCGCTGCTGCAGAAGGCCCTGGTAGGAATTCTGTCATAAGAGTTGGAATAACACTTGTGTGAGAGAAGTGCAGAGAATGGCCTTCTAAAAATAGGGAGAGAGTCAAGGCGCACAGACGTCCCAGAGAAGCCGTGTGCGCCTGCACACTGCAAATAAGGAATGTTTGTTGAAATAAACCTCCCCACATCGGAGGAAAGGAGTTGGAAATCACAAGCATTTCCTGTGTATAGGATTCTTTTGGTCAGACGTGTAAATAAAACATGGAAACAGCTGAAACCCTCCGAGGGGACAGACTGGGGAAGAAAGAGGGAATCAGCGAGAGAGGGGGAGTCAGAGAGAGAGGGCGTCAGAGAGAGAGGGGGAGTCACAGAGAGAGGGAGAGTCAGAGAGAGAGAGGGAGTCAGAGAGAGAGAAAGGGAGTCAGAGAGAGGGGGGAGTCACAGAGAGAGAGAGGGAGTCACAGAGAGAGTCAAAGAGAGAGGGAGTCAGAGAGAGTCAGAGAGAGTGTGTTAGTGTGTTTGCTAGATGCTATACAGTGTAGTAAGTTTGTCTATAGTTGACTGGTGTGTGTCCATGTTACTAAAGCGATAAGAACCATAATCCCATCTAGGGTAATTGAGTGTGCTTTGATTGGCCCGATAACAATTTACATGTAGACTCGCTGAGGAGGACTTGGCCGGGGGTTGAGACGGTGAAGGACAGCCATGTAACGGATCATCATTAAGTGTGGTGCACAGGATATTTCCCGCAATGCTTTGCAACAACTCGTGGGGTTGAGCTGTGATAATTTTCCCCCAGTCCGCTATCCATCACCCCCCCGCACTGTTACCTGTTACGCAGCCCATTACACTGTTAGCACAGTGTTAGCGTACGGCTTTAGCGGAGTGTGGACGGACGGAGGACCGCGTGGAGAGAGAGGGAACAATATAGAATGCAACACGGTCTGGCGGGTGTCATCGCTCTCTCACCCCCGGGGGTTAATCACGGCCGCGTTTCAGCCCTAAATCACAGCATTTGAACACCATAGGGCTTCAAAAGAGTTTTAATCTGAGTGTTTATTGTATTTTTCCACTCTCTACATAAACGGGCCACGGTTGTTAAAATACACACGCAGGGCGGCTCAGAGGGGCGGGGTCGTGATGAAGACGGATGTGCTTCGCTGCATGCTACATTAGCCGCTAATCAAGTTAGGCTTCCTGGCACGACTCCTTGTACACAGTGATCCGCCTCAAACGTACGCCGGAACACGACCTCAACACAGAGAGAGGGGGCGAGAGAGAGAGAGAGAGAGAGAGAGAGAGAGAGAGAGAGAGAGAGAGAGAGAGAGAGAGAGAGA
>JAOTIX010000139.1:11026640-11037508 GCA_027123715.1 Gaidropsarus macrophthalmus
TCCCTAACCTCTTTCATTTCTGCGTTGCGCCCGGCTGGCTCCACGTCTCTCGCCCCAGCTCCGAGACGCTGCGTTAATGTCTCGCCCACGGACATCTTGGCGTTCCCAGCCCGCGGCTGGCTTCCTCTGGGGGCCGAATGTGAGGCCGTACGGCCGGGGTGCGGCGGGGGGTTCTGAGTCACCGCTCATGTCGGGGCGCTGCAGCGAGCACACACAGCCGAGCCTTTGAGTCGGGGCAGGCTGCCTTCTGGAGGTTTAAAACACAACCCATGTCATTTCATTCCTGGTGCTTGCTGGTAGAACGCTGCACTATTCAGTACCGGACCGCCGGAGGAACATTCTAGATTCAGTGTGATGCAGTATTCGTGAAACCGACAGTAGAAGGTGCGGTCGAACTTTTCCCCACGTCTTCGTTTTCTCTTCCGTATTTTGCACGAATCGTCCCGACCAGGTTTGCAGTATTTGCGTTGTTTTATCACTTCCCATCACTGCCCAGCCTCGGAGCTAATGACGTCGTCACCACCGGTCGTCCGTGGTGACAAAGCTTAATAGGATCCGAAATGTAACAAGTGTGTTGGATACCATGACACGGGTGCGGGGGTGGAAAGGCACAGAGCGAGAGCGCGAGAGACAGAGACAGAGTGAGAAAGAGAGAGATTGATCAACTGTTGTGTACTGTGTGTGCACCACGGCTGCGGGCAAACTGGCTGGCAAACGCAGACAGACGCCCCCCCGAGACAAAGGCCAGCGGGGAGACGGAGCGACGGGCCAGACGTTACAAAGCGAACAACAGATCGACATTCGGCGGTCAGGCGGGAAAAGGCGAGACTGATAACAGATGGGCCTGAGAAGGTGACCCCCAGACTGTGAGGCGATGCACAGCCCACCCCCTCGGTCAGACTCGGAGCCGTGGACAGACGGGAGTGAGAGGGTCGGGCGGACGGGCGGACGGACGGAGACAAGGACGGAGAAGCGGGAGCGTCAGCAGTTCTCAGACTCAACGAGGAGGTGCTGTCCAGCGCGGTCGTCGCGGCGCCGCTGATCCGAGCGCACTTTGAATCTCTTCAGGGTGTCGCCGCCGTTCTTATGGCTCCAGATTTTCCCCCCCTCCTGCAAACAAAAATGCAAACGCCTTGAACTGCTGTAACCAGGGAACGAATGCCACCCTGTCCCGTGACATCACTCAGTGAACTGGGGAGGTGCGTCGCTTAATTGTTTTTTTATAATTAGCGCTCCGCTGCCCTCCGCTAGAAACCGGGACGCAGGCATCACATAATTGTATTGTAATTACACAGCGAGTTCATTTGTAGGATGGGCTCTTCACCAAATGGCCTCATCAGTTTGGCTTGACAAGGAGACATGGTTGAGAAAGTGTGCGTGTGCGTGTGCGTGCGTGCGCGTGCGTGCGCCTGTCGTTTTGAAGAAAGGGGCATCCCCCTCTGGGTTGCTATTGGTTAATGGTTTTTCTTTTCCACTGGGTCCCGGGCTGTTTGTTTTTGTTTGTTTGTTTGTTTGTTTGTCATCAGAAGGACTTTTAGTTTTGGGCGGCGGGGCCCGGGGAGCCCTCTGAGGCCATGGTGGTGAAAAAGTGTGGGAAAACAAACGGACTTTGCTGCACATGTCCTGCAGCAGTTTGAGTCAACTGCACAAACTATAAAGAAAGTGAATAAACCGTCACCAGCAGGTTTGGAACGATTTCCAATTTTATTTCCAATTTGTTCCAATTAGCAGCCTTGTCGCTTTGTGTTATTCTTTAAACAGTGATTATTATTACCAAAGCAAGGCATCATATAGTTGTAAGAATAATATTGATATCTCGATAAACACACACAAAAGCACACACACACACACACACACAAATAAGTAATTTAATAACCACGCATGTAAAAACAGAATCGATAAACAGTAGACAGTCTGGTTTGAAACGTACACACACACGCACGCACGAACACACGCACACACACACACACACATGCGCGTGCGCACACACACACACACACACACACACACACACACACACACACACACACATCCTTTGTTGTTAAGGATACCAGATATCAAGCATTGAACTGACTGCTTAATCGTTGATTGGGAATAGAGATTCCCTCTCATACCTAAACACCGCTGTACGAATAGCTGAGGGGGTGTCGCTAAACTGATATGTCAGACACACGCATGCACACACACGCACACACCACGTTTCAGCGAGGAACATCTCTAGCTCTCAGAGTGAGAGGACCTCATTCCGATAGCGCTCAGCTCCTCTGCCAACAGATCCCTCCGTTCCTCTCTGAACTAACAGGATTCTCACCGGCAAACGAGAAGGAATCCGCGCCGACGCCAATCCAAACCGCATTCATTTTCCCTGTGCGTTCCATTTCAATATCGCCCATTGTATTCCCGCCGTGTCATAAAAAAACACCAGTGTAATTATTATGTAATGTTTGTCACAATATATTCACACGAGCAAACATCCATCCACCCTGGCCGTGCCCAATTACCCAGATGCACCCGGGTGTGCAGTACATGTACACGGCTGCAAACTATTGCTAATTGGTTGTTTTCAGCCCATTCCTCAGACCTCCCTGCCCCCCCCCACCAGGCCTAGTGTCTCCTTTGTGTACGTGGATTGTGTGTCTCCTTTGTGTCGGTGAGTTGTGCGTCATCTGTGTGTTTGATTCACCGGGTTTCTGTGTTTTTCTTTGGCGATGAAGCACCACGCGTCTTTTGATATAATCGTTGTGTTTGTGTGGGGTAATAAGTCCCCTGTGTCTCCTGGTGACGGCGATGATCTGTGTGTGCCTGTGTGTGTGTGTGTGTTTGCATGCGCTCACATGTTGATTCAGGCCTCAAGCCGGGGCCAACACCGGGCTCGGTGCTGTCACCGCGGCACACGTCGGGCTGCACCCGTCGGAACAGAGCAGTAATGAAAGTGAGGGCCAACGCAAGACGAATGGGTCAGCCCTCACTCGTTTGTCACCAGTTCTCTGGCCGACTCCTCCGAGAGAGGCTCTGCGCTGGCCGTCGGGGGGTCGGGGGGCGGGGAGGGGGAGATGTGCAGGGTGGGGACGGGTGAGAGGGGCGGACGCAGATGGAGGACGGTGTGAAAGAGGACCTGACGATCAGGACATCACCGGCCGGCTGAGGGCTGGAACTCTGGGGCCGGCTTCCTGTGCCTCAGATCCCTAGAGGAGACCTTCCTCTCTCTGTCTGCGTCTTTGTCTGTCTCTCTCTCTCTCTCTCTCTCTCTCTCTCTCTCTCCCCCCCTCTCTCTCCCTGTCCCTTCTCTGTTCTCTCTCTCTGGATTTGGTTTTTGTAGTGCAGGCTTTCCCCTTATCCCTCATACCCTACTTTCTGAGTGCACATGCATTGTGTGTGTGTGTGTGTGTGTGTGTGTGAGAGAGAGTTTGCGTGCGTGTGTCAGTGTGTGTGAGTGAGTGAGTGTGTGTCTGTGATCTCTTGTCTCCTGTCTTCCTGTTCCATTCTCACCCCATCTCTCTTTCTCTATCTGACACTCTCCTCCCCTCACCCTCTGTCCCTCACCCACCCTCCCTCTCTCTGTCTCTCCCTCTCTGTCTCTCTCTCTCTGTTTCTTTATCACTTCAGCCACAGGAACTTTACCTTGCTTTTCTCTTTCCTTTTAAAGTGGATATTTTGCTCTTGCTGGGCACTGTGATGCCCAGTATGTCGCGCTGTGCCGCTGAACTCTCGCGCCCATGTCATTACAACATTATTGAGGACTTAGTGTATATTGGATATTTAATATCCAACCATAGCTAAACCATACTGACAATTGGCTTACATCCTGTATGTACTCCCACACCGTTTAATACTAAGGAATAAGGAATAGCCTCTGGAAGTGAGTGCAAATGTGATGGGTACATAGTGTGTTCTGTGAGAGACTTGGATGGAAATATGAGTTGCCGTGGTTCAGTTGAAACACATATTTCCATGCACCTGAGCTCCAATATATTATATTTAGCATCGTATAGTCCGCACGGAGGGAAATCAAACCCATAATAATTACCGCGTCAGCTTGAGGGAAATCAACACTATTATCAGCTCTCCTCCACCAGTGCACAAACGCTGATTAAATCATTTGCATATCAACATGTTTATAGATTGTTAAAATACAATGCAATTGCTTGGTTAACCTTTAATATCCGCCACCATTTGAAGACCGGCTAGGCTTAATTGACTAAAACACCACATGTTTGTAGTGAGATATTATCATACATTTTTGCTGTAAACATTTTTGTACATTTTGTACAAATATGTTTTTGTTTGCCTTCTTAAAAATGAAGACACTGAGGCGTCTTTTTAAAAACGAACGACTCGTGTTGTGAATGAGTGGATATTCTCTCTCACCTCCCTGCGATTTCAAAACGAAGACCCGAAGCTCTCCTCTGGGAGCGCACCGTGTTGTGGAGTGTGCCGAAATGTGTATTTAATTGTTCAGCGTTAGACACAGGGTTACTGTAGGCCTGCGTTCACCATGAACGTTTGTGATTACGCTGACGAGAGAACAAAACAAGTGATCCATCTCCAATTTGAATATAATGACGAGACCTCCAGTCTTTTCTGTGGGATTCCTCCTGAATAAAACATTTTGTCGGGGAAACGGTCGCCCTGAAGGCCTACCTTCATCTCTCAGATAATGAGACGCACAAAATAATTCATGCTTTCAGTCGATGCGCCGTGACATCAATATGTCTAATGGGACACACACACACACACACACACACACACACACACACACACACACACACCGTGTTTTAAGATGAAACGCTCCAGACAGACCGGTTGTGGACGTCTGCTCTGTCCGTCTGATGGCGTCGCGGTCGGGTGTGCTGACCGCTGTTGACACCGCCGCCGCACCGTCGCTGAAGCGCTTGACGAGCGTGAGGCTGCGAGAACACGCCCATCGCCCCGCAAGTCGCCGCTCGGTGCGGAGCGACAGCGCGGCGCTGACACTCAGACCGGGGTTACCAAAACACAATCTACCAAAGTCTGTTTAGCCATCAATCAGTTCTCCTGTTGAAGCTTGATATTGATTGACGGCCGCAAATGAGTTGGTTCAGAGTCCCGTCGTTCTGTGGTCCGTAACAATAACAATTATGATCGTCCCGGTAACAAAACGATCCAATATATATGATGCCAGCACACGGGTGGAATTCTGTTTCCTGAATTGGGTTGCAATGCGCAGATTGTGTTTTGAGCGACTGGCAATTACCTCCGTTTATTTAGCCTCTGTTCTCTCTTTGCAGACTAGTCCTGTGTCATTGTCATTCATAACACACACACACACACACACACACACACACACTCATATACACACAGGCACGCACACACGCACACTCATATACACACAGGCACGCACACACACACACTCATATACACACAGGCACGCACACACACGAAATGAGGTTCAATCAGCATGCTTCAATAACCTTACTCTTTTTTTCTCGTTCTCCTATTTATTCTCTTCCTCTCCCTCTCATCTCTTCTCTTGCATTCTTTCATTACGTCTCTCTCTCTCTCTCTCAGCTAGGTGTGCGTCTCACATATTCCCTCCACTGAGCCCAGTTAGTCTCCACATAGTCTCTGATACATGCATTCTGTCTGCTCTCTCTCTCTCTCTCTGGCTCCCCCTTTCTCAATCTTCCTCTCTCTGTCTCTCTCTCTCTCTCTCTCCCTCCGCAACTCCCAGTGGTTTCCATCACCAGCATGTATAATCAGATTATGGATGCCCAGGCATCCTGTCAGCTGTCAATCAACGTGGCTTCCTCTTTAGCTCAAGGTCACCTCTCTCTGTAAAATACTGACTCGTCCACTTCCTGGACAGCGTCAATGCCACAAACTGTAAACGTATATTTTCTTTTCTTTGTTGTCGTCGTGCTTGTTGTTGTTGTATATATGGTATATATTCCTGAAACATCTGGAAGTAGTTGCTTAGGTTGTTAGGTGATTACATTTCAGCACTTCAGCTCTGCAGTGGTTCTTTTATTTGTCCTGTCTGAACACCGTTTACATCGACTACTCAGAGGAAAACACCAGGCAGACCTCTGTGAATTATTTATCGTCACTCTGCTTTATGGTCAAGCCCTCAAAACATGACCATTACTTAATTTACATTCTCACGCACGCACGCACGCACGCACGCACACACACACACCACAATACACACAACACATTCTAGGTGGGTTCTACAATACTCTGCGCTCTTGTTTTGTAATCCAGAGTTTCCGTACCTCCTCATTCTGTTTCCTAATTTGACGTTGTCTCTCTCGGGATGTGGGAAGGGTCGGACAGGAGGGAGTCTGAGTGGCGGTTGAAGACACCCTATTATACGTTGCGTCTACTCATCACCCCGCCCCTGTCTCCCGTCCTATTCATCCTTGGTTTGAACATCATCGCTGAACTTTGAAGGAGCTTAAAGCGAGAGAAAGTTATCCCGGTAGAATTATGCTCCCACAGTATCTCACTCACACGGCTCAGAGTGGATTAACACGCGGCTGCCTCCTCTCTCCTCCCCCCGCCCCCATTTCCCCTCTGTCTTCCGTCGTTTGCCTCTCTCTCTCTCTCTCTCTCTCTCACACACACATATTCACACACGCACGCTTGCACGCACACACACATATTCACACACACACGCACGCATGCACAGACACTCACACACACACACATATTCACACACACATACACACACACACACATTCACTCACACACACACACACATTCACTCTCTCACACACACACACACACACACATGCACACACACTGTCACTTACACACATACACACTCTCTCACACACACACACACACACACACACACACATTCACTCACTCACACACTCTCTCACACACACACTCACACACATTCACTCACATTCACCCACATTCACTCACACTCTCCATTTCCTCTGTCTGCAGCTTCTTCGAGGACGACGAGCCGCCGTGCCCGGAGGAGATCGAGTACTCTGAGTACAGCTGTCCCCGGCCCAGCGGGGCCCAGTTGGATTTGGACATCCATAACAACAGCAGCAGCAGCAGCAGCGAGGAGGAGGAGGAGGAGGGGAACCAGAGAGGGGGGACGAGCCACAGACCGAGAGGCGAGAGTGAAGCGTCGTGCCTGAAGTCTCGTCTGTTCCCGCGGCTCTGCGGAGGCTCAGCGGAGACGCTGGACCCCAAGAGGAGCCCGTGTGGCCGGCAGTATCTGGGTTAGGGCGCGACTCTGGCCTCGCTTCCATTTCGCAGGACGCTAGCATTTTTAGCATTTCCAACATTTTTGTATCGTGTGTGTGTGGTCGGTGATGGGCCTTGTTCTAGCCCTGGCTAAGTGTAAGCTTGAGTGACAAAGAAAATGAAATCATCCCCCCGTCCCCGAATAGCGTCAATGTTTCCACGGTAACGCTCACAGCTGTCCACAGAATCCTTATTTTGATTCAGAAATCGTAAAGTTTGTTGTCAGCGATTTTGCCTTTGTTTACTAATATCATTTGTTTTTGTTTACGATCTCGGGAGCATAGCTGCCTACAGAGACGCGATACAACCTGATACAACCTTTAAAGTGTGACTTAAAGGTTGTATTAGTGATTCTGCAGCAAAAGAAAACGCGTCTCTGTGGGCAGACCACTCCACAAACCTGCTGCCTACAGAGATGCGTTTTTTTGACGGCCTGCTTATGGGGCGGGCAGCTAGCGGATTGTGAGGAATAGATGAATGTGATCATTTATGTTTCGGCCTAGAATCCCATTAACAATCTTTAAATGTGGTCAAGATCGTGAATAGCTCCGGTTGGAGAGCAACATGGACAGCCACAAACATCCCCCTGCCAAAGTTATTTCTTACTGGTGTTTTATGCTGCAAAGTTAGCATGGCTGAGAGCCAATGTTGTTTTCCAGTTGTGGAAACACATTAACAAAACATGAAGCATCAAGATAGTTTTTATATTTTAGCCAAGTACTTTCCTATTTGAGCCTACATTTTATATTCTTATATTTTGCACTGAGGGAAGACATCCATATTGAATTCTAATTTATATTTGATCTAATATTAATATCTTTGAGCAAAGATTATGGAGAATAAAACAACAAAACAACATTTCCATTCAAATGTCTGGTCTTTTGGTTTCTGAAAACCTGTTTTGTAAAAATCACAGTCAATGCCTACAATTACAATGTTTTTTATCTGCATTATGACCATCTACACAATGTCCGATCCACTGTAGGTGCTGAGCAGTGCCCTTGATGGAGGCTGCACTACACTGCATGTGTGTCTGGGGTCCATCATAAGAGCCATACAGTGAACACATCTTCTGCAACAACATGATATCCTCACACATTTCCCTCTGAGGTATTTTTTCACACGTTTCCCCTCGTTCCTGAACCAGGCAGCCATTTTGTCTTCAAAGATGGATGTATAAATGTGTCACAATATGTGACCTGCCAGCAATCAGGACGCACACCGTTTAAATCTTTGAAATGAAAAATGTGCTTTTCAGGTATGTCCTCTACCAGCTGTCTGATGTCCAGGCTGAACCTCATCAGGCTGATTTGCATGTCATGCTCCAAGATGAATCCTTCACAGATGCAAAACACAGTGGAATCTACGGAAGAGAAGATATTTTTTTAAATTCTGAGGAAAAAAAGTCAGAAATAATTTCTGAGATTAAAGTAAATTCTGACTTTATTTCTCAGAATTTGAAAAATATTTTCTCTTCATGTGCACGTAGTCCTCTTCCGTGAATCTCTACTTTTATTTTGCTATTATACATCATCGTGAAAAGATTACGAAACGCTACTTTCACATTCACAAGGGCGACGAGAGAACAACATTCAGGATCTCGGAGTGGGTTGTGGAACTCGTACGAGAAAAACAAATTGTTCCTCATCCCGGTGTTTTGCTTGGTGTCGCCTGTGCGGTCCAGGACACCAAGCGGTTCACGCTACGAATGTTCACTTTGAACCGCTGAGTTGGCACGTGTTGAAGCTGCAGCGAGGGGCCGGCCTGGTAGACCACAGGCGGTGCTCTTGTGGTTTTAATGTACAATAAATCCCACCGCAGATCCACCTCAATAACCATCAGGCCAATCTGAACAGCGGAGTGTAATCCTGGCATTAGCGTGTCTCTATAGGTGTCTGGCCTCCATGCTGGGTCATCGTTTAATTAATTGAAGGGATTAGCTGCGGTCGGGGCAAAGTGACACAATGTAAATAGCGCTCCTGCAAAAAAACAAAACAATGCTTGCAAAATACAGTACAAGGGCCATACACACTGTAAGTATACACTGTAGTATTTCATGGATGTGTCATCCTATTGGTAGCCATTGCATAAGAAACTAAAGACTTCCACAAACAAAACGACTGCCAATATGTAGCCTCCTTCGGCTCACTGTTCAGTCTGACCTTCTAAAGATACACAAACCTTAAAGGTCCCACGCTGATCCAGGGTCAATATTGTGATATTGAATATATTGTTCAAGGCCTTCTGGTGAAATGAGTCCAAATGCAGGCATCAGAGCGTGAGTACAGCAAAACGCTTTGCACACCAACGCCATCACTTACCCATTCCCCGCCCTTAAGCCTGTCCTTCTCGCAGCAAGCCAGCCACATAATCTGTATATCTTTACACATTTTAACATCTATTTGTGAATGTTGTGCGCACACATAGCCGCCTCAGACTCTCAGAGATGTGTGTTATGTAAAAACTTTATTTTATCGTAACAATGGTATTGTTTTCTCTGACTGTACATAATGCGCCAATGCATCTACCTCCAAAACAAAGAGTACCGTCTCTTGCATGTGTTCGCTCCGTGGCCTGGATAAGCACCGTAGTAACAACATGGATGCCACCCTAACATCCTGACCATCACCCAGCCAGACAGACGGCCATCCCTGGGGTTCCTTGAGGTAAGCACCCGACGCTGGGTTCCACTGGAGAAGATAACTCCCCCGGAGAGACCTCCCTGTTTGAGGATTATCACTGTTGTTGTGGATTCAGAAGATAAGACGAGATGTGCATAACGGCATTATCTCCGTTCAGTGCGTTGTCTGTTGTTGCCGAAGCATAATTCGGTTAAAGTGTTTAGGTTTTGGTGAGGCTCTGCATACTTTCATGTGTATTTAGGGAGCTCTTCCAAATGAAGTGTGTAAATCAGATATAAAAGTGGTAATCTCCAAAAATCGTACTTTGAACGAATATCAGTTAAGTTCCTATCTATCGCAGAGTAACACCGTGCATGTGTGTGTGTGTACGTTAGTGTGTGTGCATGTTTGTGTGTATGTTGTATTGAACAGCTCTGGCTGAGTCTCCCCCCTAAAGATATTTATTTATGGATGACTGTGGCATTTTGTCATCAATAATAAATGGAGTGACTGCAGAGGATTCTCAGGAATCGCCCAGTCCAAACTGGAGAAGCTGTGAAGCTCTGAAGTAACTCACAGGAGCGGGGAAATGTGCAGCCCTGCTCTGAGGGAGAGCGAATCAAAGCCTGCTGGTTTCCTCTGAAGACACAAATGTTTTTCACAGGGTGTGGAACGAGTGGTGTCAGGGTAAAAGTTTTCACTCAGGGACCGATGCTTGCCTAACCCTTGTGAAAAGCTTTAAATGCATCGGTTTTCATTAGTTTCAAAGTAATTAAACACAAACTAATGTCCTTAACAGAAGGTTCCAAAGACACACATCATAACTTGTATGCATGCTTTAACTAACCTTGTATGCATTCGTTAAAGGGGAACTAAATGTAAATGGTTCTGGGATATGTTTAGTATGATAACGAGTTCGAATGTTTGATATAGAGCAAAATAAATCATATACGAAACAGACTGAAACAGTCGATTGTCGAACGCAGAGCAAGCCTGCTCGCT
>JAOTIX010000139.1:11292834-11309467 GCA_027123715.1 Gaidropsarus macrophthalmus
TGTGTGTTCTTAATTTAACTTATTTATTTATTTATTTACGTAAATTGTGTTTTTAGATATTGAACTGCCTTTTCAATTCTTAGTGTTTTTAATTTTTTTCTATTCCATTTTAAACTGTGTTTTTTTTAAATGTGTTTTTAGATTTTGAATTGCTTTTACCTCAGTAATGTTGTAAAGCACTCTGCATTTGTGCTGTGAAGCTGTGCTATATAAATAAAGGTCATTCATTCATTCATTCATTCATGTTTGAAAGTGGGCTAGGAGGTGCTGACCCGTCTCTGGGGCGCTGGCGTCCCCCTGGCCGGGGGTCTGGTCGGCGCTAGGCTCGTCCTGCGCCTCCTCCTTGGTTGGGAAGTCCCACCGGGAGACGCTGGTCCGGTCGTTCACATAAAAGTACCGCCTGTGCTCTCTAGAAAGTGGGACAAGAGAGATAGAGACAGAAGACCGGTTTCAGTGGTCGGGCCGGTGACTGGCTTTGCAGCCTGATGCAGAGAAGCATTTGAGGGGTCACAAAACAGCCACAAGAGGGCCGCGTTGTTCTTAAGGTGGAGGTTTGAACCATTCTTGGGGGGGCCGAATTAGAAAGCAGGCTGTGGATGTGGACGGTGAGACCCACCTTCGGCTCAAAATCAAATAAATCATAAACCAAATCCTCTTTGGTCCTGAAAAGGCTGTTTTAAAATCGTAACAAGTTCACACTGTTGCCGTTGTCCAAAATGTTCTCATTTTAGACAACCACTCCCTTCCACGCACATTCACACAGGTAGATCGCAAAGAGAATAGGGTGTATTATTGTCGAAAAGAAAAGGGCAACGCTGAAAGTAAAATCACATGTTAATATACATGTATATTTATATGTGTACAATACTGTTTTACATCAGATAGACTATGTTCAGAATCAAGAGCATTATGAATGAATAACAGGAAAACATTGTAATAGAGTTGGTCTGACCTGCTGGATCCCCTTCAAAGCTCCGTCTTCACCTTTTATGTGCAGACTGGGACACTTGTCCCTCCAGGGCGTCTGTGTCAGCATTGCATTCAGTGGGGGACAGTGGGAGGACGGGGGGGTGGGGGGGGGTTTGCAGTCCTGTAAAGTTCAAAGTCCTCCCCACCGCAACCAACCCCCCCTACCGTAACCCTTGCGACGGGACATCTGGCCACTCTTATTCATGTCCTCACAGTAAAAGGGCTGCGCAGTCTGTGCTACGGGGAGAGCAGGTCCTCTCTCTGGGACGTTATGTGTGCAGGAATACAGGCTGGCCCATAGCGGATGCTCCCTTATCATTATTAATAATCATAATAATAATAACAACATAAGGCAGGCTCCTGGGATTTGCAACCCAGCAACGCACTGGGCCGCGCTCATGGAACAGTCTACATCCCGGGGCATTGTGGGTAGTGGCGGTGTGTTCTCAGGTAACCACACGTAAAGAAGGCTGGGGGATGGAGGGTGGGGTATAGAGATGTTAAAGGTAAGGAGCGCGTACCTGTCCCAGTGGCAGGACCAGCCTTTAGGGGTGGCGTTAAGTTCGTAATGTTTAATGTGTTGGGCGGCTTCCTGCAGCCTGCGGCACAGATAGACTCCGTTCAGAGCACCCTCCCTCCAGTCGGCGATGCGCGTCTGAAAGAGACAGCAGGCACAGGGAGGAGAGAGAGGAAGAGGAGGAGGAGGAAGGGGAGTGACAAGCAGAGAGGAGCCAAAGATGAGTAATGAAAACAAAATGGATAGCCTGTGGGCTGGGATTATAATGAACATTTGAAATATTAAACACTTGTGGCACATGCCTGTGAGGAAAATGGCAAAGCAGAGTGATGACAATTTAATATTTATACATTAATAACGCTCGGCCTTACCTCCGTTTGCAGCAGAAGCAGCTGAAAGTTAGATATGGCTTTCTTGTTTATCCCCAAAAACTCCATCTTGCTGGTTAAGGTGTTGGCTAGCTCTCCGATCTGAAACTTCAGAGCACATTGCAGCATAAGGCAGAGGATGACGCAGTTGTGAATTCGTCAGTGCTCCTACTGCGGGTATTTTCTGAACTCTGACTGTTCTGTACCCTGAGCTCAGGTGTTTCCACTTCCACGTCTTTGGCCGGAGCTTTCACAACCGATTGGTCTTCTGCTTTGTCTTCGTCATTTTCCTCTGCGGGCTTCTCTTGTGATTTTAATTGAACTGCAGGAGACAAAAGTACACATATATAGTATTCATAATTGGCCAAAGGAATTAATTCAAATAAAAATGTATTTAAATCTACAAATCTCTGCATGCCCCACCGATTCCAAATAAAGTGAAACAATTCAAGGCAATTGAATAAGTACAGTTTGTACCCCCACTTAACAGTTCTGGCTAAGTCCGTTAGCGCCCACCTGTGTCCACATGCTCCTGTGTGTCAGAGCCTCTGCTGTTGGAGTCTGGGCTGGCAGTTCGGATGAAGGCTGTCTTCCATCTGGACTTCTTCAAAGCGGCCTGAGAGCCGGGGGCCTCCTGGCTCGTCTCTGAATACGGGCTGGAGCCCCCTGCGCTCCCGTCCCCTTCCTCCAAAGCCCGCAGCTCAGCCTGTGAAAAGGACACAGGTTTCGAGGTCAGTCAGAAGTTACCAAAATGGCGGCCAGTTGGAAGCCGAAATGCGGCGGTTCTAGGAGGCTGACCGCGCCCCCGGTTCACCTTCTTCCTCTCGAGCGCGAGCTCCAGCTCCACCGTGTCCTCCTCCGGCTCCTCTTCTGCGTCGGAGCTTTCCTGCGACTGGACCTTGGCGGGCGGTTCCCTCGGGGGGGCGGGACCCAGGCCCTCGGGGTCCCGCAAGGGGGTGGAGGGGGAGCCTGCCGGGACGCATGCCTCCCCGTCGGAGTCCACCCCGTTCTCCCCCTCCTCCAGGTTACCAAGCAACCGTTTCCTCCACTTCTCCTCCGCCACCTTCACCTCGGGCGGGATGAGGGGCGCGAGGAGGGAGGCGGCGACTCCGTGGCGCTCCTCCTCCACGCTTGTGAGGGCCACGACGCTCTCCATCACCTCCTGCCCACCGGTGAAAGAATGCCGTCGCACTCGGTCAATATTCATTCTTGGCGCCAACCAACAAAATGTCGTGAGCATTCATGTAACCCAGTGACGAACTTGCCTTCACTTTAGCCTCCTTCTTGATAGCTGGGGTGGGGGCCAGAGCCGTGTTATTTGCAGGATAATATGTCGCATCCACAGTTTCATTTCCATTGACCGGGCCGCTGCAATACAAAGAATGACAAGAGACACATTCTTATTTTACTCAATGCCCAACGTCTGTTTAACTATTATTACTTATTAAGAAGTAATAAGGCCCTTGCCTGGTACTGTAGTGCTGCAGGCCTTGCACCTGGTGGGCCAGGTAACTAGGAAGTTCCCAGGACACTTCGTTGGTCACAGTGCTCCAGTAGTAGTAGCAGCCAGAGTTGTCGTCCCATACCTCCTGCCAGTCTCCCATCTCTACCCCCACTGCAAATAAGGATAATGGAGAAGGTTAACATGAAGAAAATAATTCCCAGATATGGGTCCCTTGTATGGATCATCTTCATTTTAAGTAGCATTCTTAACTTGTTTTCTGACACACCTGACCTAAATATTGACCGTTGTATAACATAACAGCACAGTTTACCTCCGGCTAAAGAGTCCTGTGTATTGTATTGAAAGTCTTTCTCTGTATTTGGCTGCTCCTGCCCCTTTGTGTGCATTCCCTGCTGGACGTTAGTCTCAGGTCTAGGAGGCGTGGGTGATGGAACTACTGGATGAGGTGATGCTGAGGCGTCCTCTGAATTTGGCTGAGTGGTGATTGCGTCAATTTCCTATACAGAAAAAACACAAAACATTGTTATTCCATTGCATTAATTGATGTGCCATGGTGTTCTTTTCAGACCAGGCTGAACCAATAAAACACATAAACGCCGTAATAATCGAAATTCCCTGCAAGTTACTAGTAATCAGTGTGTCAAATTATTACATACCGCCATGAAGTTTGCCAATGTACTGTCTATATCTGCTGACTGGTTATGTATTTTTGATGTCTGTTGAGAGTCACTGTCTTCATCGTCGCTGTCCTCGTAGGCCCCAAGTAGGGACAACCCTTCTGTTGAAAACAACGAGCAAAGAAATAATTAATTCGAGATACAACCGTTGGTCTATTATCGTTTTATTAACGACTGACAGATACTCGGGATCACTCACCTGTGGCCTTAATTGCGGGCCCCTTCATGTTCATGTTTACGTTTTGGTCTCTTATAAATGTGTGCCCATCACTTTCAGGCTCGTCTGCAAGAAACGGTTGATTCGTTACTAAATAGTATTATATACAGTTAATACTTGTATTGCGGGCGACCACGATGCACTTTTTATTTGCATAGACATTTGCCCCAACTCCAATATTCCTTATTTTTTTACACGGTTAGCTTCCGTCAGTAGCATGGTTAGCCTAGCCACTAGCGGTGGCGCGCGGACGAGGTAATAGCGGAGTAATTGCGAAGTAATTACAAGCGAGCTGCTAGAAAATCATAGTCCATAAGAAACGGGTCGACTCTCATACCGCATCTCGTACTTAAAAAATATGACGAGTTTCCCCTAAAACGATAGATAACACGTGGGTCTAGACGACATAAAGCAGACATGATAGCGCTAGCTAGTAGTGTAACAAACGGGCCTTTTCCACACCTTTTCCACATAAGCCTCGTCAGGTAGTAACAATGTAGGTCGCATATTAAAATGCACCTTCAGATCCAGAGCCTCCTTCTTCTCTCAGATGAGATGTAGCACCACGATGACCCGGCGGCGAGAGCTGCAGCTTGGTTCTGCGTCCGACCGTCCCTCCTGCAGTGCGAGTTTTCTTTCCCATCCCTTCTGGCCCGGGCGGCTGGAGGATGAGACCGCCGGTCGTTGGAGGGGCGAGACCCAATGCGCATGCGCGGTGCCGCGGCTGCTGCGTCACACCAGTCTCCGAGTCTCGTGACGAATATTGTAAACTTCCGGTTCATATGCACTGTGTGTACATGTCAATATTAAGAATGTAAAGGAAGAAAGAAGGAAGATCTAGATCATTTTTTTTATTTAGGTGTACAAATTATAACGTCTTCAGACAGGAATGGCTTAAAACAGAAGTAGAATCAGGAATCCACAACATGCTTGAGGAACAAGGTATGCAGAGAGAGAGAGAGAAGCTAAGCTCTTATTATTACCTACATGATACAGAATTAATGAAAATAATGTAATAACTATTATTTTTATTTTGTTAGTTTGTTTGCTTTGATTATATTAATTGACATTAGTTTAGTCGAGTCTAGACTGTCCCTTTACACACTCTTGTACAGTAGATGGCGGTATACACAACATACTGTAATCCGCCAAAACAAAGGACAAGAAGAAGAAGCAGAAGAAGAACTCTGTGTACAGTTTGAGGATTGAGCTGAGTTATTCTGATCCTGGGTAATTTGTCACGGCACACTGCATGACGTACGGCCATGGGTTTATGTTGTGAGGTCTGATGTTGTAAATATGAACGACGACTCTTCCATGCTCGCTCAGGGTGGAGACAAACAACGCCTTGAGAAGAACCACCCATCGAACGGTATATAAGAAGAGGACACAACAGCTAGCAGCTGTCAAACGCCGATCGACCGTGTGGTTCATGGGACTACCTGGGACATAAGGATCGACCCTGTGGTTCATGGGACTACCGGAGACATAAGGACCGGATCAGACGACATGGGGGCCGCGGTGGGACCCGTGCTGCTGTGGTTACAGGATGTGGCCGCTTTCACTCTCCTCAAAGCGCGTCGGACTCTACTTCAGGCACTTTTACTGTTTTGTGTGATAGTGCTGCTTCTCTGGGTTTCCATCTTTCTGTACGGAAGCTTCTATTACTCCTACATGCCCACCGTCAGCTTCTCCACCCCGGTCCACTACAGCTACAAGACTGACTGTGATCCTGCCGATGCTCTCTGCTCGTTCCCTGTTGCCAACGTGTCCCTGCTGAGAAACGGGAGGGACCAGGTCATGGCTAATGGCCAGCCCTACAGGGTGTCGTTAGAGCTGGAGATGCCCGAGTCTCCAGTGAATGAGCAGCTGGGTATGTTCATGGTCAAGATGTCCTGCTACGCCAAGGGTGGTGAGGTGGTGTCTTCTGTGGCCCGCTCCACCATGCTGCACTACCGCTCCACCGTGCTGCAGATCCTCAGCACACTCTTCTTCTCCCCTCTTTTGATGACCGGGGTGACCGAGCAGAAGCAACTCGTAGATGTTGAGTTATTCTCAGAGTACAGGACCAATGCATATCTCCCGACCGTTGGCGCGATTATTGAGATCCACTCTAAACGGGTCCAGATTTACTCTGCTCAACTCCGTATACATGCCTACTTTACAGGAGTGCGGTATGTTCTGTACAACTTCCCCTTGATTTCTGCCTTCCTCGGCGTGGCCTCCAACTTTGCCTTCCTGAGTGTCATTGTGCTCTTCAGCTACCTGCAGTTCATATGGGGTGGCATTTGGCCCCCAGAGCAAGTCAGGGTCAGGGTGATGACGGGAAACAACGCTCGTTTTCAGCGGAGAGGAGAAACGGCTCGGATGCGCATGAAGAAGGTTTCCTCACAGAAGGAGCTGGTGGAACCCAGCGTCATTGGTTCATTGAATGAGTCCTCTGAAATACCGGGGAATGACACCCTCCTCGACACTTCAACCAAAGACCCCCCAGACATGCCGGAGGATGTCCCTGGCTTGGAAGACGACGACGACCAAGCTATTCAAGAGCCCGATGGTTCTACGGACCCCGAGGAGTTGGACCCGGCTGAGGTCCTGTTGGAGACGTCTCCTGAGCCGAGCGATACGGTTCTGCGACAGAGACCTGGATCTTCAGTGGCCCTTTGAGCCTCACGGTCTCCGGTGCATGCAGTTTCACAAGCGCCCCATCCTAGTTACACAGATGGCCAGCGATGGTGAAACTCCACCCCCCCCCCCCCCACCCCCCATTGTGCGTTAGCTAATTTGTTCTTGTGATGTCTATTTATAAAAGCGAACGTTACGCTATTACTATGTTATAAGCGTAGTAACTTTACTTTCGCGAGATGTGGGTTTCAGTGTTTTACGGCTTTGCCATGGATTCAAAGTTCATGATTGTTTTGTGGTTTTCATGTCTTGACATTTTGCTTCATCAGATGACAGTCACGCCTGATTACATTCTGGGGATGATGATTGCTCGCTCACTAGTTAATGGGAACTCCCTCCTTGTCTTGGCACCAAAGCGGCCTATTGGAATGACTGGGTCTATTATTTGTGTCTACACCATTGGATATGGCAAGCCTGTGCGAACCCACACTAGATTGTGGTGCCTCTTGGCACCCAGTAAACCCATTAAATGTGAGCATGTCTAATTGTATACACGGTATTTCATTAGGTTTTGAGAGATTTCTTTGAAGCTTTGTTTTTGCTGCAAAGGAATAACGCAAGGCATGTATGTATAGTCCCATACGGCACCACACCACTGATACAGTATGCTATGGTACTTGGATAGTTCTTGAAAAGTCCAACCTGCACTTGGTTGATGCTTAATTTCCAACTTTCTTCCAGTGTAAATTCTACACCTGTTTTTATGTTGCTGTTACAGGGACCACTCCACTGTAGAAGGTGTTGGATCTTTCTCATGTTTCCTAACTTGTTTTTAGATAAAGATGAAGTATTGTTGGTGAAGGTACTGCAATGTTCGGGATGTCAGTTTCTGAAGAATGAATAACAAAGAGCCTTTATTTATTTAGATTTTGTTTATTGAAGGCTGTGATGGAAGTGGGTAGGCCAAAGACCTTGTTAGGTAATATATTTGGATTGCGATTGTTTAATCTTTGCTGCAGAATCTGGTTGTCCATGTGTGCGCATCTCTTACAAATATAGATGTGGTTTATGCGCTGTTCCATAATAAATATAATAGACTAACATCAATCCTGTTACTTTTTTCTTTATTTAATGAGGCGCCAGGTCTGTTTTTCATCCCATTCAAAACATATTTACCACATTATTTATTTTAAAGCATGAAAACAATATTGTGTTCACCCTTGCAGAAGGAGTTATACAGTGAGAAATACAGTGTTATATGAGGAGGTGAAGTAATTCAATTGGGCCTCGTATCAGCTCCATTTTACAGAACCTATTAGCAGTTTTATTTAAAGCCTTGAGTGTAATCTATCAAATCAATTATGCAGTGGTCTGAATGAGGAGCAGCATGGAGGACGCTAGTCATCCAACATGCGTATTAAATATATCCCTGTCATTTGTACTGACATATCAGAGCCTCACACTTATAAAATAAAACACATAAAAATAACTATCAAGTTGATACAATACATACAAATACAAATACAATACATATTTCATGCATACAGTTTCGCTTGATGTAAAATGTATTATATTAATATATTTCATATTACTTCGGCTTGGTATTGCTATTGTCTATCTACAATACTACTTGCTTCTGTTACAAAATGTTCTATGATATTTTAGCAATGGTCAGAAAGTAGTGAACACTTTAAAAATAAGTAAAATAATATAAAATAAGTTGATTTCCAAACTAGACACCACACTATTGATTGCATTAATTATTGCATTCAAGCATCAAGCATACTTCCTTCCCATTCACACAACTACTCCACTAGCCAGGCATGCATGTGGCCTACAGCCAGGCAATGCTATTAAGAGTAGTTTGAAGGTTGAGTCTTCACAAAAGCCTTTGCTGTACTAAGGCTGTACCTACTAAGTGACTGCACTCTCAGTATTCATTCAACATAATACCATTATATTTTCAGGTGCTGGTAACCAAACACACAAAACAGTAATCTACTTTCACTGGAGTGGCAGCCTTGAACATGCAGTTTTGAGTATGGCCAGAGCTGAAGGTCATGAGTGTCTTTGGCCTCATCAACCTGTTCTATCCCTCATCGGCCTGTACTTCCTTGAGCTCTGCTGTCAGGTTGCACGGTGGTTCAGGGACGTCCTCTTCCTCTTCCTCCTCTTCGTCTGAATTATCCGCCCAGCGGCCAACCCTCCTGGCTCCGTCAGCGATCACAGGGGCATTCACGCAGGGGTTGTGGTCGTAAATCACAAGCTTCAACCCCTGGAGATGAGACAGACGTGGGAAGTAGCGGATTTTATTCCTATCCACGTCAACAACAGCTAAATATTGCATTTCCAATAGCACGGCTGGGAATTCGCTGAGCTGGTTCCCTGCAAGCCATATGCTACGCAACTCTTCCAGTCCCCCCAGTTCATGAGGTAAACTTCGGATCTGGTTGTAACCCAGGTGCAGTGTTTTGAGATTGGGGAGTTCACAGACCACCTGGGGGAAATGGGTGAAGCAGTTAGTCTCCAGCCACAGAGTATTAAGCTCCTTAAGGTCTTCCAGTTCTCTTGGGAGTCTGTAGAGCCTGTTGTTGCCCAGGTAGAGTATATTTAGGTGGGTGAGCCTGCACACGACCGCAGGCAGCTCCTCGAAGCAGTTGAAATCCAGGGCCAGCAGCTGGAGCTTCCTCAGGCTTTGTACTTCAGAGGGCAGGCTGCTCAGATTGTTGTCGCTCAGGTACAACTTCACCAGCTCCCCGAAGACGCACACGGGACCAGGGAGCCGCCGTAGCTGTAGGCTGCTCAGGTCCACAGTCCGATCAAAGGGCATTTCCTTTAGGTCTCCCACCAAGTAGCGTTGGCAACGCTCCGATGGAATAAAAGCTATGACACTTCTCATTACATTTCCCATTCTGCTCAATTACATGCTAATGACACGTCGGTCACCTCTGCATGAATGTCACTGGTAGGAAATGGTCGAGGTTATTAAAAGAAGTCCAGGAACGGTCTTCCAGAACCTCTCTGCAGAAATGTTCTTTGACGGCATGTGGAAAAGGAGAATAACATTATAATTTGTAAGACCACAACATTAACAACAAAAATAAACCAAAGAATTGTATCTTTCACTTCATTCATTTCACCAGATCCCACACTGATACAATTTAACAACTGCACTCTAATGACTTTAAAAGCTATTTGATTGTAAAGGAATGACTTCATTATAATTCTTTGCTTTAATTAAATGGCAATACAGAATAACAGATTACCCTCAAAGACACATACCTTTAATGGCTTTCTGCTGCCCATGATTCTCTGCCTCTTCCAAGTAGACCATTTGTTTATGTAACCAAATGAGAAGAATACATACTGTATCCCCTTGTTATGTGCTCTCTTGGTAGGTATTCTCCTGTGCATTCACCTCACTCCCTATTGCTCCGATCTTTTCGCAGACTCTCAAGCAACAGCCACCACCGGCGGCTCTCTCCTCCCATTTCAGCCTGTTGACTTTTTTTCCCTTCATAACCACGGCTGAGGTGTGGGAGAGAGGGAGAGACGGGAAGAATGCTGGTTTCAGAGTGCCACTGATAAGCATGAGAGCTGCACTGGGATTAAAAAGAGCAGTGGGGGTCAACTGCATTCTCTCCATACATCCATGACACAGATATCGGTACCATAAGTGGACCTCTGCTTGAAAGAATAGCCAAGAAGACATGTGCAGGACCCGACGCAGGGGGCTAGTGGAAGTGTAGTCACGTAAAGTCATGTTTCCAGCATCTCTTATAGAAGTACTGAGGTGTAATGTAGTACAGGCCTGTATATTTTCAGCATCACAGTGATGCTCAGTTTGAGAAATGTACATTGAGCCTATGGTTGGATACACACCGGATTATAAAGTAAACAGAAAATATTGATTTATTATTGAAGTGAAGAAGATTTAGGTTCATTTCAAATAGAAATAGTATAATAAGGTTTTGTTTTTGGCCCCTGCAACACCATATGCATTGGGGATAGTTTGCAACAAGAGAACACTGGGCAGGAATTTAATTTTCTTTATCTTTATGGGGACCAGCTACCCCATCCCATCTCACTTCTGTTCATACACTGTTTTTAGCACTTGTCCTTCTGCTAATCTTCTTTCCCATTGGGGCCTCTGGCAGGCAATGAGAACGCTTCGTATGAACACAGGAAACATACTATCAACATTTCAAATACTATGGTTTGTAAAGGAAGACCTATTGTCTTCTAATTACAGTAAGAACTCATCATTTAGAATTTTCTACTTTTTAAATGTGCCTTTAGATACATTAATACAATTGGAATATGTGTTTGGTATGGACGCAATGTACATTAATTCTTGCATCAAATATTAAATACATTGTATGATACAATGGTTATTGTCAGTGAGCTACAATAAAACACTATTCCACTGTTCTATGTTGGAATGGATGCTGTGGAAATGTGATTGTTTTGAGAACGCTAAACGTGACATCACAAAGCAATTCCCCTTTGTGCGGGTGAATTAAACAAAAAAAATGGACATAGAGGCCCCAGAGACGCACAACAAATCTTACGGACTGCGCTAACTGGGTGTACGGAAGCGGGCATCGGGGTCAGAGGTCAGAGGGTAAAGGCTACCCTCTGGATTGAGAATACACACAGCCATCTTGGATCAAAAGAAGAGAAGGGAAATTGATGCGGTGAGGATGTTCGTTGTTTTTTACACCAGGATTCCGTTGTTTAGGGCACATTTAACTACACAAAGCGGGAATATTCGTCTTGGTTTCCACCCCGACTTCGTTCATTCGTGATTTTTGGCGAACGGGTGAACCGAGCAGCCGACCGTTTAGTCCGCCGCTCGCTGCAAACCGAGCGTAAATGGAGACAAGAAGACGGCAGCTGGCCGTGGATAAATGAAGGCTATGCAGGCCTAGACTGATCTAGGATGTTGAATAGGCTGCTACTGGCTAGATATCGGTGTTTCTGTGCACACCATTCTAAATGGTGCGGTGTGTTTTTTCACACTACATGGAGTAAAATGAGCTTTTGTGGGTTAGCATTGGTTGCTAGTCCGCTTGCTAATTGACGTTAGCCATGCTAACCCGAAGCGACGGCAACAACTAGCGTTAGCTGCGCTTTGCGCTAATCAGAGTTAGCTCGTTAGTTTGGGGAAATTGCATCGTTAAAATTGATTGCATACATATCTTATGATTTCAAAGTACTATACGTGAACTGTGAAAACGAACATAATTTTGTTTTTAGAATTGCACAGCAGCTACCGAAGCCATTATATAATGAACACAGATCTATATCATCAATGGACACTTTGAATTTAACATTTTTAGCACATGTTAACGCACTTAAACGGCTGGGGTCTTTGTTTATCTTTGTCCAGATGCACTGTCGTTAATGTAGTAAAAGTATCCGCTCGATTGATGTAATATCTATGATCATAATGGAGTTTTGAACATGTATTCTGTATGTATTTGGTACGAACTATAATTGTGTTGTAAAAGCAGTCACCGCAACCGACTAAAGCGTGTGTTTCTCTCCATACAGGTGACGAAGGCATGTTCGGTTCTAGAAAGAAGTTTGTAGAGTTTGTCGAGGTAGTCGATAACGACTTTCCTGATGACAGCATGTACTACAACCAGCCGTCGATGTTCCCACATCGGTCGGACAAGGATGTACGTATTTGACATCATTGTATCCTCATTGTTATTCACTTGTCTTCTTATGTGTTTACTTGAGAGAGAGAGACCAGTACTTTCATAATATTGTATTTCTTTCAGATGCTGTCGTCTCCTTCACCATCATCATCAGGTCAACTGTCACAGCTTGGTGCCAGTTTGTATGGTCCACAAAGTGAGCTTGCAAAGCTTAAGTTGTTAAAAAGTAACAGGATAATTGTCATCGCAACAAAACCAAAGTGCGATAAGAGTTTGCCTCGAGCAGAGGAAGCGGCATTGTGGTTTAGTTGTGATGCGAAAACGGGCTCATTGCTTGCATCAAAACAAAAACAGTGCAACCGTGAGACGTTGCCAGTTGATTCGTCGGGCCATACCTGTAGCTGATCTAACTCAACCAAACAGCTCAACCCGGGGCCATTATAAATACCAACCATGACCAACTTCAGAGAACTGAACAGTATTGTAATGCTTTCTCCATCTCCCCTGTCTTCTCTCCCTCTCTCTCTTTGTTCAGGCGCCCTCGGGTTCTCGATAAGGGGGATGGGCAACAACACGCCTCAGTTAAACCGTAATCTAACGCAGGGCTCCCAGCTCCCCAGTCACATTACGCCCACAACAGGGGTACCCTCCATGTCTCTCCATACCCCGCCGTCACCAAGCAGGTGAGTGAGCACCTGGTGGGAGTTTGGTCTTCATCTGCTGCTTTTTGTTTTTTATTTGATTTATTTTTTTTGCAAAGGGGGCTTTGAAGGTGCAACCGCTTTCTGTGTTTGTCTGGTGAAATGGGTACAATGCAAATCGGACACAAATAATTCCCCCGGGGTGTGTGATGGTTTCGTTGGGGTATGTCGGATCTGATCGGATCCACCTCTTCACACCCGCCTCTCCCTCTCCACCCTCACACACACACAGGGGGACTTTGCCCATGAACTCGAGGAACATGCTGAACCACTCCCAGGTGGGGCAGGGCATCGGGATGACGGGTAGGACCAACAGCATGAGCAGCTCTGGGCTGGGCAGCCCCAACCGCAGCTCCCCCAGCATCATATGTATGCCCAAACAGCAACCAGCACGCCAACCCTTCACCATAAACAGGCATGTTGTGTCCACCGATCCGTCTGTCCGTGTGTGTGTGTGGCTTTTTACACGATTGAACTGAAATGTCTACCACACAAGTCCACCGCAACATCCGACAGTATATAGAGTAACAGATCTTTGTTTATGTTGGGGAAGGGGGATGGGGGTGGAGTGTAATTTTAGGTCACCCAACGGGTGCTGTTGGTCGTTGTAGTTGTGTTGAGGTTCTCTGTTTTTCCTCTGTGTCTGCAGCATGTCAGGGTTCGGCATGAATCGCAATCAAGCGTTTGGGATGAACAACTCCTTATCAAGCAACATCTTCAACGGCACAGGTCTGTATGTTTTTATTCTTTCCGTTCGCCATCATCGACCAGAACAGCACTCTGTAGCTGCTGTCGTTCAGAGCTGATTTTTGTTGTTGTTGTAGTTTTTAATGCTTTAGTATGCTCAGTCACATGTTATTGTCACACATGTTATGTTCACATCATTGGGGTGAGCGTAATACAAACCCTTCGCCCGTTCCCTCTGCAGACGGGAGTGAAAATGTAACGGGACTGGACCTGTCCGACTTCCCCGCGCTGGCAGACAGGAGTCGACGAGAAGGAAGCGGGAACCCCACCCCTCTGCTCAACCCGCTGGCTGGAAGAGCTCCGTACGGTGAGACCCCCCACACACCCGCCACGATGCCAGCACCGCTGACACCAACCGACCAACGATGTGATCTAACTCTGGCTGCCTGGCCTTTCCCCGCCGTTTTTGTTTTGTTTTCCAAAAGTTGGCATGGTGACAAAACCATCGACTGAACAGACGCAGGACTTCTCCATCCACAACGAGGACTTCCCCGCGCTGCCGGGCCCCAACTACAAGGACCCCACGTTGAGCAACGATGACAACAAAACTGTGAGTTTGAGTGTTGTGGTCCTGCGTCCTCTGCACCGATGCTAAGTGGTTCACTAACGGCGCGGCTGCTCTCCCCCAACCCCACAGAACTTGAACTCCACAGGAAAGAGCACATCCACCTCAGATGGGCCCAAGTTCCCCGGAGACAAGACGGGCTCGGCACAGAACAACAACAACAATCAGAAGAAGGGCATCCAGGTCCTGCCTGACGGTGAGCCCCAACGTCACACATCACATGTTCGGGCATCACATGTGAAGGAGTAAGGGGGTGTGCGTCCCATGTGCTGCTGGGACGTCTCATAGTTCAACGCTTCCTGTAAGAGCGGTAGAAAATGTAGTTGTTGCGTGAGCTGCAGAGCAGAATGTAAATCATATTTGTGTGATTTACATTTCCTTTAGTGGCTGAAGGTCGTTGCTATTCAGGAGCGTGGCGGTGCCCCGTGTCGCGGTGCTGTTGAAAGGCTTGTGTTTGTGTGGTGGAGGTGTGCTCAACGTTTGCATAATTCCCAAACTCCCAGGCCGGGTGACGAACATTCCTTCAGGGATGGTGACGGACCAGTTCGGGATGATCGGCTTGCTGACATTTATCCGGGCGGCCGAGACGGACCCGGGCATGGTCCACCTCGCGCTGGGGAGCGACCTCACGACACTGGGACTCAACCTCAACTCGCCGGAGTAAGAGCCGCCGCCGCCCCCGCCCTCGCCGGCCTGCCGCGGTCGGCAGCGCCGCGCTTTTTGTCCCTTGGGTCGCCTGCGAGCCGTTTCTTTTCAGCGCCGGTGCCTGACTGTGTTGTGTTGCTATCCTCTCTCTCTGTCAGAAACCTGTACCCCAAGTTCGCATCGCCCTGGGCATCAGCACCGTGTCGACCCCAAGACATCGGTATGACCTTTCACCCTTAGCGCCGCAACCCGGTTCCTTCACTGTCGATCATTTCTTGGTTCTGCGCCCTCCCCGTTCGTTCACTTGGCTGGTTTTGGGAGGCTCTGTAACGACTGAGGGCCGCTCTGAGGGAGGCCGGCCAGCCTCTCTGCTGGCGTTGTGATACATAATTGAAGAGCTCGTTGCCCGTTGCCAAAAATGTTTGCCGGCGCTTGTGACCGGGTTATGTCTGGAGCTGAGCTGCGTTCCCTCAGGGTAGAAGCCTTGGTGTGTTTGTGGCAACAAACTGTAGGACGAGACCCCGTTCACCTCAATCTGTTTTTCTCATTTCAGATTTCCATGTTCCATCGGAGTACTTAACCAATATTCACATAAGGGACAAGGTAAAACCGCCACAGCGTGGATTGAGCAGATATTTCAGAACATGGAGTCGATCTAAATACGCAGCGATGTCTGAATCCTTTGCCATATGAACTGATCATCTTGTGTTTTTTTTGTTTTGGCAAGTTGGCCTCAATAAAACTAGCGCGGTACGGTGAAGACCTGCTGTTCTATCTGTACTACATGAACGGCGGAGACTTGCTACAGCTTCTGGCAGCGGTGGAGCTGTGAGTACCACGTCTTCTGCCATTGCCATTCATTTACACACCGAGACCACTTCAGGCCTCTGGGGCTCCAATAGATGGGTAATAACTGTTGAAGTGAGCGATGTCTTCTCAAGTCCAAGTGGTTCTCCCGATCTGGATGCGTTACTGTCTCCGTCTCCTCCCCCCTTTCAGCTTTAATCGTGACTGGAGGTACCACAAAGAGGAGCGGGTTTGGATCACGAGGGCCCCCGGCATGGAGCCCACACTAAAGACCAACACCTACGAGAGGGGAACCTATTACTTCTTCGATTGTCTTAACTGGAGGAAAGTAGCCAAGGTAACTGGAACGCTCCTCCTCCCCATTCCCTTCCCTAACTAGCGGTTAGCCATGTCCGCTGAGCGCTCCGGCGCATGACCTCATCAGGTGGGGTCCCGTCTCATGCCTGTTTCCCCTTCCTCCTCAAAGGAATTTCATCTGGAGTACGACAAGCTGGAGGAGAGGCCTCAGGTCCCGACCACATTCAACTACAACCCAGCCCAGCAGGCCTTCTAAGGCCCAGACCAGTACCAGTTACAGCTGTTCCTGCACACCACCCCTGTCCTTGGTTTTTATTCCTCGAGGATTCGGCTAATTGACTTTGGGTTTGGGGGAGGGAAGGGGAGG
>JAOTIX010000139.1:11863345-11879630 GCA_027123715.1 Gaidropsarus macrophthalmus
TATCACTCCACCATTGCATGAATCTCCGATTGCATGTCTATGGGCCTGTCTGTGTGTCTGTGTGTATTTCAGGCCTGGGTGTATGTGTGCATGTAAAATGTAATTAGTTGAGTGAAAATAAATGTCCCCATTGTTGGGACGAATAACGGAATTCTTCTTCTTCTATAAATTAGCCTGAATGATCTCATTCAAATGTTTTGCTGTATTCACTGCTGCATCATTTATGATGTTTAGATATGCCGTATTAGCAACTATTAGTACAGCTGTTGTTTAACTGGGCTTCTCTGTTCAGAGTTGTTTAGTTATTAGATAGAGTGACGCCTCAGGGTGACAGATGAGACAAATCACGTTCCAGCATGTGGACAACTGGCATGTGACACAAACGTAAACAACAACGGAGGTTAGGAGAGAGATGCATGTTTTTTAGCTGGGGCAACTTCAAGTTTGTGTCAGCTAAAGATGGCAATAGTAAGGTTAGGTGTACACTCTGTGCTGGTGACAAACTGAAAACACAACGTCAAATTTGAAGAAACTTTTGGAGTCGCAGCACAGCACAGTCAAACTTACAGAGAAAGTCCCACTTCCCGCCTCTGTTGATGAGGTACACTCGTTTCGTTGTCCATTCCACTGTTTCAAATGTGGCCAAAGTCAAAAAGCAGATATGATATCAGCCTATAGTGGTTGTAAAACCACTCCTTGCTGCTCTAATGCTGGACAAAAACAGGTTCAGTGTTCATAAAACATGTTAAAAAGAATGTAATAATTAACATTTTATAATAAATGACAATAGATTATAAAAAGGAAGTTTTGCCATGACAGTGTGAACAGTAAAAAATGTCAGGTCAATTATTTATGTTATGTTTAGTGAAGTGAAGTCTGTCTTTGTTTTTTATAAAAACACATTTTTTTCAGGAAATTGTTTTTAAGTTCAACTTAAAATGTCAGGAGATACATTGTTGACGTTACTGTTGAAAATGCACCTCCATAAAAAGAGCATTGGCAAAACCGATTGTCATGTTTATACTGATGCGGCGGGGGTGCTGTGGCAGCTGCTGAATGTAAATTAAAAAGTAACTTGTAATTTAAAATCAAGTAATCAGCAAAGTAACTAAGTTACTTTTTAAAGGAGTAATGAGATTACATTTTCAAGGTAACTGTGGTGACGCTGGTCATGTATGACTGCTATCCAAGATTATCTCTGTTAAAGCAACATTTAAACCATCCTATCTTTACCTGCAGAGGGATTTTCTTTGACCTCCTATTCACTTGCATTGAGCCAATGAAAATTCTGTGTGTAGTTGTAAACAAGGCCGATGCTGATATCGAGTTAAAGCAGCATTGCGCTAATCGCGGTGTTATTTATTGTGTATACTTTAAGTGCTACAGTTTTATTGGGATAATGAAGTGTATTGCGCTGTAGTTATAAACGCCAACAAGCCCTCAGGATAGTTTCAACCTCTTCCGTTCCGTCTGCTCTCTGCGAGGCTAATGTGACCCTCAGGTTGTCCTGCTGTGGCCTCAGGTCAGCATGGCATGCTGGTCAGTCAGCCACACTGCAGTGTGAATGTGGGATTTCATTCCTGAGCATCATACCTAATTGGCTAGTATAGTAAACTTTGCTCATTTTTCAAATTACATTGCATGCTAAACCCCAGATAAAACTGGTCGTATGGACCTGGCTGAGGTCCAGTCTGTCGCTACAGTTTGAGTGCATGTTTCAAAAACGGAGCTTGAAGACATCATCAGTTTAATATGTTGTTCTAAGATGTGGGCCTAATGGAATTAGCAGGCAAATGACAAGCGTTTTACTGACTGCATTCTACCATTGATTTGCAATGGCATTATGTAGGCCTATGCATGCCTTACATTCATGACAATAAAAGCCTTCAGGGAACATGCTAGCTTTTGAATGGTCGGTTTGCAAATGTGTGAAAGCGAAAATAAAACAAATTGCAACAGAAATGTCCAAATCAATGAGCAAGTACATTAACTCCATTTAAGGAATCGAAAAGTATCAGATCAGATCCCATCTCTGTCCCATTACATCGGTATGCATTGCATTGAAACCTCTAAACACACACAACACATGTTCCACAGGATCCTATCTGAATCTCTGAGGGCGGAATGGTTGGCAGGGAGACCAGGACACATCACGATACCGGAATGCAAGCCGCGGTGAAAATGCAATCCTCCCAATGTGTTGGCATTAGAGATAAAGTGTAAAGCGCCCAGCGGACAGAGACATCATCAGATAATGGCCAGCCATTGTGAGTCTTTCGACACTTCACTCAATTTTATTGAAGAACTCCGCCATGATCGGCTTGAAGCAGCCATCACTCACCAATGAGCGGTTTACCTTGCTGCCATTCCCAGTCCATCTCCTTGGTCTCTCTCTCTCTCTCTCTCTCTCTCTCTCTCTCTCTCTCTCTCTCTCCAACTACACCAATAAACTGAGGCGTTAAATGGTGCCACATAAGAGTAGCCCATATCACAACATAGTTGATTTAAACTGAGTGTTTGTAAATGCAATCAAGGTATGAGGATAATGACACCGTCAGAGAATGGATACTTACTCCCCACGGCTCTTTGTAGGTAGAATGAGCAGCACACAAGAGTCCATAGAAGGGTTAATTAATCATGTTATAAATATGTTATATATAGTTATATTTATAACATTTTATATAAATAATTATTTTAATTTCAGCCGGCCATGGTTATTATGAGAGTAAAAATACATCCCTTAGCAGTGACCTTTATCAAACAATTACCTGCCAAACTACAGCCGAACCAGAGCAATGCAATGTTTTCTTTTAAATAAACATTTACAGAGGCAACAATCTGATACCTGAAGTGCTCCGTTAACATTATGGCATGAGTACTACCAATAACATCCAGATGCATTCATAATGTATTCATAGGTGCTGACCTTCAAGCTGCCTCGTGACTATGAGAATAATCTAATAATTAAACCTTCCTTAAGAAAAGCCAAGTCTCATAATAGTGAGTGATCTCTTTGCGTTTATCCTCAGTCATCGTTTAGAGAAAACCTCTGGTTTAACTTAGTCTGTCTAGGTGGGAACCAGCTTCTCAGGATAGCAACAACAACATGTCCATCATTGTCAAATGTGTCGGATGCTATTATTTCAGAAAATGTAGTTAAAAAAGACGTTAATGACACATTTCAGAAAGGTACAGCCCAACCAGCCATGATCCGACATGTTAGCTAAGCTAGCTTGCTATGTTGGCTTGCGATGTTGCCAACTTGGAACACACAGTACTTTGCTGATATCTCATTATAGTTGATAAAAGAAAATACCTTGGGGGCCAATGAGAGAGACAGGTCCATGCCCAGACCCACCACAAGCATGTGTCCGCTCCACATGATGTGCAGAGCACAAATAATCTCCAATGTGAATCATGCAGTATGTCAAGTGATACAGCTTATTGAGCTGCTACAAGTGTCTGCTAAATGACAAACAGGAAGTACTAATGGATTGCTTTGAATTGATTTGGTGTAATCTTGTTGTCTTCTAGATTCTCCAGGATCCCAACATCTGACTGATCATTTAAATGTCTGGACTCGAGCTGTGGACCAATAGGTAAGGAGAACACATTTAATTCTGACCTGATAGGATTCTGTAAGAGCAGGGGAGCAAGCACATACAAAACTGCCATGTAGAATTGTGCATTATATCTTCCATTCTAGAGTAAGGGGGACACATGTTCCTCAAACAACAACAACTCAACAATACCCACAAATTGTGACTATACTATAGTCAATAGACAATACGATGCACATTCTGAGTCTGATTATTGTTTCGGATTATGCTTTGATTATTGCAGCATAATACAGATCAGTGAGATCCTCCGTAGCTCACTCGTCTATACATGTGCGGCAGTTTGTTCATATACCAATGACTGGGGCAGTAACCAATGGTGGACTCACCTATTCTTGTGTTTAATTGGCCATATTGTCTCTGGAGTTAATTGGTTCTCCGAGTCCAGGTAGTTACTAAATGTTTGGCAGCATTAGAACCTCAGCACTTTTCCATTAATGGTGCGTGAAATGAAATGTTTGATACTGCAAATAAAATCAGTGATATTCAAGGATGTTATGGTTGGTAATGTGTTGAAACTGCCATTTAATGGGTCTTGGAAGATTGGGGTAGTGTCAGCCGTAACCGCCTGGGCCCTCTAGTGACATTGCTAGTTGCCTCTCCATTCCCTTAACGACTGTCTACACTGATTACACAGACCCCCAAAAGCTTAAAGCTTGGGGAACATGCTCTATTAGTAGTCCAATTAGAACCATTAGCATATTCTTCCCCATTTTGATACAATGATTATGTTGCACAAAATCCAAACCTAAAGATAGAGGCAAAACTATCAATATAAAACCAGGATGGCTTAAAGACTCGCAGATGGATTTTTATTGTTGTGAAATTTATGATAGGTTACACAACCATGGCTGCTTTTAAGGGGTTGCTGGCGGAATCATTATATCCCTTTTAGTTGGTTTTAGGTCAATTCAATTATTATTATTATCATATCCAGTATGCTAAGCAAGTTTTCAGTATTGTTTGTGTAACTTTGTAATCCACTGCACCAGTGAATTTCACTCCCCATAACTTTTCACAATTTCTCAGCATCCTCACTTAATAAACTGAAAGTAAGAAGCCGTTCTATGAAGGACAATACGCCCAAAATGATAACCCACAATACATGACACGCTTTTGTGTTATGAGGGAAAATCCCAATTCCCCGGCACATTTATTTGTTTTAAATGATTCAATTAAAAACAAGCTTTCAATTTTGAAAGCCTAAATAGTGTAATTTTGATAACTGTTCCATATTTTATCGACGTCTATTATATGTCGTGCTAATTAAAACATGGGAGTAAAGTGGGGTATCATCAGCCATGCTCAGGAGGGGTGACAAATTTGGCATTA
Organism: Gaidropsarus macrophthalmus; assembly: GCA_027123715.1. NCBI lineage: Eukaryota > Metazoa > Chordata > Actinopteri > Gadiformes > Gaidropsaridae > Gaidropsarus > Gaidropsarus macrophthalmus. Next base: position 11,868,295 of record JAOTIX010000139.1, read on the forward strand.
AAGTATACACCACTAATGACAATTTGTTTACACATTCATCCAAATCTCTTCATTGACAATTGACCATCCGACACATACAGTGATACAATAGAGCCATACCAGAGCATTGGCAATTGCAAACCCAAACATTTGTGCTGCAATGTATACATTGACTCTTTCATTCTCAGTTATAATGTTGTAGTGAATAATGAGTTCATGAAAGTGACATTGAAGTGTTGTTTCTATGACAACAGGGATATTCCTTCCTTATTAACCTCTGGAGTTGAATTAAGTAAATATGCCTTTCTCGTCTCTTTTCACTAGCAACATATGCAATTATTGCCATGTCTTAGTAACTGCATTCACAGAAAGAATGATTGGACTTGAACTATGTAGATATACATTTACGCATTTTTGAGATTATTTTACTTTTAGGTACATCACACTTTTTTTTGTTAGGTCACTAACAACCGGTCCCTACCGGTATTGATATCAGTAGGGATATCACACTTCTCAATTCGTAGAGCTCAGCTGATATGATGATTTCACAACGTCCCCACTAACCTCAGGTGATTGGTCAACAAGCACGAATAATGCAGCGTTTTCAGTAATGTGTGGCTCATGTACATTTTGACATTGATAAATGGTGAAAACAAGGCACAGCTTTTGGAGACAGAGAGGTGACTGACGGCTTATAATGGCCACAGCAGCAGTCAGTGTGCCAGTTGGGGAGTGAAATCAAGCGTTAATCTGTGTCTGCAAAGGTTATGTCCCCATTTCTTAGGCACATAAGACAACTGACACTGTCATTTCCTTTACTGCTTGACTGAACGTGGACCTACACATTTATAAATGTGAATATGCACAGTGCACTGACTAATACATTCTGTGGCCAGTCAGCAACATGTCAAATAAGAGATTGTCTTGGTTAAATTTCATGACACCTTATATGACATGACACATATATAATGAGCTGAGTTAACGTTGTGTAATGTTGTGTATTGAATTTTCAATTCATTGCAATTCCGGATATGAATTGGATTTTATATTTTCAATAGGAGGAAAACAGATGCTAACGCACATGCTAGCATAATACATTAGATAATATCTTTTTATCTCTGTTATGTACAGGGATGCATCTTTTACTGCAGAACAATATTTTGGTTACTGTTTGTCAATGTTTTATTCAAATGAGACAATTAGGGATAACTAATGAAACACATCTGTATTTACATCTGTATTATGCATTTGAATGCTGTGTGGGTTGTTTTAACATTTCCATATTGATAGTAAGGTGGCTCCCGAGTAGACACTGACCAAAAAAAAAGGTGTCTCACTTGTGTATAAACTGGTAAACATGCAGGCGGGAACACAAGCCTGTTCTGTGTGATAAATATTCAGGTGTTGATGACTGCACGAGATAACAAGCGTGTCTTCAGAGGTTATCAGGGCGCCTGCCACATTTGGATATATTTTATCAGAGACTATCTGGTCCGGCGAGTGGCTAGTGCAGAAATCAAACGTGGAGATTTCCCCAAGAATGAATCAAGATTGCACGTGGTTACATCAATTGATCTCTATACGTAACCTTTTTGAAAAGAGATTGGAATAATGATTTCAAATTGGCCCTGCTTTAAAATGTTAAGAGAGCATTTGGAAATGCAAACATAGAAAAAAGGGAGCAATGTGCGTTTATGCTGAGAGATTGTCTGGCTTTTTTAAATGAAAGAAATGTCAATTATGCCGTATCAAATAATGTCATCGACATCAATATCCCGTATTGTATATCAATAAATTGCACGCAAAAGACTCAAAGGTTGAATGATAAAGCATATTAAATTACCCAGAATCATTTTCAATAAATGCCGTTTGTATACCGCTCCTGGTTTTATTAATAAAAGTGAAGATTCCTGCCGAGGATATTGTAGTCTCGGTAAATAGGTGGATGAAGTACAGATAAATATAATATTGTCTTTAACCTACACTTGGTGATTGAATAAAATTTGAATTAATTAAACACACTTCTGCCAATATCCCAGATTTATACCATACCTTTTTGGCAATTAAGCCATGGAAGGTGGAACCTCTTTTGAAAAAAGGCTTTTAGATTAATCATATTATCTGCAGGTTCTGAAACAAGAATGCTTCTTGACCTCCCCTTCCATAAGAATCCATTATCTTAAACTATCACAGTAATCCAGGCTTTGGGAGGAGAGAGAGGGAGGCAAGAATCAAGCCTAATAGATAGCAAATAAGATTAATCTATGATCTAAGTGCCGATTACACTTGGACCTGCCCTTGAACACTCGGGTGTAACCTTGAGATCTGCATCCACTTCCCGGCCACCAATTGGATTGAAAGGCCCTTAAGGGCCCCGGGTTAGCAGAGGGGCACTTTGCCAGGACCTTACCCTTCAGAGATCAGAGGCCAAGCAGTTTAACCCTTACCAAACCAAAGGTGTTAAATATCGCAGGTAATGGTGGGCTGTAACAAATCTATACAATGCATTCATTGGTGAACTTGTGGCCATTCTATGAGATGCTGCAGATCTGAGTAGTTGGTAGTGGCATATTATGAATACTGTAGTATCGATATAATATCAATGGCAGTATACAGCCTTGCTCAGGTGTAGCAATGGATATTTTTGAGTATTTCACATAAACACTATATTTTCATACAACATAAAATAGATAACACACATTTTTTATGAATTTTACCATTTTATGAGGACGCTTTACAAAATCCTAACCAGTATGCGTCATCTTATAATATTCAAGGAATGTATATTTCTTCTTCCATTCTAAATAATTGTTCCATGATGGACTGATGCACACGTTTAACATATGGCGATCAATATATGGGTCTTTCACTCAAGGTTCAGATCCCCAACACGTAGGAACCTCAGACAAACACAGACTTGGTGGATCGATGCTCCCCTTAGTTTGACTCCGAGGCTGACTATTTGATTAATCTGCCGGGGCAGCCGGGGGGGGGCGGGGAAGAGAGACCAGGCATACAACAGCTGATAGTCTCATGCCATTAGGATAGCCAGAGTAATGAAATTTCATTTAATTTGTCAGGGAGAAAGTGCTAATGTTAAAAAGCTTTTGGGTAATAAAAAAAAACAAAAAAAAGTCTTGAGAGATGTGAGCGAAAGCCTTAAGTAATGACTCTTTGTGTCTTGGGCCCCGGTGGTGGAATATTTACATTATTGTCACGGAGGTCCAGAGCGTAATTAAATCAGGGAGGTGGGTAAGCTCTTTATTCCACGATTTGTCTATCCTAAAAAAAGGCAATATGTGGACAAAGCCACTTTTCCTTATGATGGAATTGCTATGGAGCAGCGTCACAGGGCACAGCCTGAGTGAGTCATCGTTATTTTACAGCATATTAAGTGTGTGTCACCTTTTACCCGTTTGAACCACAATGTGTTCAGGGGGGAAATAGCCTTTGACAATGCCAGATTAGCTTCAGCGTGAAGCTAAGCAACCTGCATATTTAACACTGTAGGTTATTATCTCGGTTCAGTTTGATTATTTTAAACTATTTGTTTACCGTCACCCTCTCAGTGATAATGATCGTTTGGGTCATATTCAGAAAACGATAAACCGTAACTGCGGTCATCGTATGCGGTATCGACGCAAAGTTAAAGTAACCTTTGCTATTCCACCGTGCTCCGAGACTGCAAAAGACAAAGAGAAAATAGATGGGAGGGAGCAAGCGACTCTGAAAGCTGACATAGTACAATATGTATGACACCGGCAGCCCGGGGGGTGAGCTAAACGCCGTCGCAGTTTACACTCCAAGGGTAAAGGCTTCATGATGGCGGTACAAAAAAGAAAAAAGGTCTTAAGAACAAAATAATCATAAATCGGGCGAGCAATGTGTTGCATCTGACATCTCTATCAGGATACATCAGCATCCTTCCCCCCCCCACCCCCGCCACCACCGCCACCGCCCGCCATCCCAGCCTCTGCAAGACGGATGCGTTAAAGGGCCAGGAGAAACGCGCCTGACCGCTGGCTTTACTCTAATGAATAACTCCCACTTTAGCTCCTGCAATGTAAGCAGAAAGGAATCCACCTCGCCGGGGGCCCCGCGGCGGCGTCGCCGTGAATCTAGCCCGACAGCCGACATAATATAAAGGCGACAACACTTGTATGACTTCCATTTTCTTTGCTTTCTATTGATTTTCAGTTAATAACGGAGGGAAATACTAAACGTCTGCGCTGAGTACCTAATAAATCCTGTCTGAGCTTTTTTTATTGAGGGGAATTTAATAAAAGCGGTGTGCTGGGGATGGGGGGGATTTGTCTCCAGTGAGGGAGGAACAAAATGGGGATGGGGGAGGGGGGGGAGGGGGGGAGGATGAGTGTGGAAGGGTAAATCCAAAGGCTAAATAGTCATTCGCTATGTTTACATCTTCCACCACCATAACCATCGCAATTGATCGGAAGAAAGTGGAAACTCCTTGTTTTGAGCAGTTATGAATTGAACGTGATTAAAAAGAGAACAATACCCATTATTTTTATTTGATGACCTCCGAGTTCAACCAAACTGTCATTAAAACGAGCCTGCTAATGTATTCACATGCACAAACATGTAACGTATATTTTTCAATTCCTGGAGGCTTTCAGTGATAGAGATAACGGTATTATACGCAAAATGTAACTAATGACACGCAAACAAAGGGAAGGTAGGTAAAGCGGCTACCCCCAGGGGAGAACACTGTCCACTAATGCATTATTTTCTGTTTAAAAAGGCCGTTAATTTGCATCAAACCACAACAATTGTCTCCATATTTCTTGATAAATGAGCATCACCCCCAGGAAATAACTAATCAAGATAGGTCCCATGAAAGCTAAAAGTCTCTATAACAGCTAATTGGGGGCCATTATAAAATTGTTGGATCTGGTATACAGATTACACCCATGCAAAGAACAAATAGATGCTAATAAAAGGCAAAGTGAGCAGAAATGTTGACATGCAAATACAATTTTCATACTTTCTTTTGTATGACATAATATTTATATATTTTCATATATTTTGTTACAGAGGAGACAACACTGTGGCTACTAAAGGGAAGGGAACTTCCCTATAAGTGTTTTGTTTTTCTTCAGTTTTTGGAAGCTGGTGGATTCAGCAGCAGATTACTAAATGTTTCCTGGCCCATGCTCAGGCAGTTTGTTAAAGTACTTTCTATCTGTACCCACCGCCTTCTTTTCTCTCTATGAGAAAAGCCACTCGGGGTCAAGCCGTTAAAGGCCTACCCAAGGGCTACTCAAAGCGGTGTTTTCTCACAATTGAAACCTACAGATGAAGATTAGCGCACAATTGATTTCAGCAAAGGCGGAAACCCAGTATAGGGACATGATAACCTGTGCAGGTCACACGCCGAAGAATGAACAAACGAGGGAAAAACATGTAAACGTACTAATGCTCTCACAGAGTGGAGATGAACGTTGCCGTGCTCAGATTACATTGTCTATCAGCCGTAATCTTTTACGTTTGAACAATGCATTGGCAAAAAGAAAAAACAGGTTCACACACCTAATTTACGGCATGCATCCTGTTAATCTGTGAACTCCTCCTATGAAGATATTAACGCAAATCGCACTGCACCCCACTGCTACTGTGTGAACATTGTTATACGGGAGTGAGTCAACGAGTTGCGTTCACCTTGGTAACACCGGGTTCAAACTTATTCTTCAGCCCAGCAACAATAGATCATGTGATCTGCGCCGAGACATCCCAGTCAAGTAATTGAGTCATTTTAATAATCTAGGGTATAAACACCCAAGTACATCCGTTTACAGGACCTGCAAACATATGGTAATTAACTTTTACTACATTGATATATTACGGCCCACCCTCATGTGTCTATCTCTCTTGTTCCCTCTCTCTCCTTCTCTCTCCCCCTCTCTCTCTTTCTCCCCCCCCCATACACACACTTACCATATTGCAGTAGAGGAATCATTTGCTTGATTAGAGTTGACTTTAAAGAGCCAAGAGTTCTGCACTCGTTCCCCCTGTGTCTTACACAATACACCAATAGCAATCCAAGTCCCACTCACACCCTGTAACAAAACGCCTCATCATACCACACTCTCCGAAGTGAACCGAGTCGTACAGCGAGGGATGTAGGACAAAACTCACGACACTTTCTGACAAAACACCAAATTGTTAGACGCAGTCACATGTCATGATTAAGTACGGCCTGTGTCTCTTTTACTTTTAATAAGGGCTTCCCGTGGGTGAGGGCGATGCTGAACCTTCCCGTACTCCTGGACCTCTATCATTCTGTCAAGACTCGCCGTGTGTTCCTCTGAAAGGAAGTTATTTCATTTCCAGGTTTTGTCTTTGTTTGAATGCGAGCGACGCTCTCTCTGCAATACTCGCTCGCTTCAACGCCCCTCGCTATCCTAATCAAAATACACACCCTGGCTTGTCGGGCAATTGTTGTGCGTCAGGTTGGGAATTTCAGTTTTTTTTCCAGCTTCCTCGATTGGCAGTTGCTGCTTTTAGTTGCTTATCTTAACAGATGAATAGATACAGGATTTAACTTTCATATTTTTGGGTGATATTCATTGCTTGGACAGTTGGAACAAGTGTGTTCAGACTACAACGTTGTAGCCAAATAGTAGGCAGCACTGGAATAAGTTGTTGGAACTATTCTTTGTTCATCGCATAGCACATGTTCCTTGTCCAACTTTCCAAACGAGTTCTGAAAGTTCTTCATTGAAAATCGCTGGGAAGGGATTCCCTTACAATGGTGCTCCTTTCTTCTGCTTTGAAGGACCCGTTCTATAGCCTTTATGCAGTTGACCTTGGGGTGTACCGACGGAGAGGAAAAATCAGATGTGCTCCTGAACACCCCGAGTTTGAGCACACATATTTCATGAATGACCGCAGAGCAATCGTGCCGGCCTCCGCTGCTTTTTCAGAACTCCCCTTATTAACTTTGTTCTCATTGGCAGCAATATCCTCTTTGTATTGATCGAGTTATCCCTTGTGTTGTGTCTGCAGATGTGAGCAAATAGCAACCTGTACTGTTGAGGGGCACACAGTCACAAGCCTCGCCTGGGCTAATGCAATATCTGAACAGTTTTAGCCAATGGTGAACTCAAAATCCCTCAAACCTTTGCGTAACTTATTGTGCCCTTTTCCCTTCCGTTCCATACTAGAGGTTCACTACGTAAGTTTACCTCTAAGCAAAGTAGCAAAAACACATTGGAACAGCCTCTGTTAACCCTGCACACGGCCCCCTCTAAAGAATATGTTTGAAGAAGTTGAGGATATATTGTCAAAGTACAGAATAAAACTCTCTCTCGATCATACTGATTATGAATACACAATACACAACTGAAGAACGGTTGAACTGTTTCACCTCAAAATAGTTAATTGTCCGATTATTCGTGGTTTTGCCAAATTGGCCTAATACGAATACTATTCTAAGATCATCGAATTAGCGCGAAAGGGAAAACAAACCGCAAGTGTACTTGTGTTTTGCTCTGCATAATTGTCACCTTATCAAATTATAGCCTAAATTGATTTAGCATAGAACAAATGTATTATGAGGAAATGCTTGGATCTACCAGTGAGTAGTCACACATGATAACACATTTGTTGATAGCCTTACAGACACAGATGCAGATGTAAAAGTGTAACCGTAACCAGCTATCGATGCACATTGTATCACTAAATAAAGGCAATATATATGTTTCATACGTTTCTGACAATAGAGAGCGCAAAGGGATTTGCGGATGTCTCCAAAAACAACGCTCGCTGTCACGAACAATACAGAATACGGGCAAACAGGCCTAATAGAAAGGGGAGTAATCCTGTTCTCCAGCGCTGTGCCGAGACTGCTTGTATTTACATATGCAGAGGATCCCGCTGTTTTGAGCGCACCATTGACAAGACAGAGCAATTAATCATCGCCACATTCGCCCGCAGAGTAACTGACGACCCTTGCATCCCGCCACGTTGTGTGCAGGTGTGAAACGAGCTGCACGAGAACATTGTGTAATTGTGCTCCGTGTCATGTGCATGTTGACGCCCCAATGCAAATGACGAACACATATATAAATAAATCGTAACTCATATTTAATTGATCAAATTTTAATTTCTCGTATTTTTCAAGGACAAACTTGAAAACGTTGGAGAAATACGTGATCTCTTTTTGTTAAGTTAAGATTAAGCCATTAGGTACGCCAAAATATACTTGCATGTAGGATGTAGACTGGTTGACTTTACGTAAAATCCTTCCATATAAGCATTAGATATGAGAACCTTTAGTTATTGTCTCACTGACCAATGACGTGGGAGCGCGCATTCAAGAGGGAAAACAAGCAACGTTGCTACATTTAATCTAATTGACTGAAGGATGCATTTCTAGCTTGATGGTTAAGAAAGAAAACACTCTGTTTGTCATCTTATTTTGCTCAACTGCCTCCTCCCCAATTTCCCTTTTTTTTCTCCAAGCCTTTAAATTATCCATTGGCGAGTTCAGAGTCGATTTGTTATCAAATCAGGCGTCAAGCGCCTCTGATTCATTGTTATTCAGCACTCGGGCTGATTTATATGCAGAATGTAAAACAGATGCCTTACGTGATACATATTTATAGTGAGGCCTGCTCTCACAAGATTTATTATAGCTTCTTTCATGGCAGTGTGAATGGGCTTCACCGTGATGACTTGTGTTTCCTCTCCACTGCCAATGCCAAACTCATTAAAAGGGGGTGTGACTATTAATATACATTGTAATACAGACAGTTCCTAATTTATAACCCCATCCACACATTTGAAATCTCTGTGTTCCCTCCACCTCTCCATGTTGGACGGGAGGAGGCTAGAGGTCAGGATGTTTTTGCTGCCGGCCCATGTTTTGTTTGTGTATGCGTGTCAACGTATGTGCGTGGGCGCTCAGGCCATTGTGTACATTTCAGGAACGTGTCGGTTGTCATTCCGACACTTTATTTCTCTGAACGTCACGTTTCCGATAGATTCCGTTCACGGTGCCGTTTGTACTTGTACCGCAAAACTGTGGCAGGATCTGTTCGTTCTGGCCGGCTGACTCTTCTTCTACTCCTTTTTAGCCGTTAAACCCTTCTGAAAAATGTGCACACTACTGCCCCCCTCAGGCCAACAGCTTAGCCCTGCTGTCGATCATAACAAAAGCATAACAAATGGGTTTTAAGGTCAATGATGATAACAGTTAAGAGTGTTTAGTGTAGTAGCCTGTTTGACTCTCAGCCCAAAGATACTGGATTCAATCCTGCTGGTGTCCAGTCTACCTGTAGGCTACCCATTTGGCAAAGCAAGATACTAAAAGCCGCGTAATACCATCGACATTGTCTACAAAAGACATTTGTTGGTTTACTCAGCAAAATACCCACCCACCAACACAAATCACCCCTTTAAACCAGATAGATTACTTCCTCGTTCTAGGAGCACTCCCCTGAAGGATTCAGTGGACATGCTTCGTCTCGGTTTCCACTGCAGATGTGCGGTGTCGGCCTGGGGAGACCCTAGCAGGATCACAGCGTTCCCCTTACACGCAGTCGCCCTGGGGAGCCCCTAACCACACAGGCCTGTCTGCCAGCACCGGCCGAGATCCATTTACAGATGTATCATTCTCCTCCGCCTCTCTGGGAGTGTCTGTGCAACGGTGCTGGAGAGAGGATTTCTTATTTGCCTGATAAGAAGCTAAAATCCAAAACCGCGTTTGTGTGTGTGTGTGTGTGTGTGCGTGTGTGTGTTTTCACTTATTTCATGGTTTGATGGTAAATTGCTGACATGCAACATGTTTATGTGTGTCGATGTAGAGACATATGTAGATGTTTTTTTGTTTACTGTGGTTTATTATAAATAGAACTACGTCGGTGCTCATGTGACAAATTATGACATGGATATACTTATAATATCTGTGGATGAGGGTTGCCAAAAACTTAAAGGGAAATTATACTAAGATGAACTAGTGTTGAAAGTGTCTCCATAAACTATGATTTGAGATGTAAACGTATGTCTCAAATCATGTTGGTTGATAGCATAGCATAGCATATTTGTAAACTATCGACATCATAAAGTGGCCAATTTAGAAAGCAATATATTCTGACGCAGTTTTCAGATGCCCAACCCAAAGTTTAACACATTCATTCAAATGTAGTATGATTAAGAAATAATCACTATCAAATGTAAAACCTTCAGTTAAATATATGTGTGACCACTTCAGAGGAATCACACAGTCATGCTGAGTATTGAGGGCGAGTGGATTGAAAATCAGATCCTATGGATGACAATGTGCTGTCCACATGCAGAGAGTCCAGCTAATGGTGGATGCTGAGAGACGGGTGCAGTCGAATGAAATCCAATGACTTCCTTGTGGCAAAACATTAGGGGTTTGTAGCCACAAGGTGCATGTTTACCATGTGTCATTACCCTCTAATTACCCAGTTATGATTATGGTTGAAAAAAATGACAGAGAAAAACGACAATTCTGCCACTTAGTCCTTAGCCTTGCACTTTCACTTCAAATAATCGCTTAAAAAAAATGGTAAGTTGCATGGGATAGACCCAGTGGTTCCACTTATGCCGTCCAAACAATAAATAATAACTAAAGGCCAGATGCAGGATATTATATGGTCAGACTGGCAAGCACAAAAGGAGCCCAGAAAAACAAAGAGCATGAATTGAAGGCAGGGTCCTTTAACAGTGTGTTTTCAAAACAGCCCAGCTGAGAGCTCTGAGCCCAGCAGCCCCCTTTCGCCTCCCCGCTTCTCTCCAGCCGTCTCACACGCTATGTGCTCCAGACCCCCCCACCCCTAAACCTTTTCTCCCATTTTTTCAAGCATTCTCCTCCTCCTTCTCCTCCTCCTCCTCCTCCTCCTCTTATGTCTTATTCTCTCCCACATACCGCCCTCCCCACAAGACTAAATGCCTCAAAACAGAAAAGAAAGGACACCATTTTTTGCTAATTAGTGGAGGACTTAACAGGCAGCGGATCGGCCGCCTCAGTATACTGCATGCTGTCCACATGCTGTCGACTTGCCCCTGTGAAGTTGAGCCTGTGTGGCTGAGAGCAGAATGAAAGGACCCCGGGCGAGGGGCCATAGAAATGCTTCAGTGGAGATCCTGAACAGTTCTTCACCTGGGGTTGAGCTTAAAACGTGAGCCAACCCATTTAAAAAAAAACAAAAAAAAAAAACATTTAAGGGGACAAAGGCGGTGTGCGTGTGGTTGTGTGTGTGTGTGTGTGTGTGTGTGTGTGTGTGTGTGTGTGTGTGTGTTGATGGTGGGGGGGGGGGAAGAAACACCATAATGCTAAGGTATGTCTATCTATTTTATAACACCTTTAT
>JAOTIX010000139.1:11940267-11956566 GCA_027123715.1 Gaidropsarus macrophthalmus
AACGTCCTCTCGATCCCCTTGTATGTTGTACATGCAAAGGAATTGATAATAAAGCTGACTTTGACTTTGACTTTGATGGAGGTTGACAGTAAAACAGATTGACATGAAAACTATTAATTTTAGTCAACAATGTATGTGTTCCATTTAAAAAACGTATCTTCATTGTGGATATGGTTAGAAGGGTTTTATATTTTGTAGGTTCTTTACTTTAACAGAAGAAAATGTATCACAATTTCTTCCTTAAAGAACCAATGCACGTGAAACTTTCCACTTTACAGAAGATGCAATGCAATGTAATGCAATGTCTTCAAATGATCCTTTCCTGTTTGCCACATGTACTTTATCATAAAGGCCAAGCACAGACAGACTCACAAACATACACTCTTGCAGAAGCATCGGCGTCTAGTCTCGCACATGTTCTTATATACTGTACACATCTTCCTATATACATAAAACATATCTACGATGTGCCAATTCTCATACATTTTATCATACCGCCGCATTGTTTTGGGTCATTCAATGATCGCTGTTTATTTACGCAAACATTGGAACCCCATACGTTCAAGAATAAACATTTGTGAAGCTATCGTGGATAATATACAGTGAACCGAGTTCTTTATTTTTATGTGCTAAAAAGAAAAAGGGTTTTTTTTTAGAGACAGCAAGTTACTGTGGCAGGCTTATCACTGCGCAGGGTAATAAGGTCATTGCAAAGAATAACCCAGGGGCACGCTTTTCCTGCAAATGTGCAGAAACATAAACACACACGGACACACACACACGGACACACACACGTACGTGGTGCACCCACACAACAACACTGGCGTACACACACTCTGTCCCAGCCTTATGGTTGTAGAATCCCAACCAATCGAGTCAATTGCCAGAAAACATGACATGACCTTTCGGATTCACTGAACATCAACCGTGTGTGGGTTTGGGGGGGTTTTGGTTTCTGAGCTCCCCCCCGCCCCCCCCTCACTCTCTCACACACCCACACACACACACACACACACACACACACACACACGCACACACACACACACACGTGAGCACACAAACACAAACACACACACACGTGAGCATGGAAACACACACACACAAACACACACACACACACACGTGAGCATACAAACACAGATATGAACACACAGACACACACAAATATGAACACACACACACACACCTCCCCTTCCCCGCCTACTCCGTCACCCTGAGGGCCCCAAACCATCCACAAATAATTACTCTCAGTGGAGACTGCACTCTCCAAGACAGAGCCAAAAAACTTGACTCTTAATGTTGACCCCTACACACACACACACACACACACAGACACACACACAGACACACCCACGCTTACGGTGCACCAACCATCACATTATCAAGAGTTTTACTATTAAAACAAATTGTTCACTTTTTAATTGAAAAATGAGCTAGGCCAACTCCATCTCCTTCGTGCTTTCGCACACCCCTCAAGCCAAGTTAACTTTGGCCATCAGACGGATGAGTTACGGTTGGAAAATTATTTTAAAAGGAAATGTAATTGCTCAGCGCTGCTGAGGTGACGGATACGCGGCGCCAGGTGCTGTGTCCATCAAGTCCGTTTACTGCTTGTTTTAAACGTCATTGGTGTTCATACTCAGGTCTGAAGCAACAAAAGGGTACAAAGTGTCAGAAAATGTATCAGTGGTAATTAATGTAATTTAGGCGGTAATCGTAAATAAGAAGGCGATAGGTTGGATGTTAGAACCACTGGACCTTATAAATGAAAGTAAAGTATCAAGCCTAAAGTAATGGCCCCTGTAGGAGGCAACTCTCACCGTTTCTGGTTTGTTTGCATTCAGATGGTTTTTGGACCAAAAATGAAAATCCCTGTGTCTATTCGGTGCCAATAGACACACTCTTGTTTTGTGACAATAATTCAATGTTGATATGTAGATATGAATGAATATGTTGTGGTGTTGTTATACACAGCATGACGAGATTATGTGACATCGACAAGCCCACAATTGATCCCAACGTGTATTCTGGCTCTGAAACTCTCAAACTGCTGGCCATGGCTTCCTTGCGATGCACCCTGTACAATACCTGGTGATAAACCTTTCAATTTGAAAGAGAAACTGTAAGTAAACCTCAGGGACAGTACCATCTCTGTTTCTCCATTCTACTTTTCCTCTTTTCTAAATACTCTCCATAATAATTACACATAATAAAATACGCAAACAGCAATGGAAAGTGACATTAGTGCTCATGATTTAATCCAGTAGAGGAATTAACCCAATTCTGTGCATAAATGAGTTCAACAATAACAATTATGGAATTATTAAGTCGCTGATGTTAATGGCGTACAATGTGTGTCCCCATAATGAGAATGTATGATGACCGTACGGACTAAAAATTATAGTTACAACCCCCCCATTCGGTGTCTCACCAGTGAGCAGAGGTCAAAGGTGATAGTGTTGCACGCTGGCATCACGTTTTGTATTTGATTAGGACTGATCTGTCTTTTATCGAATTCCCAGACAAGGAATTTAATTTAAATTCCTCCACACAACAAGGTCATCCAATGTGACCCACAAAGACCCCGATTATTCCATTTATAAAATGTCAAGCTTGCTTCCTCTCTGGAAGCAAAGCCTTTGCCACAGACAGGCCAGGGGGTGGGTGGGTTGGGGGGGGGGGGAGCCGACCGGTCCCTTCTCATTTACCCCCGCCGAAAATGAACACGGCTGCATAATACCCACGTGCAAAAAAAAAAATAAGTCAGACAAGAAACAATCTTATTTCATGGGGGATATTGCCCTTCTTCCTGTCTGGTGTCTGTGAAGTTGATCTGAAGCCACGCTTAAGCCTTTTTCTGTTGGAGCCCGGGTCAGGCCAATTTGCCACCTGGTGGGGTGAGGGAGGTACGCTTTTAATTGGCGGGTCACTCGCTGTGGAGACAGTGACGCTCCTGCGGGCACATCCTGCCGCCTTGCGTGTGAAGTGGCAGCCTGGAGAAATCCCCCAGCCTCATTATGCGAGAGAAAAGAGATTAATTGAGCAGGTTTCACTAACCGCCAGCCTCCCCTAGACCGGGTCTGACTCAGTATGAAGGGGAAGCCGGTCCAATTAAGGCTGAGAAGCGCCATACCTTTCCCTAACATGAATGGTAATCCCTTTATGTTATCCTTATAGCCTCCGAGGCCAGAGGAATGGAGGCTTGTGATGGAGGGAGGGCGGTCTTCCTATATGAGTCAATCGATTACCTGAAGAGAGAGAAGAAAGTGTCATTAAAAAAATTGTCACCGAAATTGCCACGGACCCCCTGCTGTCTGTAAAAAGACAATATCGGAAGAAGCTGTTGTTTTTTAACCATCACTTTTTTTTTTGCCTTCTTTTTGCCTCTTTTCAACAAGACTGCTATCAATTTGAACAAAAGAGTGCAACATCAAACAACGCGGTTATATACCCTGCAGAGGCCAGGAATATATATTTGATGAAATCTTGAGGGGGACATCAGACATCTCCGGGTCACACACAATGTACGACCACTGCAGATGGGAAAAAAACTGCCGAACAACCCCATGTGGCCATCAATGTCATTATTCTGTACAAAGGAGCCAGGGCAATTTCTTCCCCGTAAACTGCTAGTCCGATGTGACATGTTGGCTCCAATTAACCTCACAATAGAGAATTCCAAATACCATTTTATTTCCTCTTCAGCTTTAAAAGTTCAGAAGAAGTGGAATACTTTGTCATGAAAATAAAAACAAAAGAAAAAACTGAATTCAGACCCTCATATCCGGTCTTACGCCACATTACTGCTTGTTACAATTTAAGCCTGGCTATTACAAACGAGCAAATTGGCATCCATTGTTCAAACCGGGTGCTCGGCCTGTCAGACCCCTGTCAGTCGGGGGTGGGGGTGGGGGGGTGGGGTAAGGTCATGGCTGCATGATGACACCGAGCACCTGATGCAGACACCTGTCGTTTCCCTGGCAACCGTAGCGGCCACCACAAATAGTGAATTTGACACAGGGCATATCACGCAACATACATGCACAGAGATGCATACACACACACACGCTCACACCAAGCTCAGGATCTCTGTCTTGCTGGCTCTCTCTTTGGGCACCCTCCTCTATCGCTCGGAGGGCATTGCAACACAAGAAACATGTCATCATCGCTCTCTTCAGGAGGTCCATTTGCGGGGGCGGAGCGGGGGGGGGGAGTTACTAATAAACCTCAACACATTTTCCAACGTTATTCCTCCCAGGGCAGCGCATCCCTCCTGGGTGATTTGGGTGGAATTGGTTGACATTCATCTGGCTCCAATTAACCTTCGATTTGACTCCCAGTTTAGCCTTGTCTCGTCCTATTGTCTCCCGGAGCATGCGGCGGGGGGAACAGAGTCACAACAACGATGGAGACGCAGAGGCACTCGTGGTTTCACTAAGGTTCAATCGCTTTCCTATCATGGCGCCGTTCTGGTTATGGCGATCCCCGATGGGAAATGGCCGAATGGACAATACGTCCGTGAAGTCATTCTCTATTGTTCCGACAACTAGTGCTGACATAGTTCCAACAACACGTACAGTACATGTACACAATGTGGCTGGTACTTTAGGATGATAGTATGCGCTGATATCATAGTAGTATTGCTGTGAATATTTCCACAGAATTTGTTCATTGTAAATTACATTTCAGGTCACGTGTGAGCTCTATCTTGCAGTATTAGGGTTAAATCATTGCGACTCTGATGGTATTTGTGAGTTAGCAAAGCATTTGTCTCTAAATCAACCTGTCCTATAAGAGCAAAATGATGTACCCCTCTTTTAACAACCCAACTGGCAATTTTACAAGTCACTTCAAGTGAACATCCTATCCTTCTGCCTTCAAGTTCTTTCAGACATTCACGGGTTCCTTTCCAATCGTCTCCATAACACAGTGTGTTGCTTCAGTTTCAAATAAGTTAAAAGGGTACGGAAGGGTAATTGTATAGAGAGGCAGTTCTCTGTCATCGCCATTTTTACAGTCCAAAGTGTATACACCCATCACATTTGACCACATGCTGCAAATAGGCAGTGTGTACTTTCGTTTCATAAAGATATTTAAAGGTTCACATTCTGGTGAGTTTAATTTGGGGTTCACAGCATCTATCTTGTATGTTGGTTGCATTTGAGCTCGTTGTTGAACCGCACCGAAGTCCCAGTGCTGGTGTCAATGTTAATACTTTAAAGGATTTGATCTTTCCATCCTCGGTGATCCTATAGCAGCATGACTCCTCAGGTCACGGTTAAATACATGCCTCAACCCGCAGCGAAGAGCCGGAACACATATACATTATTAAAAGCCCTAGGTCAGAATCGAGAGACGGCGAGAGAGATGCCTGTGACTTTTGTTTGAACTCGAGACAACTGGATGCAATTTTGGTTGCACTTTCTTGAGGATCTATTGTTGCCTTGTGAAGACCCCAGATGGGGTATTCCAAAACAAGGTTAATTTATATATAGATTTTGTTTTTAGTTCAAATAAACTGTCCTTACAAGCAGTTCAAACAAAGTACATAACGCTTGCTCTTAGCCACTCCTGTAATTTATTTATGTATTTTTCTTGTATCGAGATAAATACTTAATTCCCTTATGTAACACACATTTGTATTGAATCAGAGGAGCGAGGCACATTTCTGAATCTTACAATCACAAATTAAATGAAAGTACACTTTCAAATTATTATTTCACCTTTTTTTATTTTCCTGGACGGCTGAAATAGGTGACCTGTAACTACTCTGCATCGAATGAATCAATGTCCAACTGTGGTGTACTCAACCTTTTACCTCGGCATGAGAGCCTTCAATTAAATTCAAAGAACTCGGAACGGAAGGTGGTTGTAATGATGATGCAGAGCCTGTGTCATGTCTCAGGCTTTTCTCCCAGCCTTTACCCCATGGTGCGTCTGCTGTGAACGGTGCTGCTGAGTGGTTCTGGCACCCATCCAGTGATTGATCTGTCCCTAATGTTTCACTTAAAACATCAGGTTATTATTTATGATTCAGCAGACACTTTTATCCAAAGTATATCGCGGATTCGGATACGGGTTATTAAGGAGCAGGAGGATGCTGTCCAACTTAAGGGTGCCAACAGGTGGAATGTGGACATTGGCTCTGAACCCCAAAAACTGTTAAAGTCGAGCATGACCGGTAGCTGTAAATATATGTGATATATGATATATATAATTTTCTGCCTCAGGTTATGATATATTTTCTGCTCTGTATGTTATTGGTTCATTTGCGCTGTGATGACGACAAAAGCAACAATAATGGCCAATGGAGAAGCTGAACTCTTTTCTATGTCAACGGTTTTGCATAAGTCCAACCTTATCAGTCTATCAGTCTATTTGTTTTCCTTAGCAAAGAGGAAATGGTTTTACATTACAGCCAAATTGGTGTTTCCTGTTTTGGTTGTAGACTACAAACAAAAAAACCCTTTCTCAGACATATAGTAAATATTTAACTGCTTGGCAACTGTATTTTTGACCAATTAAACATAACAAAGAGTCTCACTGTATTGGATTCCTCCTCCTCTAGGAGACTCCCGCTACTGATTAATCCAGCAGAATATTGATTTTGGGTCACCACATCTTTATTTCAGTGAAATATGTCTTATGATGTCAACTGTCTGTTCTCTGATCAGCCAGATAAAGGGGATGGTGTCGAGTTTCAAAAGAAACAACACCAGAGTTCATCTCCAATTCAAACAAAGGCACAAAGGCGTGTGCCCTTGTCCAAAAAAGGGGGATACAGGCTACACCCCGAGATGGAATCATGATCCAGTGCCATGCCCCCAGAATGTCCCAGCCTTGGCACCGGTTAGGGCGAGGTCATACGGAGCCTCCGAACAGCACAGGGCTCCAACTCTCGCTCAACGTCAATCACGGTAATGCCGACTGACGCACTGGTGAGGGCAGTGACAGGGCAAGGTTATGTCAGCGAGGACCAGGGACTGCCAGTGCTGTGTCCCTCTTGAACTAAGGCTAACCTCAAGGGGTCAGGATTTTAATCTAATGTAATCCACCGTAGGCACCGTTGCCCCGATCAGCAGAATTGTTTCCTAAGTCCCAGGGCAGTGTGGGAAGTGGTTACAGGCCTTCTTTGCCAACAAGAGTGTCCCTCAGTGGTGTCCAGTTCTCCAGGGTACTGCGTGTTTAAGTGCATGAACAGACTGTTATGACTTACTCCAAGTTCACCGTGGTGCACGTCAACGCTCGGAGAATAAAACCCAATGTCTCGAGAGTATTATGGGGATGAATACGCATACAAGTCTCTGTATTTCTCAGGATGATGGTAAAAATCTTAACACGTGAGGAAAAATGCTGAAGCAAAGATTCCTCTGCAGGGCAATCATTTGACCTTTGTTGGCTTCAATACGACGGGTGAATAGATGAACAAATAATATGAATGTCCATTAGATCATTATTATTCCATTAATCATTATTACAATCAATTACAATCACACACACACACACACTTGTGTATACCCATTATCATTTGAATCGCCTTCTAGCTATGATAGATGGTTGACAGAGTACACCGCTGAGTAGTGCCTCACTTTCACCTGGCCAGCTGGCATTTAATCAATAAGCTCGTGAACTGTTTCCATGACCCCTGAGCCAGGGAAGATTCGTCCTGATTCCCCCACACCAACTGGTCAGGGATCTGTGAAAACCAACGCCACCTAGCCTTCAGTCACACGCGGTGCACGTCCGCATCCGTCTTCATGATAAGGACCTGATCTGCTGTGTGTGCAGTGTGTGTGTGTGTGTGTGTGTGTGTGTGTGTGTGTGGGTGGAGGGTTAGTAAATTACGAGCCATGAAACGACAAAAACAAAGGACAAAATCTCAACGTGTATATTAGCAGCTGTGGGGTTTGGGGGCAGGTGTGGAGTTTAATGTAACTCTCATGTCCACAGATTAGCATAAAAGTTAACAAAGATATACAATTCTGTATATCTGGCACCATCAGCCAATTTGGCAACATCAACCATCGTTTAAGTAAAGAAGGTAATGGAATTGGAAATAAGGATGGCAAAAGAGGCGCCCACTTGCGCTGATCTAACTGCCGGTACGGGACCGTTGTTCATGATATCACATGACCTCGCTAAGATTAGCTCATAGACCTGCCCTACAAGATTGTTGCACCGCAATAAATATTTTGTCACAGCTTTGAATTATTCAAACTGAGGCTTTTCTGCCCTTAAGACAGAAGGTGCATGCACTGTACACACCCACTGTAACCCCCTCCCCCAGCCACTCTCATTCCATCTCTCCCCCTGTCTTTCCATTTCTCTTTCTCTCTCTCTCATTCCATCTCTCTCTCCCTTTCCATTTTTCTCTCTCGTGTTCCATCTCTCTCTCTGTCTCCCCCCTCTCTATTTCCCTCGCTCGTTCCATTTCTCCCTTTCCGTTCCATCTCTCTATCTCTTTTTCCATCCTTCCATTTCTCTTTCTCTCTTTCCATTTATCCCTCTCTCTCTGTCTCTCTCTCTCTCTCTCTCTCTGCTCCCCCCTCCCCTCCCCTGCCCTCCCCTCCTCTCTGTCAGTTGGACAAGCTGCTCAGTGGCCCTGAAAGCCAGCGGATTATGCTGCTCTGTTGGACACTGCGCAACATTGCACCATGCATCTGAATGTAATGTAAATGATATGATGATTCTCTCTCTGAGGCAACATTCACTTCCACTCTCCTTTGAGCTTTTTCGTCCACGTTCAAAAGGTTGGACGAGAGAGAGACCATATACAGTAAACAATGAGGTTTAGCTTTGATTCAACCCTATTCCAATGCCAGGAGGAGACATAGAGGGTATATTATGGACAGACCTTTTTAGCAAATTAAGTTAAAAAGAAAAAATGTATATAAACTCGTATATATGAAGCTTATGCCTGTATCAGAACTGTGTTTCAATTATGTGACTGGTAAGGTTCATGTCCTCAAAATGTTTTTAAACGAGATTTGCTTTTAATGCTGCTTTCATTACAGGAGTCAACCGGAGGTCAGTGCTTGTTTCCAGCTGGATGGATATGCATTTTATATGCGGAAGGAAACACTAGAATATGCATGACTGCTATTAACTTAGCAGTTAGTGAACCTTGCTTGTAGTTTAGCCCTATATCCAATGTGATTGAAGAGATCATGTATACAGATATGAGGTTATTGATAAAGTCATAAGATTATGCTCAATGAATTTAGATAATAGAAATGCTCATGCTATTGAGGCATTAATAAACACTGAATCAGTGAAATTACTGAAAAAGTGCTTGTACCATTAAATCCAAATTAACATATGGTATATTTAGAAATGGGAAATAATTGCTTCATTGCATAACATCCACTTTCATTTCATAATCTGTTCATTGGCTCTCCATTAGGTTGATGAGGGGTTGTCATAGAAAGTGTATCATGTGTGCATACATTTTTGTCAGCAATTTGCTGTATTTAATATATATTTAATATATATTTTGTTATGTATTTGAACATAGTCTATGGCTACAGAGGGGCTGTTGCATTACAGTGTTAGTATTAAGTGTGTAATCGGCTAATAAGTGCAAACAAGATTGATATATTTAAACTCACTTTATCCTTCTGTTGATCATGAAATGTTGTAATTACATTATTTGTATGAATTGTGTATTGAGCCCAAGTATTATTAAGTCATTATTTGTTTAACAAACGTACACGATCTGCGAATACTAAAGTTTCAAATATAGTGAGTAATTTAAAGACCCATAGCACCATCTAGAGGTTATATATGCTAATGTTTAAACAAATGAAAATCACCATAGTGAGGTCATTGTATTACTTTCTTGCATACCTTATGTATTAAGGATTGTTTGACAGTAATGTCATTCTGACCTAACTTGGTATTTGGTATTTGTATTGTTGTCATTATCTATTTATAAACTTCTGAAAAGGAGACAGATACATAGATAACGATATGAATGTACTAATAATTGATGGTTGGTAATAATTATCCTTACCTGAAGGGCAGCTACATGGACACAATGTGCCGACAATGTGGTCACCACAGTATTATTGAAATGCACACTCCTGGTCAGCAGGTGGCGGTAGTGCATCGATATTTGTATTGCTATAGAGGAAGAATTAATGCCCGGCAATATACTACCATCGCTGATATTATCTGCAGAATTGTCGTTGATGCATTCTCAATAGTCAAATAGCATACATTGATGGAAATGTTTTATGGCTTGACTGAACCTGTTCTCAAGTCTGTGTAAGTATTAACCGGCAGGACCAAAGAAATGTTGTTATACTGGAGTACTGTAGCTAGCTTGCTAGCTAGCTTGCTCTCTGACATCATCGACAGGGCTTGCTATAACTTCAGTCAACAGTCAACAAGGGGCGTTTTAGGAAGGTGTTCGGTGTCCCTCGTTGGTTGGTCTCAATTTCAAAAGGTTCACCAATATACGTGTTGTCAATAATATGTCCAGCATGGTTGTTTTTCAAGATATTACATCGTAAACCGTCGTTATGGCCGTTTTTGAGGGGACATACTTCCCTAGACCCCGTGGCAGTCATGTTGTATACAAAGACTTATCGGTTCATGTTTGGAAGCCTGCTAAAAATAGGGACTCAGTACTCTTACCAATAGAGCTAACCGTTGGAAACGTTTATTTATTAAGAATGTGACCCTTATCAGATTTATTGGTGATAAAGTCCCCAATGTAGTTATTAAAGGGATATTTCGGAATTTTTGACATTTGGTCATTGGTCATTTCCAAATGAGCCAGAGTTTTATGTATTATTGGAGACGTTTTCAACGAATTTCATTTAGTTTTTGTATTAGGGTTCGTTCTCTGGTGCTTGGCTAGCGTAACTGAACGGAAAGCACCAGCCTGCCAATAAAACCAGTTTTACCCACTCCACAGCACTATCGAACTAACCCAACGAGAGGAACTAAACGCAATGTGTTGAAAACGTCTCCATTGATAAATAAAACCCTGGCTCACTTGGAAATTAGGTCCAATCTCCCAACATTCCGAAATTTCCCTTTAAGGTGGGCTCACCTTACTAACTCATGACTAACTAACGACTAGTGAAATATAACCTTCCCTGATGTTCCTGCTGACATCGATTTGGTTTCATTCTGATGTTGACTGTTTGTTGACTGTGACCGCCCCTTTCCATACCATCACGTTTTATAAATGTCAGCTATATGATACTTGGTGGTTTATTGGGTCGTAGGGCCCTAGATGCATCTGTATCAAAGCAGTACACTGTGGGTCAGATACGGTGCAACAAGGCTTTTCTATGCCAAACAATTCAGAATACAGAACATTCTTAATACAATGTAATCAGCAGGAATCTGACCAGGTTAAGGTGCATTAAACATGCCACACAAAATCATTCCTAATTACATCCCATACCCTGTGCCCTCCAATCTATTCACCGTTATAAAGCTTCTCATAAATCATGCACCTTTTACACTCCCTATAGGCTATAGGTTTGAAGGATGCGGCGGGCTGAACCAACTCCCCAGGCCTTTCAGGCTCCCGTGGATGTCCACGCAAGTGCTGATGGCCAGGTGTACATGTTCAGGAGAAGGCATGTCGAGTTGTCCCCATGTTCATCAGAGGAGGAGGAGGAGGAAGAGGGGTGTGAGGACCTCAACGTCTTGGAGCTCCGTCCGCTGGTCTACCCTCAGCCGGACCGAGTGGAGCGTGTTCACCTTTTGGAGCGGGAGGTGCTTGAGGGGGACAATCTCAACAAGCTTGCGCTGCAGTACCGTTGTAAGGTAGGGTAGAAGTTACTATCGATGTTCTCTTGTCACTTAGCTTATTTCTAGACCCATGTGTGGCCCAATGCATATGCTCCAGGTATATGAGATCCAGTATCCTACTATTAACCTCTTGACTGTTGAGTCACAAATTGGTGTAGGGGGTTATCACTTGCCTTGCATTAACATTGAAAAAGTTGGCTCTTCATTCAAATCTATTCAACAGGTAGCTGACATCAAGAGTGTGAACAGCCTTCTTCACGAGCAAGATCTGTTTGCATTGAAATCCGTCAAGATCCCAGTCCAAAAGCACAGTCTGTCAACGGAGCCCAACACGGACCCGACGGAACCAGGGAAGGAGATCTCAAGTAAGTCGTCGTCCACCTCACCAGCACACCGGGACGGAAAGACCCGGGCCGAGCGTGGCCTCCAAGAGGTCACAGACTTCTTCAAAGACGTGGACCAGGACATTGAGAAGCTAATTCGGAGCACCAACGACCGCCGGGACATTTTTCGGGGTACCGATTCGTCGCAGGACGGGGTCAGAGGGCGATGCGTGGCAGCGGAGGGCCACGGCGACGCCTGGGGCCTCCAGTGGTGGAACGTGGTGGTGGCCATGCTGCTGATCGGGGTGGCCCTGCCCATATTCTACTTGGTGTATTTCAAAACCAGAGCAAGCGGCGCGGTGGCGGCTCCGGGGGACAGTGCCGGCGACATGGCCAACGCGTCCGCCGACAGCGGAGGGCCTGGTCTCGGGGCCACAGGGGTCCCCCTTTCTCCCGAGGATGAAGGGTGAGGGGCGGTAGTGAAGCAGATGGACACCAGTGCACACAAAATGAGATTATTTATGTGAGTGTCCGTTTTTGATCATTGTGGTTTTGCAGCTTTTTGCTAGAACAGGAACCTATTGCCGTTTATTGAATGTATGTTCCACATGCATTGCACATTGCATCATATGTGCCTTTATGGATTTTCCTACTGCACTTTTCCGCACTGCCGATTGTGTCTTATTTTGACAAAGTACATGCAATATGTCCCTGAACGTGATCAGTTGTTCGTTATGATCAGTCTGATCATAACGTCGGGTACAGATTGGGGGTAGGCTTTGTTTTTTTTAAAGTGCCTTCAATGTTTTCAGACGGATTAAAGTAGAAATTAATTCTTATTTATTACAAGAAGTCATTTTACAAAGTATCGTGCAATATCAATGAATATGGTTCACAAAAACGGTTACAGAAGTATTTGTTCATTTTAATTTAATATTGGTTTATTTATAGTACAAAATGTGAAGTTGTATATTTTTGGGCAATTTTCTTTTTTGAAAGATTTGTATATTCAGCGCGCAGCCCTTTTAGTTTTCCATAACAGTACCACTAATGTCCATTAGATGGCAGCAAACGACATTGCTCCATGCAAAACTTTTAACTGAAAATTGTATTGATCGGCCTTTCAGTCTTTGTTTTACACATACAATCTGAAGATGCAGATGAAAACACCCATCATATAATGTGAATGATGTATTTCGAGAAATGCAGGTGCAACTTATTAAAAGTTTTGTCGTTATTTCCAATATTTTTTTTGTACATCAAAATCACGTGTAGTCTCAATAATAACTAAATACTAAATACTACTAAATATGGCCACCAGTTTCGTGTAATTGGATATAATACATTGGTTATTATCCGGTTTGACTTTTGTTCTTGGAGACAGCTTTAAAAACAACTTCTCCTTCAAAGAAACAACAAAAAAAACCTTTAAAATACAAAATATCGATATGTAACCAGGCATGATAGTTGGCCATTACGTTTTTAGTACAGTGAATGTTAAGGCTATTGCAGGATAGCGGGCTCCTCAGCGCTGGGAAGTGCAAGCCGGAGTAGTGTTTATAAACAACCACTCTGGATGTGTCAAGCCCGTACGGTCAGGTGGTTTGTTGACAAAAGCCAGCAGCATATCTCCTGACTCCTTCCAGAAATTCTGAACACCCAACACCACCCCCCCTACCCCCCACCCCTTCCACATGTATCCACGTTTGTAATGCACTCTTTCATGAAAAGTTATAAACACCGCTGTACCTGCTGGAGCAGGACGTGCAGCGGCTCAGCCGAGGTATTTCGAACCCTGCTCCAGTCAGCGTTAGCCGATACCTCCTACCCATCTCCATGTTTGATCGCTCGAAGCCTGATGCGAACCACATTTCCCTTGGAAGTAAAAAGATATATATACAGAAACCGCTTCGCATTGTTAACTAATAAAAGCGTGACTGTGAAGAGGAGGCCGAACAGAAGGTTCGCCTTTAGATGTTGCTGCTGCTGCGCCGTGTCTGGAGACCCCTTGTCTCCCAGGCAGGCGCTCAGGAAGCCTCCTCTGATCTGGCTCCAGGCCGCCTTGCTTCCGGGCATCTGGCCAGCTCCTCCTGACTCAGTCCCAACCCAGTCCTGGTACCATTACCCCCTCCTTGACTGCTGCTTTTCCCCCCCTTTTCAACCTCAAACTCTCGTGCAGGGCCTCGCGCTTTGGACCGCTTCATCGGTCAACTGGCAACCACCGAAGTAGCCCGAGGCTGTAATACTGGGCTGCATATCTCCCCCAGAAAATGACGTTCATACAGCAAAGTCATTATAGTCATTTTACAATTTGACCCATTTACTGCTCTCCTGGAGAGGGAGAGGGAGAGGGGGGCTTTGTTTGGGGGGTTTCCCCCAAAACAGAAAAGGGAGCGCATGTACAGTCAGGGTGGAGGGAAACTACAGTCAGAAAGACGCACGGCCAGTGGGCTCTGTGGCTTTAAGAACTGTGCACACTTGAGTAGCTGGCAGTGTGCCACTTGGCCAACGTAAACAGCCCTAATCCTTTTTCCAAAGAGCTTTCAACACCCATTTCTCTGGCACATTGGCCACTGACTCACTCGCTCTCTCTCTTGCTCTCGCTCTCTCTCTGCCTATCTTTCGCTTGCAGTCAGTGTCTCGCTCTCTCTCTCTGTCTGACATTCCTGTGTTCCCTATGGCGTTCACCGAGCTGCCAGCAGGCGGCACTGTGGTCTCACAGTATACATGTGGGGGTTAGCGCTGTTGATCATTATTCACTGCTAAGGTATGTGCCGTCCTTTGAATTTCCCCTGAAGCAAAACAGGTTTCAGTTTTCACCCTTTCTTCGCCAAAAAGAGAAAAGGGGGAGATTGGGTTCTCGAACCAAGCTGAACTTGAAACACATATAACTGTAGGGCTATTTTTTTTTCTTTTTGAAGGGGTGAAAGGTAAACGACTGAACTTTCTTTTGCTTCCACCTATTCTCCGCCCCCACTTTTGTTTATCAGCTCTAATGGGCCTCGCTTGGAGCGAAGGCTATCATTAAGTTTATTATCCGTCGTCGTTTTGTGTTTATTATAATAATTCCAACGTATGAATGAGCGCCCTCATGGCACTGACGGCGTATATCATACAAACTGCGTGTGGGTGCGAGTGTGTGTCTGTTGGGGGCAGGGAGATCCAGGGTTTGATTTCGTGGGCTCCCTGGGGGATTTGGCAGACACAGGGTAATTTGTAGTGAAATTTCCAGCACAGTCCTTTTTCGCAGGTGGCTCAGAACGCTGGCAGGGCGTGGCGGGGAACGAGAGAAGCAATTTGCTGTCTGTGGGCTGTGAATATGAGTATTGTTACACGCCAGTGGCTTTGCATTGTGACGTGACCTGCACTCTGGTCTGGCCTTTTTAACCCGGCAGCATCGAAGGCTTTTCTCCTCGTTTGAATACAATTATCAATGAATAATCAAACTGCGACAGTCAGAAACCATAGGGTTGTTACACAGTAGGTCCTGTTCTGCAGTGTGTCTTTATAACGGGGCTGGCTTTTGAGTGTTGGCTTCTCTTTTTGCTGCTTCAACAAACTTTTGGAAAGCAAATGCATTGAGACGGGATAATGCAACCCGAGTATGCAGCTGGGAGATCTCTGCCAGGAGAATTTGGATGTTTCACAGCCCTAGAGTGCATCCGGTCAGAGAGTCTTGCACTTGGCAATCCCTGCTGGAATAGTGAGGTATATATCCATGGCAAATGCTGCTGCGGTGTGAAACCTATAAGAGGGGTGCATGATGTGAATTGTAATTTTGAAATTTCAGTGAACAATGTGCAAAGATTAATATCATTGTAAACACTGGGCCCTGTACAGTTCCTGAATTGTAAGGCCACATTTAATGTACGTAGTGATGTATTTGTAGACACGCAGACAGGCGTACATTTGGATTGTCAATCGGAAAGCCAGCCGATCAGTCAGTGAGACAGACAAGTGGGCATACACACAGACATTTGGACATGCAGGGCACACAGACAGTGAGACAGGCGAACAGATGGTGAGACAGAGAGACATACAGGGTCAGACCTACAGTGAGACAGGCAGACAGACAGTCAAATTGACTGACTGACAGACAGTGACAGACCTACAGTGAGACAGGCAGACAGACGGTCAAATAGACTGACCAACATGCAGACAGACAGACAGACAGTGACAGGCCTACAGTGAGACAGGCAGGCAG
>JAOTIX010000139.1:12034364-12044684 GCA_027123715.1 Gaidropsarus macrophthalmus
GCACAACAATGACAACTAGGGCAATCCTTTATGTCAGTACTATAGAGTTGAATAAGCTTGGAAGTATACTATTACAAAAAAAATGCAAAAAGGTGTACATAGCTTAATCTTATCACACCATGTGATACCAAGAGTGAACTACTGGAGGCACTAAAAGCTTACAAAAGAATCATCAAGCGCTACCATAAACGGACTATCAGGAAAAACGCAGCCGGCTGCCGTCGTTTCTTGTAGTAACAAGGCAACAAGGTTGACTCTTTATAAATCACAAGTGGATATTTGTGTTGACATTATGTGACGACAGAACGTCTAATAAAAGACTAGAATCCACATGCACCTATAAAACACGGAAGTAAAAGCCCTCAATTATATTAAAGGTCATCGGTGGGTGGGGTCTATGCGTCATCTCAAATGACGATAGGCTGGGGCGTTACTAGGTAAAGAATAAGCCAATCTCTGCTCATTTCTCTCTACTAGGCGTGGCAGTCTCCTCAACATACTTCCTGTTCCTCCTCCATGTAGTTCTAAAGTATTTTACACAGTCAGCAATATATGCACAAAAGCCAGGGCCATTTTGTGACCTTCTATTGCTATTGTAACATGTTCATGACTTTGTTTTGTCATCATGTATTTCTGATGGGACCGTATGTGCTCAACCTCAAACTTCTAGTGTCAAATAAGCTAAATAAATGAATGTACAATCATCATGGACTAAAATGGCTGCCGTTGTGTGGAAGAATAATCCAATCTTACACACATTAGGTTTTGCAGTAAAGTCTACATTTGCATCCCTATGCAACTATACACATTGAATCACATCCCTTCTACCTAATTATATAACTATATACAACATAAGCAGCTCAGAGCACACAATGTCTTAAAACCTCTGCCTAAATACCTGTACATAGCCAACAGGCATAATCTCAAAATGCAAGTAGCCCAACTACTATGCAGACCTCTCACTCATCCAAAGACTCAAACAGACCATCTTCGCTCCATTCCTACAGACTCATACTATAACAATATTGTTGTTCTGGCCTTGATTCTCCCGCTTTCTTTACTATACAGAACTACTTTCTGAGGGCTCCAGGGAATACAGAATGTCGAATTACAGGCCTTCTCCTTTCCAAGTGCATGTAACTGACTGAAGCTAGGTCTGGGGTTCTTTATTCACCTTTCTTTCCCATCTTCATATATCATGGACACATGAGAGAAACAACATGACCTCAGACAGTAGGCTTTACGTTTTTGTTAAGTTCATTCTGTGATCAACTTAACTTTGTCATTGATTTTCAATGTCTTTCACAACAGATCAAGACTTCTTTAAGTTCAGTATACCATACAAATGATAGGGTTTTTAAAATGTCTTTATTTATGAAGATGAAAGGACAATACCTTATTTTGCTTTCAAGTCGTGACACGTATCACACAAGTTAAGGTTAAAAACCTGGTAACATAACCACAAGATAAGGTTTGGTGGTTTCAATTCCTTTAACGTGTCAATGAAGTTGTTTTGCTTTGATAAATCAAATAGACCGTGAAAATGCAAGCAATCTGGTTTTACATCTAATTTGTGGACAAACTTTGTAAAAGCCTTCCCATCGATTTGGGATTGAAGCATGTCTTACTAGTTTAAGCCTTGTTTTTACTTTGTATGTAAATAGCAAAGATAAAAAGAGCTTACAGACAAAAACTTTCAAAAGTTACTGAAGGCTGAATATAACTTCCACAAAAGCTCACCTAACTATACCATTATGTAAGGAAACGCAGAGAACAAGTTCAATCCAAACGTAAACAAAATCATTAAGAAAACTATTTAGCTTTCAGCAGCAGGTGTGGCCTATGTAGCATTTTGAAACAACTACATTTACAGAAAGCAGACATGCAAACAGCGTGGAAGAAAGAGTAGAAATATACAGTATTGCACTGGTACATGTAACCATGCCATGTGTTGTAGTCATAATAAAAACAATAATTCTGCCAGTATAAGTAATCGCCATTAATCAAACAGTGACCAAAATAGATAAAGAGATGTATTGCCTTTGAAAACGACTCTACGTTGATAGAAATGGTGCAATGCAGTGCCAACCGGTATGACAAGGTCATAATAAACAATTGCCTTTAGAAATCAAAGATCTGGGACAGGTATTGTAATAGTGCACATTAGCTTTGCTTCGGACTTTAACATAGATCATTAGGGCATGGGACCCCCACACAGGCCTAAAACCACAGTATTGAGTATAAGAAATGGTAGGATATTCAGGGTGTGGCTATTAAACAAAAGCAAGGTCATGTATATTACACTTAAACTCAACAGGATCAAAGTCTCAGGAATATGAACAGGTGACCAACCATGCTTGACAGGGTAAACAATCAAACCAGATGTCATAATCAAAGAAAGTATTGGGATCATACCTTGATGCATTGCTTTGTGTAGAACATTCATCCTCATGCTTTTTATTTTTATTCTTCATCATCGTTGTGGCTTGGAATTATTTGTGATCGATTGGTGTCCCGATGTATACTGTCAAAAAGTTAGACGAAACATGAACGAGCACAGAGGATTCCTTAGATTGTCCTTTTGCTCAAGTGGCGGATGTAACATATACGTGAAGCTCTTAAATGTAGCCTAATAAATCTATTAACCGACTTAACAATCGTAATGTACGTATTAAACTAAATATAACGGGCGTGGGGGTAATCCTTAAACTGTATTTATTCTAGTGTTACAATACTGTCCACGAATCAAGACGAGTGCATTAATTCCAACTGCGTCATTACATCAAAGATGATACTTATAAGGGGACACATAGTATATGTCATGTAACGTTATGTAGTACAAAATATTAACATACCAATTCCTTGTATAGGAAGATATGAAGTATTAAGAGTGACGTCCGCGACAGTACATTAATATTTATACTAAAATATGTACTCGGAGACTAAAAAATATAAAAAGTGAACGATTCCAAATGTTAAAAAAAATAGAGTTAATCAAAAAGAAACCGAGGGCCTGTTCATTCTTCATTCACAGAAGGTCTTCTTGGGCGATAGACGCCAGCTCCTCTAGGAGCATAGCACACAAAAAATGGAGGCACGCCATGGCCGCCACAGCTCAATATAGAAAACAACGACGAGTAGTCTCCCCGTACAGACGACAATAACGGATCAAAAATAACCACGAAATCACTCAGAAAAGCCAGAATCAAAGCAAAAACCATAAAGAATCGATCACTGGGAAAATGCGGGTCGGAAAGGACCACTCACAGGCAGAAATAGTTCCAAGGACTAGACTGACGAAAGCCTATAGTACCCTTCCCAAGGCTGATCCGCCATCTAGAGCTCCTTCCTAGCTCTGAAAGCTATGCCTTTGATTGACGTTATTTCCATTTACCCCACACTCAGGTGATGTGAAAGTCCCACCCCTTTTTATTTTGTCTAAAAAATATGACTTCTGAAATATGCCTATTCAGAAATCCCTGTTACAAATGGGCTCTTATAAAGAGGATGCAATAGTTGGTTTCAAATAACATTTTAAGGTTCAATTTTGTTATGTGTTTCATCATTTCCTGTTGTAACAGGAAACTGTACACCAGGAGCCATTTTACAGAGCCCTTGGAAACCATTTCAGGTCAAAGTCATTTAAACCACGCTTGCCACCATTACAAAGTCTGCAAATTGAATTGATTTTATTCAAATGTGTTGAAATGTTAACCATTGATTAAATCTATGAAGAGTATGGTCAATTACATAATTATTAACAACTTCAGTATGATATGCAATTCCAAGACTTCACATTTACTGACAAGGTGATACAAACAATTGATATTGCATTATCGTAACATTTATTTTCAATAAAAATTTTCAAGTTTGGTACTTTGAAGCCAAAACCTAAACCACTAATAAACCAGTCAAGGAAAAAAAATGCATTTCGAATAGTTTATTCCAATGAAAACACTTCAATATAAAAATACAATGGATTTCGTAAAAACTTTTCGGCAATTTCAGAGTTGACTTTCAATCGGTATTCCCCAAATTTGCGGATGTGCAAAGTTTTTCGTAAAATAAAAAAGTTGAAAGAAGTCCAAAAATTTTTTCATCTTGTGATTTGGTTTCACGCCCAAAAACTTTTCTTCATATCAAAAAACGTTGTCCACTTCAGCAAATCCCGTCGATTAAGGTCTTCAAAGGATAAAGAGGGAAAAAAGTGTAAGCCCACAATGCAAAATGATACGTCAAAAAACGAATACAGAAGCTGACGAAAAACGTTGGCTAGCCCACAACAGTAGCTAATGTAGGCTAGCTTTTAGCTTGTTTGTTATTCTATGAGCAAACCAATAGAACATTTGCATATGTTTTACCATTTATTAATTCATATCCATTGGCTCAGGAGGTAAAACTAAACTTCGAATATGTGCGGTGGTTACAAAGAACAGTGGGATTTTGTTTCCCGAACAACTAGCATTTGCCAGTTGTTCGGACATCGGTCAATGTCAAATTTGTCCAACAAAAAACAACATCTAAACTGAATGAGGTTCGTTGGTTGAAATCAAATCATGAGGCATCTGAATATACCAATGTAGCACAAAATGCACACAGAAGTATATTGTTAATTTAAATATACCACTGTCCACAAGGGGGTTGATATGGCAGCGCACCACTACTGTACAACTCTGCAGTAATTGTGCATTGTAT
The DNA here is from genome assembly GCA_027123715.1 of Gaidropsarus macrophthalmus. NCBI lineage: Eukaryota > Metazoa > Chordata > Actinopteri > Gadiformes > Gaidropsaridae > Gaidropsarus > Gaidropsarus macrophthalmus. The sequence continues at coordinate 12,039,060 of JAOTIX010000139.1, forward strand.
GCAAGAGTGACCTGCGTAAAATTTTTGCAAATGTCTTTCTGAATTTGTTCGTATTTGACTTAAGTTATGACATACACTAGTGTATAAGTGAAATCTGAACATTTAAACTGGGACACATCCAACAGCTAATAAGCTAACAGGTAAACCAATGTTATATCTGGCATGGGGGAGGGGCAAATATTTGGCAATATTTAACTCTCCATATCAACCCCCCACCCATACACACAAACAAGTGTAATACATCTCCAAAGATTTATCGAATCCATCAAAAAGCTCCATCTAGTTCCTTGGAATATACTCGCCGAGTAATATTTTTGACGGCCTTAATAAAAGCATTGTATTCAGGTTTAATTAAATATTTTTTTAACAAAACATGAATACTCACAGAGTTGTCTTCTTTTCCTTCCAACAATTATTCAAGATTGCTCAATCGATTAACTCCTCCACTCTAAAAAGAGACAAAACAAAATAATTTATTTCAGTCATATGAAAGGGGTTACTGACTAATTTGGTTTCCCAATGAGGCATGTGAAGAAAAATCCCACCATCTTAGACAGAAGTTTGTACTGCACATTGTCTAGAATGATGGTAAACACAGCTGTAGCTAGAAAGGTGTATGTAATTTCAAAGCAGTGTTTCAACATCAAGTAATATTGGTGTAATTTAAAGTGATGTTTGAACATATGCAATGACAAATGTGCCTCAAATAAAACCATGAAAACAAATGCAAGAGAAGGGTGGTCGAGATTTACTTGCAACCACCAAAAATTTTAACTTTACCATGTTGGGTAACTGAATTACACTACTACACCACCTTGCTTCACTATTTTGTATTATTGCAGCACATTTTGTTTTCAAACACTTCACTGCAAAAATAGACCTCAAGCAGAGGAAATTATAGAGCAACGCTACATGTGTGATGTTTGCTTTGTGCAGCTTTACGAAGAGTTCCATGGGTTCTTTTTGGCGTCGTGCTAAAATTACAAATTTGCATTGTTTTCATTGGATTTCAGACCGATATACAAGCAAAGAATACTTTAGTAGAAAACTCAAGATCAAAAATAATCCAAAACATGAATGCTACATAGCAAGTGCATTGTATTGCAATTTGAACTAAGATTGAAGTGATATTTCATGCAGTAGATATATATATATATCCATGTTCCATGTTACCGACTTTTATATATATTTTTCTAATGGCATCGTAGTGAACGTAAAATGGGCTTTTAGTGAAACCAAATTAGCCTCAATAAATTACACGTTAAATGTTTAGAAATCGAAAAGAAAACTAATTTCCTCCTCCAATACCTGCATCTTAGGAACGTACATTCCAAGTTCAAAAACATAATGACAACCAATAAATCGGTTTTCACAAACATGCCCTATTTTGAAAGAAATGTTGTCACTCACAAATAGTTCATCTTTTTCAAAAAGGGGCACTTCCATTTAAAAATCACGCCAAAAAATAGTGCCGCAAAATAACAAAAATGTTTAATAATGACTTATAAACTCGAAAAGTTTGATTTCTGAATCCGTTGCCAATTTGGAATTGGTGTGGAAACGCAGTTTGCGTATTCGAAAGTACAATGCTGCAACAAAAATGTCATATTAACCTGTGCCCAATGGTGTAATTTTAGATTTAGTGGCTCATGCGGTGACTATAAATGTGTCCAATATAATGTATACCACTTACATTTTTGTTTGTAACTGGAATTGCAAGTGCTAGCAGAATTATTTGGCCCTTTGCTATGCCAAAATGTATGACTTTTTTCCCCATTTAAGAATTTCAATGTTTGAGAAAGACTACATTGTGAGACCATAACATTGAAATGTTGGAACATGAGCATGGTTGTCAAATGTGGAAATGCTAGACAAGGAGATAAACGATATTTCGAAAATGTTCGTATTAGTAAATTTTCTACTTTGGTGTAAAAACGGAAAAAGTCGGCTGAAATATTTATGGGTATTCGTTTTAGATGCGGTCAGGTTGGCTTTCTTTCGGCAAATTATTATATGACTGATTATATTTTCGAATAAGTTTGGTATGGTATCCGATGCGAAAATGTATACCAGGCAGAAAACCTGACTTTTGTAAGTATGTAGTTGGGTTTCCAATATATAAAACCTCTTGAAGTGCTTACCTCAATTAAGGTAATAGACTTTACACACCTAGTCTTTAGATGTGCTTGATATATGCGTTTATGTGAAAGGGTAATTCAGGAAAATGGGAGTACAAAAGCCTATTTTAAAAGCCAAGTGCTAAGTTTTGAATACTTACCATTTTGCCATTACGCTGCGAATCCCGTCCACGACATTGTCCACGCTTCACACCTTTTAACAAGGCGAAAGACGAGGGTTAGCGAAGAAAAACAAAAACAGCACTCTCTACTGGCTGTAAATGTGTGGCAGTCAAATATTTTCACGTTTCAAAAGGCCGAAAATGTTTAATAGAAACATGCCTACCATATTCCTTGAATTTGAGTGGTCGGATTTGTTCTTCATTTTCTTCTCAATCCACTTGGGAGAGACTCAGGAAACTATCTACAAAAAGAAGATATATCAATAAGTATGAGTAATGTGTAATTTGTAACCACCAAATTGTAATCAACATTTTCATCATTGCTGAAGGAAAACGACATTTTGTTTACTGTGTACTAGATTAACAGTATGCAGGAGGACAACATACTTTCCCATACGCAAAAGCTTTCAAATGTTGGAGAAAAAAAAAGATTAATATATACCCATTCGGTTTTTTTGTTTTAAAAATAACCTTTCATCAGCTGTGTGGTTTGACTATGTTCCCACTCTTATCTGTGTACTTTTTAGAACAACTTGACAAATAAAATAAATATTTTGGGTATTTTTCCTATTCACTGCCTCAAAGGGTTAAAAGCCAACACCCTATTTTAGATTTCGCCAAAACTCAAGCTATCTTATGTTTGCTTGCCATAAATACAACATTTCAGATGTGTGTATGTATAGTGACATTACATTACACCATTTTGATGCAAATGCAATTATTTTTATTTTTATGTAATTTATCTGTCTATTTTATATCATTCTAATGTACATTTCTCATCTATTTTAGTGTTCACCAATAGTGGGGTTTTGTAGGGGTTTGTAATTCCTCAAATTCAACGTCAAATTAAACTATTTTTTTCTTTCCCCAATCATTTTGAAGATATGACGTAATGGAAAAATATAAAATATAACCAAAACGTACAAAAATCCCCAAAGGCCATTGTATTCTGGCTAACTCTTCTACATGCAAGCATTGAAGACGGTTATAATCATTTCTGGTCATTTTAAAACCAACGAAACGACGACATGGTCTTTTGCCCTTTCAAGGACAAAGGACATTTTAAATGCGTAGTTGAGAAAAACACCCTTTAACAGCATCTCTTCCAAATATCAAGGACTGGGGTGCTATCAAACCCATATGACTTTCTTGCTTAACAAACATAAGGATGGAAGGACAAAACACCGCATAAGTAGGGTTTTATTCCATGACTAAAACACACCATAGCCATTTTTGCACTCCTGTCTTCTAACGTCGTCCTTTCCACCATATTGCTGTTCGCCTCGACTCGTTAAACACAAGTAGTTTACCGAATATGAGAACTGCAAAATCCTTACCGGTGATGCAGGGCGCCACTATCCCATTTCATCTGTTTGAAAGGTTGTAGATTCAACTGTTTTTGGTAGTTTTCGATGATTCTTCGGCCGCATCGCGTCGTCTCGCGTGTTGCCCATGGTGGATGCTCGGTTCCTCTGCTGTGTCTGTCTTCTTCCCCGTGCTGCCGACGCTGTTATCCTCAGGGCTCTGCCCACTTTCCTTCGACGTAAGCACGCACAAGTTCTTTGAGCAGCTTCTGGGACAAAGTCCGTCACAGAGAAATGTTTAGCAGACCTCCATAATCAGGACGCCATGAACATGTTTTTGTTCATCTTATTAATTTCAGTTTAACGAATGAACTGGAAAAAATAAAAATACTATAAATGATTGATCTGTGATCAAGGATTCATAGTAGCATTTATCAATTGAATTGTATCTTTAATGTATGGGTATATAATCTCGGTGTTACGATAGAATCATAGGCTAAATGCAATGAAATAATGTCACATGTCGTGCATGGTAGCCTGTAGATGATGAACTACATTAAGCACAGTTGCAGAATGTCGTTGATTAACAACAGTAATCGAATAATGGAATAAGTGCATTTATAAAATCACCACTTGTAATAAATACTAATAATAAAACGGATGTTAGGAGCTGAAAACCATAGTCCCTTAGTTCATAATAATATAAACCTTGGTTCATAATAATATGAACTTGAACCTTTTTAATACGTGGACAGTACTCATTTTGAAAGGTTTCAAAGCAGGCCTACAATTCCGCTGTAAATATTTTGCCTATATTATTCAGCAATGGGCTTTGCACAGTTCTCCACCCACTCCACTGGCCAATCAGGAGCTACGAGACTGTGCAGTGCGAGTTTATGGCGGTGGAAGATCTCTTTAAAAAGACCATCGGCTTAGCAACGCGAGAGTTACGACGTCCTTGCCCAGCTGTGCTATGATTTGAGTCTGAAGTCATTTTGCCGCATTTGATTGGCCTATACAATATACCACGTAGCACCCGGTCACCAAATTTGCCTAGCCATCTGATTACCCTAAATCAGTGGTTATCAACCTTATTCTACTAGTTTATTCTACCATTTTTGGAAATGTTCTGAGTAGGCTAATCCAAAGTACGGGTACGCGTACCCCCATTTGAGAACCACTGCCCTAAATGATGCGTATGATTATTATGACTATCTTCCTCTGCCTACTTCGTATTGACGCTTGCCTTGCCATACGAATCTAATTGGCCAGTACACACTGACAGTCCCTCCAGTCCCTGGCTGTCAAATTGAGTTGAATGTAGTTAATGTAAGTTTTTTTGACAGCTGTTCACAAGGCTGATACCTTACCTACCTAAGATACCTCAGATAACAATACTGAAAGCATGAAAGCAGTTCCTTTCACACTCCAACATGCGAGAGGGTAGCAACACTTATGTGGCCGACATACATTTGTTGAACAAATACATTTGTGTGTGTGTGTGTGTGTGTGTGATAACTAAAACCGGAGTATCACTCGTTTGGAGGAGGTTGGTAGCCTACCCTTTCTGGAAACTGTTGCAGTAAACGCCATTAATTAATCAAAAGCAGAATTCCCAGCTTGTAGCTGCTAGAGATGAATACTGTCAATGATCAATACATATCAGATCTGTACCTTGCAAGTAATCATTTACTAATGGTGTGTATGATTGCTAATGGCGCACCTTAACTAATGCAGTTGTGTTCATGTTTACCTAAGGAACTCGGCATTTAAACAGTATGTAACCCTCACCCCAATGCTAATGCGTTACGGTGTGTTAATTAATTTAGTGTGGTTGCAAATACATTTTGATCAATGTAGCCTCCCCTCGTGTAAGTGCTATCATAAATGAAACCGAAACCAAATTATTTGACAGAACGTAGCCTCGGAATACATTGAATCCTACACAAATGGATCTGTTATTATGTGCCGCCACCTGGCGTTCATTAACAATAGGCTTATTTACACGCGCGCACACACACA
>JAOTIX010000139.1:12044784-12057143 GCA_027123715.1 Gaidropsarus macrophthalmus
TGTGTGAGTGTGTGTGTGTGTGTGTGTGTGTGTGTGTGTGTGTGTGTGTGTGTGTGTGTGTGTGTGTGTGTGTGTACGCTGAGGTTTGGTGTTTTCGAGCCCTAGCTCAAAAAGGGGCAAGACTTTCCCGGTCACCGAAGAAAATGTTTTCCGTTTTTTGAACACAATCGCTGAGGTGTTGTTTTACTTTTCTTGAAACAGTTTCTCTGTACTTCAATACATATTACAAACCTTCATCTGTAAATGTCTGTAAATTCATTGGGAATTTATTAAAGAATAATCAAATTATAACGTTTTGGTATAAACATTTTGTTGGGCAGTAAGTCATATTTAGATCAAACATACACATACATAGATTATTACAAGTTATGATCTATAAAATATTACACAGTTGGGGTTGTATAATAGGAGAGTGACCACGCCAACCACATGAACTGTGAGGCACCATCTACGATCCAAATAAACCCGTTTCATACCCCCAGGTAACAACTGTGGTGTCACTATAGTGTATTACCACGTGATGAGCTATTCATCCATTTCAAGTTTAACCTGATCTTAAAAAAGGTCATCATGATTTGCTTAAAGGCTTACAGATATCACTGAAGAAGGCCAGACAGATGGTCTCATGTTGTACTATTTGCATTTTTAATTGAAGCTTGGTTGAAAAAGATTAAACTGTACTGTCAATTATGAGTGTATTGAGTAATATAAGCACAATCATGATACGGATACCGACCCGTTGTGTTGTCTATCAAACAGAAATCATCCATAAAGTGAATAAAGAGTTGGTAGTCTACATACTTTGAGGGCCAGTTAAATCATTGAGATAAGAGGTGCACACTTTATTCATAGTTTGAAATTCATTCATTCAATGTAGATCTTGTCATTGTTTACTATGAAATTCCATTCCACTGAATAATCATCACTTATTTCTGTCAAAAAATTTCCCTTTTTTATGTTTAAAGTAAAGGTAACCTCTTCAGACCATGGTGGTAGTTTATCAGCAATTTGCCAGTGTGGATTTTACATCCACACTGACACCCCTTTGTTTGATAATGTGTACAGGACTTTTATTGGATTCATCATCTGCTGAAGAAGATGAGATCTTAATCAAATATGCATTTCTTGAAAGGCAGTATTAAGATTCATTTTTATTATACATAGGCATAATACATACATAGGTAGGTTAACACCATGAATTAGATAGTAAGAACATTGCACCTCTGTGGAGAAGTGCTGTTACTCTATAGCCCCATGGTAGTGGCTTATCAACTCAGCGGAATGGGCAGAGGAGTATACATTTTTGCCCAACTACTACCTTTAATAAACAAACATTCATGACATCAGCCTGCTGATGTCAAGCACAACCTGTGTTTCTATTATCAAACAACCTTATTAGCAGCATAATCAGGGAAATGTATAGTCTTCCGAGTCATCCGGTCAGATAGGAACCAAATGTCTGTTTGTTTTTAAAAATCGATAAATTAACAAAATGCTCCTTATTTTGCTGAAGAAAGGTAACCCCCATCAACAAGTGTGTATTTAAACAAACATACTGTATGCTTGTATAAAAATGCTGAAATCAAGAACTACTGCCAGTGTTCATAGCTGGAGGGCATGACCTTCAGATTCAGAATACTTTATTAATCCCTGTGGGGAAACTGTTTTCGTTCCAATGCTCCGTGCAAGATAGAAATACAGCATGACCTCCTAACAATAGACAAGACTTTACCTAATCTATCATTCAGTCAACTATTTTTCTATGTTATATGTAATAAATATGCGTTATCACAGGCACTGGTTGAGATTGTGTTACCAATGAACATTGGTTTTGTTAGTGAATAGTTCTCAATGTTTATTGGCCAGAATATGTGGAAATAAGTATTCAATATATGCCAGGATATAGTTGTCAATCAAAGATTTTAAATGCCAAAAAGATTTTCCAGATGGATTACGGTCCAATTTGCTCGAAAAGTATGTCTAATTAGTTTTCACTTTGTAAATAGGCAAAAATAGTTACACCAAAAGAGCATCATTCAAAGTTAATACAAACTCTTGATACAAATATTCAGGATATGTTAAGGCATAATGATTTTATACATCAATATAATTCCTAATGTATATAGAAGACCAAAGTGTGTATAGTGCTACTGCATGGAATGTGAGCTGTATATTTTCATGACTACAAGTTATGCATTTCCTCACTGAAAAAATGTGCAACAATGCACATTGGCGCTTGTACTTAAAAGAGTTGCGATTTGTATCGAAACATATTGCTCAAATAAAATCAGTTTTTCCCCAAAACATTTCAAAGGGGCTTACATTTGTGACCACATGGAGAAAAAAGCCAAATACATTCTGTAAAAATACAGCTGAGTCCCAGAAAATGTTACAATACAAATGTCGGATCATTGCTCAATTTGTTTATATAAATGTATCCATAAGAATCCAATAGGTTGAATGAAATAAATAAATTAAATAAAACTGCCATCAAATATTTGTAAACAATTGCCACCAGCAAAAAGCTGATCTGATCACTTATTACCACAACTACCGTAATTATAAAGTTAACAATAGAAATCCTAACATGTACAAATTACATTCTATTCTGGCCAAGGGCCCCATCAGTTAGGCCTATGTACAGAATGCTTGGTTAAACACAAGGTATTTCCCTGTTAAAACGAAATGTTTCCATGGGGACCTTACTGGGATCCCTGGTGGTCTTGACCACTCTCCAATGGCAAACCACCAGCGTGACAACTCCCTGTGTGGAGCCTGAGCGCCCCCTTTCTGTGCAGCGCGTTCAGTGTTCGGAACTCGAGTGGCATGGTGTGTGGGCTGGAGTGGGACATGTAGTCGTATCTCAGGGTGTCGTAGTAGTGGTACTTTACAGGCTTACCGGCCGGGTCCAGGGGAAAGGGCCAGAAGCCGTACAGATGGATCTCTTCGCAAAAGCGGGTGGCCATGGTGTACATCAGGAGCCCCGTGGTGGGTCGCTTGATCTGGACATTGTTGGTCAGCCAATATCTGTGAGACAGCAAAAAGCAGAGGCATGTTGAATTAACCAACAATCAAAGGAAGGAGTAGTTAAAAATGTATGCTCAATAATACTTTTATGGTGTCATTTAGAAATGACACCACATTATACTGTGCATGTGGTATCATGTACATACTGGGATGTAGTAGCCTGCCACTGGAATGTGCTAGCTTGCTGGGAAGCCAGCAAATCCAGACACCAGGTTAGACACACGCATTCTTCTAAACAATGAATTTGAAGTAAAACCAAAAACAGATTTACTCCTCAAGAACATATAGATATATTTTGAACATGCTATTTTTAAACAATATGAGTCAAGGAACATACAACTACTACGAAGACTATTCAAAGCGACAAAGTCTGAAACTACTTCTCTCAGCCTGTTTAGAAAAAGACATTCTCACTTGTATTTACCCTTTAAATATTTGCCAAGCACCAAGCATGTACTGTTGCCCTAACAACCCCCCTAGTTACCGACAATCACATTGGATTCACGCAAAGGTTACTCTGTACAACCTCCTCCTTGTCTCCTCATTAGGAACCCTGCCGTCATGGACGGGGGACAGGTTGAGTCATTTAGATAAAGTCTGTCGAGATTTGGGAGTGGACTGCACTGAATTCCAGATAAGATGACATGATTAAAACCCTCTCAACAGTGGCTGGCGCTGTTTAGTAATTTGTCACTGCCTCCCAACTAGCTGTGCACTTCATTGCTAAGGTCACATTTAAAAGCAGAGGGAGTAGTTTTAACAGGGCCCCAAAGCACCCGAGTGATAACAATGGTCAAACGTTGCTCTTAAAATGGACTAACGGCATGAAATCCATCGCACGCATTTTCAAATCAAAAAAGGTTCCCATCTCTTGCCCAATTGTTCATTTTACAGACTTCAAACATATTGTATTTTACACAAACTCCAATGCTGCACTGGAGTGGAATTATAATCTATCTCCCAATGGGCCCAGCAGTGTAGGTATTTTGAGAATTGAAAATCCCAGAATGACTTCCTTGAGAAAAAGGCAAGGTGCCAAGAATTGTACCCCCAACTTTTTTTCCGCCTGTCAACAGAAACTCACCGAAGCTTTTAACCTCATTCCCGGATGAGCGCTTTGCTGTTGCCTCAGGTGGGCTGTTTGCCAACGGACTGCTATGTCTGCGGGTGATCAAATATGTCCCTCTGCAGGAAGTCAGCCTGAGGTTTACTTTATAAGGAAGTCAACCCTTAACATTGTGCAGAAAGAGGATCTACAACATGTAGTCCATTTGTGAGACGATGGTAATTCCTCTTGTTAGATGTTAGCCGATCGCTGCATTACTACTCCTTCAAAATTAAAAAAGTCTCGAGTTCCCGAAAATCGATTGTCAACTGCCATTTGGCGAGATTGGATTACTACGTCGATAGCAAACCGACTGATTCGATTTAGCCATACACCTTTACATCCCATAATGCTCAGAGAGTACAGAGTGCTAGTGAATAGAGGACAGAGCAGCTTTGCCTGCAGTGATCGGCCTCCCAAGATCTGTCTATAAATAGCCAGCGAGCCAACGGTTGGGTGGGATGTTCCTCTCTTCCAGCACATTGAGGCTTGAGCCTGCAGGTACCGCTGGCTGTGACAATCTGCACCCACCCGTCCATCCATCAACCACGGCTCCTCCTCCATTTTTAACAATACTTTGCAAAACTTGACTGTATTGCAATACTTGACTGTATTGAACGATACCGATTCTGAATCTGGAATCTCTACATCGAGCCTAAAGTAGCCTAAAAGTGTTATTGTGTGTTCTTGATGAAAGAAAAAACGTATCGTATGAATCCCACTCCCCCCCCCCACTCCCCTTACCCCCGAACGGCGTGCAGCAGGCGCAGCGAGGGGAAGGCCGTGCGGACGCCCACGGTGTGCAGCAGGATGAGGCGGGCCGCCCACTCCACCCGCTCCTCTCCGCCCTTGGCCATGAAGGCCGGGATCCACAGCACGCTGCCCCGCAGGCTCTGCAGCCGGGCCACGAAGCGCGCCCGCCACTCCTCGCTGGCCAGGTCCTGGAAGGCTCGCTGCACCACCGACGGATTCATGGTCACCAGGTTGGTGCGGCGGCCCACGTCCGTCGAGAACTCCTGCACGGGGGCCAGGTTGCACCTACAAAACCAGAGGGGGGGGGGGATCAGGGCTGTGCGTTTCCCATCTCAACATTGAATGTCTCTTTAAAAATCCGTGGTTCATTTCTATTCGATTCATGCCTTTTAATTCTTTTTGTACAATTTTCTCACATTAACAAGGAAGTCCTTCCTGAATGACATTTGCGGAGAGACCACTGACCTATTCTCCCAAACCAGCCATTAGATTTATATTTCAATTGATATTTCAAGTCTGTTGGCAGGACGAGGAGAAAAATGTGTTTCACATTCTTCAGCTCTTGCATATTTGTTTCAACCAATCATGTTGCCCGAGGCACAGGTCTGTAAGCGTGTAATGGGCAAACATAAATTTTACGCTAGGCAGTTGTCAACTGTAAAAAAAAAAAAAAAAGAAGGTTTCAAATCAACACTCTGTGTCGTCTGGCCAGTTGCCAGTCTGTAGAAATACACTTAATAATAAAATCCGTTTGTGAAAGCAACATGCACTCGCGCAAATTAGTATTCTTCGGGATAGTATATCTCCGAAACGAAACAGGAAACAACGGGTAACTCCACCCCTGGCTGTTTCTGGTTTCTTGCCCAAGTTTGTGTGCCATCTCCCCCCACAGGTGTTGTTATACCAGAGTGACTGGATCAAATATTACCAAAGACCAAACACTATATTTACAAAATAGCATGGGGACAAATACTGCACCACATTGAACGTTATTGAACCAAAAATGCAGACCTTAAATAAATGAACGTATCTTTTCATGTACAACCGATTCATACCTGATGACAAAGTCATAAGAGTCGATTTCTTGTCCACAGCTGCTGTTCAGCAGAATCCCAGAGTTCCCAACGATAGCACAGCGCCTGTGGTGCTGGTTCCTCATGGGGGAGACGGTGGGCAGAAGACGATACAGGTTCTCCGAGATGTTAGTGGTGCTGTGCCGGTCCAGAACATAGTGGATGACATCACCGGGTTTCAAGGTGCCTTTTAAAATAGATATATCTCTCTCGGGATCGAGGAATCTCAAAATGTTTTTCCTAAGGACAACGGGGAGAGAAGATAAGCTCATCATGAATGCGTCATTCCCCCTGTCTGTGTATGGGTTTATTTGTTTGTGGTGGGAGAAGGTGATTTTACCTGATGAGGTTCGAAAGGGTCTTGTTAAAGCTCCAGTGATTTGGAGACATGTTTGTGGAGTCGTTTAAGCATGGAGCCGACTGCTGGTTCAGGTATTTATCGACACTTGACAGAGGACTCGGAGCCACCTTGCCTGCAGGTTTCCTGAATGACAATATTTGTCTTGAGAGACAATGAACTACATTTTACACCATTTTCATGTTAAATGTGCCAAAGAACTTTCCCACGGATCTCGGGCTATTTTTCACACATTTTATGTGGGTTATGTAACTATGCCAAATAAACCATTTGTGTCAGTGTGAAATACAAACACTGACTCAAATACAAGAGTGATGAAGCCGTACATGAATATCAAGGACATGACATTCTTTAATGAATAATGAATGCAAAAATAATGTTATGTTACATGTTGCAAATCGATCAAACAACGTATGGGCATCCCATAATGTCAAGGGATATGCGAGGGGTGGATATGTGAGGATGTACAGTTTTCACTGTGTATTCCTTCTCATGTCAGGAAAAATTAAGCAGTGTAACACATGGTCAGTGTCACACAAGGACAGCTTCCTTTGGCATTGGTCATGTTTAGACAACTTCTGTTATTTGGATGTTAAATGCATTATACTTCACCATTAACAATACGCATATAGCATTGTTATATGGTTAGAAAACAATTCAATCATTGGTCACAGATGGATATGAGATGAATTCAAGTATTTACATCAGGCGCCTAGACAAATATCTTTCTAGACCGGATTCTCATGCTCAACATATATATCCTTGTATATACTATATGATAATATATTTATAGATATGTAGGAATATACATATTCCTACATTATAGTATAGTATAAGCAAGGACCAGTATGACCTCATTACAGAATAAGCCACAGGGGTCTAATTGGGATTCATAAATAGAATCCAAGCTGCATTTCTTCACGACTATAAGTCTGGGGCCCAAACCTCCTTTTGTCTCCCCTGTATCCTCTTTGTTTCTCTCACAGGACAAGTGAAATACATACCTCCTCCTCCCCCCCACTCCCTCCTTAACAGGACAAGTGAATTATCTAGCCCAGATCTCTCACAAACTAGCACCGTGTGGTCCACAGACACAAATATCTGGTGAACCATGTTAATATGCACATGTTATGAATACAATTGTATATCAACTTGCGAAAGAACTCATAGCATGATGATGGGGGGGGGGCGTTTTAAAGCCATGTGTTGCAAGGTAACATTAGGGACAATTACTATAAACCTGAATCATGCACTGCGTAGATAAAACGACATTATACTTACGCAGTACCTTCTTCTACCTCCGTAATATCGGACATTTTTATAAATATAACCAAGAGCGTAATAATCCCAAACATCAATGTTAGAAATCCCAACCGCATGATGAGGTGGGTGTCGAGAACTGCAGCTAGCGGTCAACTGCATCTAAAGCCCTTTGAACAAATGCTACATTAGCCCAATATTTCATTTCAAAAAACGAAAATCGACCGAGTCGTTCCTATGAACGCAAACACACATCGAGCTAATCTCGGTTCAAAACGGACATCTTTACATTGGACCGTAGTGTTGATACATGGACTACTCGAAACCCTATTGCCGAATAAAACTTTAAAGCGTGTACCTAACCGGTACCTTCACACGGCCACGGAGCGGACCGCCGCCTTAAAGGTACAGTAACGCTTATTGTCTTCGACCTGCGTCCCTTTGTTGGCCTAATCATCTGTGATGTTCTTCACATCTGTCTCATGCATAATAAATTGCGTAAGTAAATGAATAGCATGTAACAGGTGCGTCAGAAAGAAAAACTAAAACACATACACATCTGCATGCATCATATATAGTTCTAAATACATCTATCATTGACAGGGTCATTTTTATTTACCTATCATTAAAGATGTTGAACTCATTTCGGCCTACCCTAACAAAACAAACAGCGGTCTAATTCCAGTTGGTTTATTATGTCATCAGGCCTATGTGTTTGCTAAACTTGTCATACCTGAAAAGAAAACAATTAAAAAAAAAATTATTAATTTTCTGCAAAACGTTTTATTATCAGAATAAAATAAATGATATGTTGCCATACAAAAAGGTGTAAGAAAAGGGACAATGCTAAATCTGTAAATGTCAACCTAAGTCATGTGTGCCAGTAAGTGCAATTAAATGATTTAAGTACATGGCTAGGAATACAGTTAAAGTGTATTTGTCTTGGAGATTTGCATTACCGCGGGATTCAAAAACAATGCTTCTTTTTTCCACCTTTCATTCTAAATTACAAGATGTATTTCCTTTGTTAAAAGCCATGTTTTGGCCGCAATAACACGTTACATACAAACATTTGGTCCAATCCAAATCAACTTTTACTTCAAATACCAAACAAATCTATTTTAATCTCATTTGTACTTTTCTCTGTTTGTTTGTGTAAAGTAAAACATGTGTTATAGCCAATAACAATAACATTCCTAATATATAACCTATCATTAAGACATATTAGGTTGATTAAACCCCTCTGAACCTTACAATCTGCTATCGTGAAAAACAAACCTTAATCTGACAAAAAAAGATGGTATAACAACATAGAAATTGCACACATTTTGCAACTATAACAGACAGACTGGACAGTCTAGTCCAAACAGTATCAAAAACAGTGTCTATTATCCAGCAGAACAACCAGAGAACAGTGCATAAACACAGTCTCGCTTAGTAACATTTTGTCAACAAGACACTAAAACAACCCAATATTAACGGTCTTTTATAACAAACTGGACTGCGCCATTCATACAAAATGTTTATTAAATTACATTTGTTTTGTAAACACTTGGCAACTTTAAATATGGATGGATGGAGAATCATCCAATGTTATTTTTTTGTTTAAATCACAATTTCATTTGTGAGACTGTTTAGACTGACGCAGAACGGAGTCAGTCATTTCAGACAGATGACAGACCTATGCAGATATGGCTAGTAATAATGTAACTATAAGCGTACAATTATGTTAACCAGCTACAGATCAACAAGGAGCCGTGTTGTCGACCATCAATTCAAAGTAGGAATTTACTGGCACTAAACAACCCCTTGTTGAGAGTTTAAATACAAAAGTGGACCCTTCAAAAGTTGCTATGGATATGCAACAGGAAGCAGTGAAAATCCTCCTATGACCTAAACGGGCCATTAAATAAATTGGCTTTTTATCAAAACATCTTCAACTTTTTCAAAAACAGAACAAAAAAGGAAATTAAATAATATTTTCTCTCAATAAAGATTCAAAATATTCTACGACATCATCGCCCTCCGTCTGCAGCGTAAAGTCTACATTATAAAACGGACTCCATATTTTCACAGACCTCGTGGTCTTCTAGACTATAGATGAACTTTGTCCGGTCAACTAGCTTGGGGCCGTCCGTGTCGTTGAGGGACGGATAAAACTCAGTCTGAGTCATTGTGCCCTCGTGAGCTTTGATGTACTTCCTGTAGTTCCGGCGCAAGCAATACCACGTGGTGCTGTACAGCAGGAAGGCGATGCCTTTGAGGATGATGGCCAGACCCACGTACAGGTGTCTGTAGGCCACGTTGTTGTACAGCAGGCACGCGCCCCTCTCACCACACTCGGAGCTCCAGAAAAGGCATGTCGAGTCGATCCCAGCGCCGAAGATCAGCGGAGGAGGGATGAATCCTGCAGGACAAATAGACGATCGGGGGAGTGTTTAAAATTGAAGGTTTTAACACTGTTGTCAAGTTGGCGTCTTATTTTGAAAGCTTCTTGTTGAGGGGTGGCCTAGCAACCCGCTAGGAATGGAATGAAATGGTTTCAAGGTGACCCTGGCCAAAATGTCTTCATGCTGTATAATCCACCAAGGAAAACCTTCATATTCAGAGACACTTCAAATCAACCATGTTCTAAACTCATTTTCATTTCAAATATTGCTTCTCCTTTTCATCAGACTTGCTCACATATTCTACATTCTAATTCAAGAGTTGGGAACATTTTCAGTTGGCAGAGCTTGAAATGTTTCTTCGCAGAGCCAAAGAAAGGTTTCCATAATTATCATTCAACCTTTTAAGGGAAGCTGTTTGTACAGGACTATTTTTGCTCGAAACAATTTTTGCACATCATTATCTACGGTCTACGAATGTGGACTACGATATAATGGTAAATGGTAGACGTTGTTGAATTTGACCTTAGTTGACCTTACTTTTTTTACCTTGTCTAATAAAAATATACCTTTGTATCCAAGCAAGGTGTGGTGTAAAATGGCATTACATTTTGATAATAGCTCCTTTTAAGATCCATACCAAACGCATAGATTGCTTATTTTTTACCGTGACGAATATCTTTTAAACCCCACATGTGACGTGCTTCTTACCTATCAGTCGAAGAAGAAGAAACAAGACTCCAAGGGCGTACGACTTCAACTCTGGGCTCACGGTCCTTCAAGAATAACAAAAGATGGAAGAGTACTTTTAATGCACTTCTAATTCATTTTTCCCTGCAGTGGATTGCAGTGGATGGGCAGATGATGCATTTTGACACACTTGGAAACAGTTGTACTCATTTGAACCCACGGAGGCTGGGGATGGACGTACCTGATCAGGATGATGACAGAGGGGGTCTGGGCCATGGCTCCAATCAGGCTGCAGCCGCAGATCACACACAGGAAGATGAGGAACGCCTGCTGGCATCCAGGGGTGGGACACTTCCCATGGACCGCCCGCGCCAGCTTCGTGTCGCTGGACACGCACGAGCAGCCAGTGTGGTTCTGGAACACAAACACACACATGATGTCATGGGGGAGGGGTGGGGGAATGGCTGATTCCGCAGCCACACTTACAAGGAGAACGCTGCTGATTGCGTTCTTGTTTAATTCGCCTGAATTGAACAGTGAGCGCTAATAGCGGTTCGAGCTTTGTGAAAGTAATTCCCTCTGAATTTTTAATCCTTCTAATTTTAGTGTCGAGGAGTTCCACTCGATATCCCTTAGCGCGTGATAACGCTGTCACAACTGAGAATAATTACTTTCGGGGGTTTCACTTTGAAGTTGCCTCATTGAGCACTTAGTCAAATCAAACCCAGGCTTTCGATACTTCAACGCTGCCTTCCTGGTGGAGCTGGACCAGCATCCAGCGAAGGACCTCGGAAAAAGGGTGTCAAATAAACGGGGGATGATTACGAATGCGACCGGCCGGGACCAGCTGTGAGGAAGCACTTACGAAGCCCGACGGGGAGTCCGGATCTGCGGTTCGACCGCAGCCCGCGAAGCAGGCGGAGAGGTAGGTCACTTCGTTGGAGCCGCAGACGGGACTGATGGTGGAGGTGTAGCAGCTACAGTGACGCATGCACTGGGCGTCCGGTCGATCCCCCGTCTGCAGGGTCCTGAGAGGAGAAAGTGAATCGGCCATGAGCCACGCTAGGCAGCTCTTACTCTGCTGGTTGATGGTGAAGAGGTGCAGGCTTCTGTTTTTATGCCAGATCTATATCAATATGTGTGAAGGAAAATGGACACAACATCCCTGTCCCACATCAAGAGAGGACATTTAGGGTCATGATGGGATATGGTTAACCTATTCTTCTACGAATAAGACGAATATCACACTACTATGAAGGAATTGTCCTTCACAATATGTACCTATAGTTGATGAGCAATGTTAAAGGTTGTATTAGCGACTCTGCCGTTTGTTTACTTCTACCATTTGTTTTTGTGTGAGAATTAGGCTGCCTACAGAGACGGGGTTCCGGCCTAGAATCGCTGATACAACCTTTAAGGTCTGACTTAAATGTTGTCTCAGCGATTCTGCAGCAAAAAAGCAGCAAAAAAACGTATCTCTGCAGGCAGCCAGTGCTCGGAGTTACCGGTTGGCACACATGTTTTCGTCTATGATCTCAGAGAATAGGCTGCTGACAGAGGCGCGTTTTTTTTGACGGCCTGCTTATGGGGCAGACAGCGAGCGTATCGTAAAGGAATGATTAGTCGGGCGGGCAGCATTAGCTCAGGGGGTAGAGCGGCTTGTTCGGTAACCGGAAGGTCGCCAGTTCGAACCCCACCGGCTCCTC
>JAOTIX010000139.1:12085089-12101209 GCA_027123715.1 Gaidropsarus macrophthalmus
AGGGTTCGGTATTGTGAGGCCAAGCAGCATGGTGTATTTTTAATGCACCATTCAAACAGAAGGCCATCCGAGTGTGTTACAAATATTCAATATTCAACCATTGTTGAATATTCCATCAATATTCAGCGAGAAAGTTGCGTGAAAACTTCTTCTAAAGAGTGTGTCGTTTCTTCACTGTTGTACAGCACATACTTTAATATGGAAATAAAGTTCATCTGTTATGAACCCGTTGTTGAAAGAGATGAAAAGGTAATTGTTATAATGGATTCCAAAGCGCAATCAAGCAACTGATGCACAGGCCTTGAACGTATCGAGTAAGACACACTTGAGGTTCTGAGTGCAAGCAGCACAACATGTGGGAGGATTTCGCGTCAGCATAGCAGCAGTGAAAAAAAATCTTATTTTGATCCCACCACAGTGTCAACACTATCAACCCTTTGAGATTAAACTGGAGAAAAATATCTTTCTATTGTAGAAAATATGTACTGCCACAAAGGCCTCCCTTTCCCTCAGCACCCCTATAGCCATTCAATCTTTCAGTTATGGTTTACCGGGAGCCATGGGAACGAGTACAATCTAAAATGAACAGAGAGGCACTGTGTAATCAATGTTAATGGCTCAGTACTGTAAAGAAAAGCAGGGAAAGTGTACACAGACATAAAGCCCTATCCAGTTGTTGTGACTGTAAATAAGTATGCTGTGACGCACTTTAGCAAATGTAATTTAAAGCGTCACTAAGAGAAAATTAAGTTTTGGGATGGGATCAGAATCAAGACAGAAAAGTCGTAAATGTTAACGGCAGAAATGTTTATCATGAGTTTATAATTTTTCCAATGATTTGATTAAAAGTAAATGTTGATGAGGTTTAATAACTGCAGTTTTCAGCGACTGAACTCTTGATTGTGGTGTTTCTGACTCAAGTCCAACAGCTAATTAAGTATCAAGGCTGCAGGTAATGGTTCTTCCAATGCGGTACAATCTCTTCAGGCTCTTGGATTCCATTGAGTCACACAAGCCAGAACACTTTTTTTGTGAGTGCAGAGTTGATACAAAAAATGTTCTTTAACACTGAAACGATTACACGTTATTTCATTTTCTGCCACCTAAGTCAGAGAATCTCGAGGAGGTCAGAAAAGAAAGGTTTCTTACTTTATTCTATCCCCCATATTGTATATACTTTATTTTCTAAGCATATATAGTTTAAACTTTTGTGGGTGCAATTGCATGAGTGATGTTTATTTTGGAACTGAAACTATTCAGTATGATATTATCAACCAAGGTCAAAATGAGTTCAGGCAACCTAGAGAAATCATTCATAGATATTATATATAAGTGTATTGATATACTCGAAGAAAACACAAAATAGATCAGAAAGACGAATGTCTGCTACCACAACCTTAGAAAGAGTCCTTGGGACACTATGAAATCCAGTCTGAGTGAATCACATGCTGGCTCCAAAGTTAATTTGAAGAGAGTTTCGATATGAACATAAAAATCAGCTACAATGGTTGGGCAGTCAAATAATTTGAATGGCTTGTAAATGGTTATAAGTAAAATATTAGACCACAGTTTTGGAGCACAGTATTTAAAGGATGCAGACTTCCCAATGTATGCATTGGTGAGCAAACAGATATCTTTTGCTTGCCTATTCCGTCTCTGAATTAAGTCATAACTTTGCAATGAGGAGCTTCGGATTCAACAGGGGCTACTCCAATGTTTTTTTGCGCTTAACGAAGTTTCAGTTAAAACCACAACATCTGGTCTATGATTGGAATGGCCTGCCCACTTCTCCGGAGAGCCTGTAGATGAACTATCTGGAGAAGATGCAAAGGGTCAGTGCAGTATTGAGTGACCCCACTAGAGAGACTAAACACAGCTGTGCTACAAGTGTCTGGTCAATCAAAACAAACTGAATTCCTTGTAATTCACTGGCCTTGTGGGATGCACATTTTCCTACCCAACTCAAATAACAATAAGGAGGTCAAACATTCCATCCGCCGTTCTCCATTTGTTGACGCTTGGACGGTTGACCTGAGGACAGGGACAATGATGTCAGAAGCGCAGGCCTTCCGGACCCTCCGTCAACATGTGTGACAGGTTGATCCTCGACATGTCAACAGATGATGAATCCACTTGTGTGCATGGCTTTGCCCTGTAGATGACTGGGAAGCTGGGGACCTCCGTCTAGATCTTCGGCCTCATTGGCTCAGTTCAAAAGGCATCTGAGCACCCCTTCCGGAAGTATTTCAGCCCCCTTCATCAAGAGTTGAGACTCCCAGGCAGCTGTGTTTCATTGGGGACTTTCCAGCTAATTTGTTCCAATGTCGAGAAATACGAAACGACTGACTTTAAATTCCAGTTGAATGAACAAATTTGTCTTTTCAAAAAGGATTCTGCAAACCTCAGGACTTGGACCGAGGCAAAACAGCCAGGGATCCTATTTACTTTACTCACATTGTGTGCTTCCATTCATTCAGGCACTCAGCTTTTCATCTCCTTCTCTCAAGTTTCAATTGCTTTCAAACATTTGAGGTGTTGTGGGTATTTTTAAGGTATTAGGATTGTGTTATAGTACATACACATCTTCAACAGCTACAAATCTTGAGTAGTTGGACGTATTTACTTCATATATCCAGTGTATAATGTATGTTATTGTAATGTTTTAATATATTGTCGTGAAACAGTCAATCCGCTTATCTTTTCTGTTCACATCCCTGCATTTCAGTTTTCCTGTATGAACACATAGACGTGGGATTATTGGTTTCATGTATACAGGCCAGAATAGCCCATCGTAGTTTATCCTATGTTGATGGAAACAGAGAGATAAGGAGGTGAGGAGTCAGTTAATTGCAATCTGCAACCACACATTTAAGTTAGCAGCTAACCCAGCTAGCTGCAGGGCCTACCCACTCGTAACTCAACTTTGTACGTCAAAATGTTGATGTCACTCCAGCATCAAATCTGCCCTTAGTCCAACTTAGGAGGATAAAGAAATGCCAAGAGTCTGTATCTTACATTTAAAAGACAGTGCAATGTCATGATAGAAGTGCCCCCTAGAGTGTGGAGGACTAATTTGGTCATACACTTTCCACCATCTCATTCGGGAAGAATGTAAAGAACTGAGAACGCTACAGATACCCCCGCAGTACCATGTACTCATACATTTAAGTGGCCCCAGATGTGCCATTGTTGCCCACTGGAACTTCTGAATGATACGTGCACAAATTGTTGGACAACAGTTTTTCCCATTTGGAGCGTTCTAAATCCAAACCAATGATTAATTTGTTCCTGCTTTCAGCAGAACAGGGTATTATGACAGATCAGAGCTATGGTAAAAAAAGCCTCTGTGTATGCTTTCCACTTTTTACAGCTAAGTTGCTATGCTTGGCTCTCCCCCCCCCCCCTCTCTCTCTCTCTCTCTCTCTCTCTCTCTCTCTCTCTCTCTCTCTCTCTCTCTATCTCTATCTCTAGCTCTCTCCCTAGCTCTGTCTCTCTCCCTCGTCTAAAGGGGATAAATACCTTTGCAGCTATATTTATCTTCTGCCCAGTGAGGAACTATGGGTGATTTCTTGATCTTGTGATTCCTTGATTAGGATGATTTCTTCATTAGCATTTGCAATTAGTATTTGTTTTCATAAATTAAAGCTTATTTAACTTATTTAACTTATTTGGAGCCTATTCAGCTTTGTAATATTGTGTGTTTCACTACAAATAGTTGAATGGGTGTTGTATATTGAAACAATGGATCAATATACAAACATTTAAATGAAATAATCAGGCATTACATGAGTAACAGAACTGTTCAAGCCATTTAGAGAACTCGGACACGGAGTATTAATCATAAATGGGTTAACCGAAAGGCAGCAAAGAATATATAATGGCAGGCCGGGCAGGGACTAAGAAGCAATACAGAAAAATAGCCCACCACCTGTTAAGCTCTAAGGACCGTCTAGCGATGCGGTACATGGTCAAACCATCCACTCCAGCATGTTCACTCTGCTCTATGAATGCCAAACGGCTTGCTACCCACTCTCTAAGTGCAGACCCCAGCATCCGCTCAGCATCCGCTCCTGATTGATTGTTGTCCAGGCAGAACAGTTGTCGAGCAAGCTCCCAACTGATCAGGAAAGCTGCTGAAACACTACCCATGTTCTGGGTAATCCAGGACTGTTCCTCCAGTCCGGAGCCCACGTTATGGAAGGATCCAGGACTGTTCCTCCCATCCATAGTTCTCACAGTCCAAGAGGAACAGGGTTCCTCTGCCTTGGTGGCACTAATCCGGCACGCACAACCGCAAAAGGATGATGGAGGAACATTGACAGCCCTGCCTCAGGGGAGGCTGTTGCATTGGGAGGCAGAGTCTTGGGTGGACAGAAGCTTAAACTCAGAGAAGTTGACACAAAGGGAGGCAGGGGTGGTGGGGGGTGCACAAGAGGGTCAACATAAGTGTACAGGAAAGAACAAACATTCGTATGTCCTTCGCCCAAAGCCAGGCGCTCTGAGCCACGGGGTGTACTGTGGGTCCAGTGTAGGACAGCAGGTAGCCTGTGGCTGGGACCGGGTGGAGGCACCGAGCAGGGCCAGAACGGGTGTGTCTCCAGGTAGGCCGACACAAGCACGTGAGCCTGGACAGAGAACAGCAATCTCTGTCCATCAGCCAATGAGGGGAAAAGGGGGGCTTGTAACCCATGGAAACAGGAGGGGCGGGGGGGAGCATGACAACCTGGTGGACTTTGATGAGGGAGTTATGTGCTTTCCCCCCTGGGGAGCTGGAGATTCTAAATGGAAGGGTTAGTGTGAGTAAGGAGCATCTCGTCATTTTCATGATTGGCCCACCCAGATTGTCCTTTGTATGCTGGTGGGAGCCTGAACAGAAACTGATAATGGCTCCCAGAGCCATGCAGAATGCCCGCCAAACATGGGAGATAAAACGTGGCCTTTTGTCACATACAATCTGGACTCTGCGATGCCGTGTAAACTAAAGGCACAGAGAACAGCAAGATCCCTTGCATAGCTATTAGCTATGGCAATGAAGTGGGCGGTCTGGTAGAGACTGTGGATGACGAAGGACAGCTGGAGGTAAGCAAAGGGTCGATAAGGACAGATCAACCCTGGTGGAGGATTATTAGTATTTGTTGCACAGGTGGAACAAGGCAGTAACAAATGAGCTGGTGACCGCGTCCATTGTGGCCCCCCAGAACTGTTGCTGGTGGAGAGGAGACCGGACAGAGTTGAGGACAGTAAGTGGTCAGATTGTCGCCTCTGAGCTCGGGTGACCACGGACTCAATTTATGGTATGAATGGTGAATGGTAAATAAGTTGGCTGCAGAGTGGTGTGAGGGTGCACTCAGCGTTACTCAGCAGAGTACGGCCGACCGTGACAGGGCGTCGGGTTTGAGGTTCTGGGAACATGGCCATAAAACGCTCACCTGCCTGCTCGTATGCCAGAATTTCTTCTGGCGTAGGACAACCGGTGATCAATCAAAACAATGAATGCTGCTCAGCGCTCCACCATCTAATTATACCAATCACTCCAGCACTTCACCAATCTTCACCTCTTGAAGAACCCAGGGGGAAAGCCTTCTAGACAAAAAGGTGCAGAGATGCAGCTTGTGGTCTGGGCACAGTCTGAGACATCCACCTCTGAAACATCTGGAGCGATGGGTCTGGTAGCTCACGGATAGCCATGGATACAGATGGGATACTTGAGCTCATGGAGGTGGTTTCATCCTCTGGGTTCAGTTGAAGGGTTTAACGTGGAAGTGAAGGGTGTATATATTATAGGTGCAGCAGTATGAACCTCGGGTAAGACTGGGGTTAATTAAGAAAAAGCCTAGGGACTGTCTGATGGTTGAAGGGAGCGATTCCAACTAAATAAACAAATACGATAAATGTTAAGCATTTCACAATAGACATCATTAACAAGAGCTTGGGAAGGTGCATCGGTCAGAGCGAAAGGCGCGACGAGCCATCATAAATCTGCTGATTCCAGCAGTGTAGTCCTTCACGGGTTCCCTCTGATCAGGAGATTTATATGCAAGCGGCGTCATGCCGAACCAGAGGTCTCTAGGGCACAATCACGAGGTGAGGATGCAGGGACAGGGCTTCATTATGGAGTTTGTGTTTTTTAGACATCGTCACCCTATGTCATTGCGTCTGTTGGCACGTTGCACAGATACTTTATATTTATGGGCTGATGTATCCGTCCTAGAGCTAGCTATATTATTTTTTTTCTACCAGAAGCACTTTCGCTTCTAAACAGCTTTGTCGCGGCTTCGCGCTTTTAGGTTATTTTGAGAGACGATGGACCGCCTGGGCACTTTACAACATCAATCAAAATAGACCCCTGTTATGCCTCCAATTAACTTCATCACATTGGCTAAATTACGTTTGTTCTTAATGGGAATGTAGCCGCGGTGCAGCGCACAGGCTTTCAAAGCAACTTTTAAAGTGGAAGAAACAGTAAGAAATACACTGTTCTATTTTTTATGGTTGCATTCAATTAGAATTTTGAGTCAAGTTAAAATAAAATACAACACCGCTCAGCATTGAGATGCATACAACTCAACTTTCTGAATCTCATTTTGCTTGCTTTTATGATGTCAACATTTATACATCTATATTGACTCATCAGAAATGTAATGTAATATTCCTGTTGTAACATGTTGCAACACCATATGTATACAGTAACCCAGGAGAGACAAGCAACTCTAGAGAAGGCTATCACATCTTACTTGTGAACTATGATAAATGGTTTTCAGATTGAATAACTCAATGCTGCTGTCTTAGAGAGGATAATAAGTAGGTACTTCCAAAGTGATATATTTTGGAGGGTAGGAAGCACCTACTGGCACCTTACCAGCCAGTAGGCCTACTTTTCTTTTGTCGTTTGAAAGGGATGGATTAATGGGAGGTGAGCTGGAGGAGGGTGCATTCAGTTGGTTGCAAAAAAAATCCATCACCGCTAGACGGCACATAATCATACACACTGACCTTTAAATCACATGGATAATATTTACAAGCCTATTTCAGATGTATACTATTGACATGATTATCATTTAAAATGCTTTATTGACGTAGGCGGATGCCTAAATGTACCTGACGTTAACTGTTCCCGTATATTTAAATAAAAATAAATAAGTAGGCTCTAAGTAAGTATCGGTTCAGCTGGTACTCCACTGTGCATGTAATTAGACAATAAGGAAATATGTTATGCGAAATGAAGTGCATATTCTTGCATAAAACCCGCTTATTGGCACAATAGACATTTTTTACCATTTTTTGTTTACCAACAATGTGATTTGAAACAAAAACCTGCAAATTCAAAACGAACGATGTGGAACTTCAAATAATGTTGAGTTTTTCCTATTTAAAGTCGCTGGAAAAAGGGCATAGGTGAGAGTCAATTCAGCTCTCACTTGTTTAGAAAAACAAATCGATACGTATTTCCATTTCAAAACATGTCTAGACTGTGTAAGGGTACTGCATGATTAGTCCAGTTCCACACCACCGTAAGAACACCTATATTCGCTCACCAGAGCGGTGCAAAGGAATGCTGGAGAGCGAGGACTGAGCTGCAGGGAAACATCGGGTACCGCTGCACAGCTCCCGCACCTCTGCCGTGCAAAGACCGCTCACAGAAGCATTGTGCAGTTTGCACATGGCGTGATTCTTCCACAGGTAAGCTGCTATGCTATGCACGCACTTTCTTCAATTTGATGTACGGTTAAACAACAAACCAAAAGAGAAGAGCCTTATTACAGACTGCAAGGTCTTTATTGTGTTTGTAAACAAGTAATTATGCGATCACAGTATATATTAGTCGGGGCAGCTAGACGTTCACTACAGCCTATATAGTAATTTGTCTTATTTATATGGAGCGAAGTAGAAAGTCACTCATACTAACGAAATTCATTAGCCTACATTTCTTTGTTTTGGGAAATTGTAATTGTGATCGTGGAGTAGGGTAACAGGGATATTTATCTGATGTGCCATTTGTCAAATACAGTCTATGGAAAAATAATTTCAAATTGTTTTGGTATTGAAATTCAGTCAGTGTCTTCTACTCTTTTTGGGACTAACCTATAGTATCTCCAATGCATTATGTCTAAATGATTACAGCTGTAGATTGCCTTGTAAAAGGAACCTAGAGTATCTAAAAGAATTGAAACTGTAAAAAACAATGGCACACACCAGCATCCAGCCCATATGTGCCATTAATGAATAATGGACTGGGAATGTACAAGGAATACAATAAAGATAGTCATAGCTATATTGTAAGATGTTCCCCTGAAGCGAACAGAAAAACACCCATCCTCATATCCCTTCCGCTAATTGCATTAATGGTCCCTTCTGCACCGTCACAGACGTTGCCTCGGAGTCCCTAATGGAGAAAGACGACGGCACACTGGAAGTGATTCGGACGCACTCTCTTCCAAAGTGAGCCCCCCACCCCCCCCACCACCCCACCGTCCACACCCATCGACCATGTTCCACCAGGCCGACAAGGACACCAGCGTGAACGGCAGCTGCGAGGTGGAGCCCTCAACCCTCCACTCAGCCTGCAACTCCAGCGCGGGCGGAGGAGGCGGCGGTGGAGTGGATGGCGACGGCGGCGTGCCCCAGCTG
Source organism: Gaidropsarus macrophthalmus (assembly GCA_027123715.1). Lineage (NCBI taxonomy): Eukaryota > Metazoa > Chordata > Actinopteri > Gadiformes > Gaidropsaridae > Gaidropsarus > Gaidropsarus macrophthalmus. The sequence goes on from JAOTIX010000139.1 coordinate 12,093,718, forward strand.
CCCACCTTCTCCACGGCCGCCAAGGTGCGGGTGATAATCACCTTCGCTCTCTGCGCCGTGTCCGCCGTGTGCAACCTGGCCGTGCTGTGGGCGGCCAGCCACGGGGGCCGGAGGAAGTCCCACGTCCGGATCCTCATCATGAACCTGAGCGTGGCCGACCTGCTGGTGACGTTCGTGGTCATGCCCCTGGACGCGGCGTGGAACATCACCGTGCAGTGGCAGGCGGGCGACCTGGCCTGCCGGGTGCTCATGTTCCTGAAGCTGGTGGCCATGTACTCGTGCGCCTTCGTCACCGTGGTGATCAGCCTGGACCGGCACTCTGCCATCCTGAACCCGCTGGGCATCAGCGAGGCCAAGAGGAGGAGCAAGGTCATGCTGTCGGTGGCGTGGACCACCAGCGTGGTCCTGTCTCTGCCGCAGGTAAGATGGCGACTTTATTTTTTGTTTTTTTCCCCCCCTTTTTTTAAACGAGCTCTCTCTCGCTCTGGTGAACTCATCCAGTCCTGAGGCATCGGTTATTCAATAGCGAGAAGCACACGAGCAGAGAACTGTATTTACTGTCTGGTTAGAAGAGACCTGGTTGGAAAATTGGAAGAGATGATCGAGATGGTCTGTCAAAAGATGGTTTCAATGGAACACGCCACCTGAAAACACCGTCTGACACTTGAGAGATACTGTGCAGTGTGGTGGATTTGACTTCTTCCTGTTTTAATATGCACGTTGAAGAAAGGCGAACGATTTGGTGTGGAATAAAGACTGTAAACTCCCACAGCTGCTTTGGCGCAGGGAAATTGGTTTTGGAAGCTGCTCTGTCTAGGTCTATTTTTAAAGTGGCTTCAATTTACAATGTTTTATCAATGTCTTGCACATCCTGAGCTCCACAATGGCGCTGACTTGACTTCCATAACATATCTTGTTACAGCAGTGTCAGCCCCCCCATCCACCCAGCAGTAGCACACCAACCCACGCCACAGCCTTGCAAAATAAAAGAAAAATATGTTTTGTTTGTTTAATTGCGTTTATTAGTTTATTAAACACGTGCAACACGACCTGTGGGCCAGAAAGAGCTGAATGGCTAATAATGTCCCTGGGAGCTAAGACCTTAAAAATCAGTACAATACAAACAATTAAAAACAGTATTATTTGAAAAATGTACAACCAATACCTAGAAAAATTATAATTTTGTAATGTTGGGAAGCCCAAACAGCGAATTGCTTATGCTATTCCCCAATTGCCCAAATGCTAATTGTTTTATATATTGTTAATCCGCTCTGCACCCGCTTCTATTGGGACACTGTCATGTCATTTGAGAAATACTGTTACAACTGAAAACTGACAAAAAATATAAATTGCTGCATAGTTATTCGGTATGGAAAATGCAAATGTTGGACATAGTTCTGCTTTCTTTGTAGCGCCGCTTGCTTCACATTCCCTTGTGACGCACTCCTTGGTTACAAGTAACGGTTTGTATCCATGCGGTACTTTTTTAAGCTACACGGGTCCTACCAGAAGTGGGTGTCTGGATTAATGGCTGCAGGCGTGTGAGAGTGACAGGGTCACTCTCACACACCCACACACACACTCAAAGAAGCCCGCAGAGGCAATCAGTATGACCCCCAATGCATAGATGTTTCATCAGCGCCCTATATGCTGTGGGTCGGTACGGATCAGCTTGGAATGCATATTGAGGGATGCTTTGTAGTGGCAGCCGCGTCAAACACAAGCCCAAGCCCCGCAGGGGCAAATGGGTAAATCCCTTCTCATTTCTCTTACCTCTTGCCTCACCGATGTGCTTAAATTTAGATTGATTACGCCGTTGTCATTTGAATGTGTTTTTGATGCTTGTCGCCGGGATTCAGTATAAACTGCCCCTGGGCAATGCTGCTTGGCACATAATGGAGCTTCTGTATCCCTGCTGTTTCTTCTAAGCCCCCTGCGCCCCCTCAGCCTCCATGGTCTCTCCACAGGGGGGGGGGGGGGTCCCTGCTGAGGTTAAGGTCCGATCCTCTCTGCGGGGTGGTGAACACCCTCAGGCGTTTTTGGCCGAGCACTTAATCTATCCTGGGACAGCAGACAACAGGTGCATGTTCAGAATGGTGATAGATGGCTCAGGTCAAACCTGAGCCATCAGGTTATTGGTTTGGCTCATCTCTGGCTCAAATTGTTTTCATGTTTAGCGACGGACGGGCCGACATCATTCAAAACAAAAGTGGAGCCAGCAATGTCAGCAACCGTTAACAAATCCAGCCGGTCGGCTACTGGCATTTCCGCAGAACGGCACAGGTCTGGCATGTCCCCAGTAAATAGTCATTTCTGAACCGCAAACAAGTGCACAGTGGTGGCTCCAGCTCCGCCTTGGACTGTGGCGTCTAACCTTGTTTTCCTGTAATCCAAGACCCATTTATGGCAAGACTGTGCGAACAGAACAACACATGATGATGATGGTGTAGATGATGATGGTCATTATGGCATGCAGCCATGAATGTGTAGAATGGTGATCAACGGGCAGCAAGGGCTTTTAGGACCAGAGAAGATAATTCTTTATCGATCCCAGATGCGAAAGTCAGCAATAAGGAGGAGGGGGACGACGACGACACAATTTTTAAATATTTTTCTCTGTGGAATCTTCTTTTGCCGGTTATCATTTTGATGAATCCTTCCATGGTCTTTGTTCTCATCACAGTACATGAAGATGAGTTGCCACCAAAAGAGGCCGACAAACACCTTATTTACAGAAGGCTGTCTGTCAGTTACTGCCACAAGGACAGACTCCTTATCAATTCCCTATTTTTCAGACCCTATTGTGTAACATCTATTGTTATTGTTGTCGTTTGATTGTTGTTGCACTGCAATACCGAGCCCTGATGAGACGGTACTTGTGGCGAGGGGTAATACAAAGAAACATGACATGGTTTTATACTCTGCACTTTAGTAAGCTCTGCTTTGATGGGATTGCCAATATATGAGAAATTGAATTGTTCTACGTTGTGAGTGTGGTGTGGTGTGTGTCTATATATTTATTTATTAGTAGTATTTTTCTGTCACCAACCTTAACCAAAAGGACTACACACCCAACAGACGAAACATGCCAAATATGTTTCCACTTTACACACTGCAGCTTTTTATCCAATTACCACATTTCTATTCCTAGGTCAGTCAGTAACAAAAATGTTGATGGAATAAATCAAACAGAAAGAAATACATACTCAGAGACAACTAAACGTTAGGCCTAGCACTGAGACAAGTAAAGACGTACACAGAAATATTGAGAGTATGCCATCCTCTTGGGATCACAGATAATAATATAATGAACTGACTATTAATACAAATGATAATACAATGAATCCAAAGAATAACTGCACATAAACGCAGTTGTGCTTTCTCAATTGAAGGTTGAATTGCTCATTTCAAATCTGCACAACACTGGGTAATGGCAAACCTTGTGTTTCATAATACATGCATATTCCTGCAATTCAGAATACTAAGTTGAATAAAAAAGTCATATGATTTTTTTTTCATTATAATTTAGTCAACAGACAGAATAAATCCCTTCTGAATCATAAAAGAGCCATCTGTTTCTTTGGTCGTTTTGTCTTTTTGGGCAGATGTTCATATTTCACAACGTGACCATCACAGTGCCCGAGAACTTCACCCAGTGCACCACCCGGGGCAGCTTCGTCCAGCACTGGCAGGAGACCGTCTACAACATGTTCACCTTCGTCTGTCTCTTCCTGCTGCCCCTGTTCATCATGATCTTCTGCTACGCCCGCATCCTAGTGGAGATCTCCAGCCGAATGGGGCGCGGCAACCGTGAGTGTCACAAGGGACTACCACACGCTCTAGAGATCCGCATTCTACGCAGATCAATGGTTTGGTTGGGTCATGGTTGAGGATAGCCTGGTGGGTGGGGCTGCTCGACTCAAAGCCTCTGCGTTTTGAACCCCAGTGTCTTTAAAGTTTAGACCCAAACCCAGGGGTGCCCATAGGGATGTATATGTCCCTGGGCAAGAAGACGCCCCAATCCCTTCCTGTTTCATAATGATCAGGCTCTTGCTTTACCGTGAGTCACTTTGATTATGTATGAGCTGACTAAACAAAGTGGATGGTGAAAACTTTTGAATTGTTAAACTTTTTGCCAATTTTGCCGTTGCGTTTCAGGCGGTCGAGAGGTGCACCTCCGCCGCTCGCACAACAACATCCCCAAGGCCCGTATGAGGACGCTGAAGATGAGCATCGTCATCGTAACGTCCTTCATCGTGTGCTGGACCCCCTACTACATGCTGGGCCTGTGGTACTGGCTGTTCCCCGTCAAGATGGAGGAGACCGTGTCCCACTCGTTGACCCACATGCTCTTCATCTTTGGGCTGTTTAACGCGTGCCTCGATCCCATCACGTACGGCCTCTTCACCATACACTTCCACCACGGCCTCAAGCGGTACTGCCTGAACGCGGCGGCGCGCACCACTTCGGGCGGCGACAATCGCGGCTTCCTCTCCAGGACCGCGGGCAGCTCGGCGGCTATGCATATGCGCCGGCTCTCCACTCACAGGGAGGCCTCGAGCTTTGTGTCCGTGAGCAACGGGAGCCAAGACGACGACCCGAGATCCGGCCCCATCAGCGATGTGTGATGGAGCGAGAGCGGTACAAAGTGGAATGTTCTTTCAGCGGTGCAATACGAAGTTCTGGATTTTTGTTGGACATAGTTCTGCTTGTTGGGTTGTTTACCCAACTTTGAAATATCTTGGGGTTTAAATTGGTTATTTTCAGAAGAGGCTTGCTAATACATATTATGTGATTTGGTCAAAAAGATGTACAATGCTGTGGTTGGCTTTTGTGGTGGTGCAGTCTTTTATGTATAACGGTTTGAGTAGAGTATATTTGTTTTGTTGTATAAATACGAAAATGGATATTACATAAACCTTGTGAATACAATGGCTATAATTATGCTATAGCTATATTTAGCTATGGAGGCTATCGTTTTACTGTGCATTCATCTTTTACTGTTCAGGAGCAATGTGTTAACATAATGGTGCAGATGGACTTTATGTTTAATTTGTTTGAAATTATGATTGTATGAATAGGAATTAATATATGCTGTACTTTGTTAATGCTAATGAATGTTCATTATAATTTCAAGACAACTTGGAATATGCTAACAACATGGAAAATACTACAAAGAACCTAATGAATTCAGTCACCTTCTTGTGTGCTCTTAAAATAAACAATGTAAATGCAAATGCGGCACATGGAATTCTGGACATTTTAATTAACATTTTGAAATACTGTCTGTGATGATAAAATAATTTCTTTATCTTCCTAGCGTGGGAAAATAAAACCAAAATTTCAATCAGTTCTGCAGTTTTTATGACGTCTTACCGCTTTGAGAAAAGGAAGAATGTGTAGAATTGTAGTAAAACATTATAACTGCTCCATTAGGTCAGTGTGCACAACACGCTAAACGCAACCAAATGCACAGTTGCAGTCCACTTTAAATAAGGTATCAAGGAGACCAAATATCTAAATTCCAATCATGCATTTAACATATCCTACCAAGTCTCAGCCCTATGTGTACAAATAGGCCGACCATATGACATCACACTTTTAAACTGATGTGCCATAAAAACACCAAAGGCAGCTTGTTTGGGTCGATAGCGCCATGTGTTGGTAATTCATTTTCATATCTCCATGCTTCCTCACTGAGGCAATTGTATTATGAATTGAGTATTAATAGATGAGTTGACCAAAAACTAAATATAACTTTTAGAGAACAATTGTATTTTGCAATCATGTTTTTCTAGAAAACGTTTTTTCTATAAATGTTCAGTGAATGTAGGCCACTGTGTTCTGTGTTTTTCAGAAGTTTATGGACTGCATAGAGCTTTTCAAACGACTGGCAAGGAAAGCCATTACAATATTGTCTCACATTCACACACCAACAGCATTGTCAGCCATGCAAGGCAAGAGCCTGAAGGGTTAGGTGGGTAGGGTTAGGTGTCTTGGCTCAGGGACATCAGCTAAAGAGCACGGGATCAAACTACCAACTTTCCGGTTACCCAGAAACCTGACCAATGTTGGATCACACATACGGATCAGACTTTTGCAGAAGCAGATTAGATTGAGCTTGAGCAGAAATAAGTGCCTTGAAGACAATATATCAGCTTTTGCAATGAAAGCACCCAAACAATCAAACAGTCATCTTTTTTTTCTGAAAACACGGCTTCACATCAAACCAGGCAATATCTCAGCTATGATATCAAACAGAGTTGGCGTATCAAGGGTTTTATTTATATATATATATATACGTTGATTCTTTTGGGGGGTGACATAAGAACTTCCCACTTTGAGTTTGTTTCAATAAAATACTCATTATATTCCTCTGACAAGGTTCTGGGTTTTTTTAGGTACTGAGAACAACTAATCAAAAATCATTGGAAAAAACATAATTAAAAAGAGAAAAAAGCTTTGAAATACAACTGAACGGATGAGAAAGTGACAGGCATTGCTTTGTTTCTTGCAAAAAGCACATCAAGTTAATTTCACTTCTTGACTCATTAGGGTCGATAGTTTTTTGCAGTGCCTCAAAGGGATTCATAGCACTACTTTTACAAAATGTGCGAATGAACCGATGCATTATGCATTTGTAAATATTTAAATAAATCCAGAAAAAATAGTAATACAAAATAATAAGCTAGAAGTTGCATTTGGGAGAATGCATCAGAGGTTGAAAGACGGAACAAAAGATTTGATTACACAATCCGCACTCCGCTTCATGAATGAGACACTCGGAAGTAGGAATGGGAGGAAGGTTATGTCAAGGTATTCTAACCAGGAACTGGACAGCACAGTACCATCCACGCCACGCCGCTGAAAGATACAGCAGAGAAAGGCGCACAGACTACCGCTCTCCTTGTAAGGTAAGATGGACGTGTTCTTTGGAAGGAGAACACTTAAAGCGTCACATGTAATTACAGCCAGTGCCAGTAATACAGGAAGTTTGTCCCAGCGGACTATGTTTGAGGCCGTGGGACGACATTCTGTTGGACGGAGGCCCTTTAAGTCTCTATAGTCTCATTTTAACATGTCATTAAATAAACTCAAACCTCGGAGAGAACATCTTTGCTGGGTTTGAATCTGTAATGAATACAGTAACAAACGTGTTATCTTTGACCAATATTGATGACCGCAGTTGAGGATGTATGAAACAATCAACCCATCAAACGAGAACACCATTTTCAAGGGTTATTTGGAAAGGTTTGTTTTGTCTCAAATTCAAGTTGCCGTTATGCTTTGGGAATCGTATTTTGATACATATTCTTTTTGCACTGTATTGTATGTGTTCATAGTGTTCCTGTCAGGTAGCCCAGGTGTTGCTGGAAGCCACAGGGGAATGAATCGCCATGGTGCCTGCCTGTACCTCCTATATAACACCTCCAGCTGGGCTTCCCGGCTGCAAAACACATCGTAATGGACCTAAACATCCATACCCACACGG
>JAOTIX010000139.1:12127511-12140339 GCA_027123715.1 Gaidropsarus macrophthalmus
AGAGAGAGAGAGAGAGAGAGAGAGAGAGAGAGAGAGAGAGAGAGAGAGAGAGAGAGAGAGAGAGAGAGAGATGGGTGCAAAAAAACGTGCACACTCTCACACACAGTCTGAAAAGGCTTGTTTGCATTGTGAGGTAGGAGGAGGAGGCGAAGGACATGCGGTGGTGGCAGCGGTGGGGGACGTCTGTGTGTGTGTGTGTGTGTGTGTGTGAGTGAGTGTGGGGTTGAGTTGAGTGGGGGTGGTGGGGGGGTGGTGGTTCTGAGCAGCCGTGTGTGAGATAGCGGTTGTGATGTCTCCAAAGGATTCAGCCAAGGCATGGGGTGAAGCAGTGCAATAATCGGGAGGGCAGGCAGGAAGGGGGCCCGGGGGAGAGCACAGCCTCACACACAGTCATCTGGTGCATATCTGCATGAGAGTTGCTACATTCCCATCCACTCCTCAGCCCTCATCCACACCGTCTTTGTCATTTCTGCTAGGCCTGGGGGTTAACATCTCATGAAGGCTAAGAAATGACAGAATCAATCTGAAGTAGAGGAGCGTTTCATTTTTTTTGTTCACCATCTTTATGTCTGTTTACGTTTTGACAATGTATACAAGGTAGACCTTTAATGCACTTACGAGAATGAACTACTAATGGACCTGGTGGGGAAGTTAAAATGGACCGGGGTCACTAATGGCTAACATTATTGCACACAAACACCTCAGTGCACTGACACATGAAGATGTATTCCTGAGATGTCAAAGCTGGAATTCTTAAACTTACTTAGAATCGGCTTTAAAAGTAATTTGAATAGATCAATTTAACATCCATCAGATGAAGGAGTCGACATTCAATCTCAAATTGTGTCGAACTTCCATAGTAACTAACCGGTAATGTGTGTCTACCACAGAGCAGCACATTATGAGTTAGCTGGCTAGGAGGCAGAAGGAAGGCTTAGAGAGTGCGCATGCATGCACAAGGGTTTGTTTACTTCCTTACTTACTCTCTGACGCTTAGCACAAAGGCTTTAGGAAAAGAGATTGCAAGATCAGATTCTAGTGACCCAAGCCACACAGCTCTGTGGCTTGTTTTGATGTGTTTTGGAATACATGTAGGCCTATGACAATCATATAAGAATAATCTTTCTTGTAATGTTGACATTTAGCAACATATTTCATAAATTGCAGGAAAGACAATAATAAAATGGAATTTTATATTAAAGACGTATGTTTTCATTTAGAATAATGCCATTAAAATAAAAGCAATTGTGAAGAAGTGTGTCCGCTTCCAGGGAGCCCACCATGTTTCTACAGTAGCCCAGAAAGGACAAATGGTTCAAGAGAGGATGTAAATTATATGTTGAATCATATTCCTGATCTTACTTTGAAGCTATGACCTAGAGGTTACTGACTCAACAACAAAAAAACAAGAATTGTATCAGGGAACCTCATCACAGGCTACTTGATACTGGCGTACACAATAACAACATTTCAGAAGCGCCTACCGGTACAGAAAGGTGTGTGTGTGCGTGTGTGTGTGCGCGCGTGTGTGTGTGTGTGGTGGGGGGTCAGCTGGTTTCAATCCGCAACATCACTGCTAGATGACACTATTATCCTACAGACTGCACCTTTAAATGAAGTGACATATTCCCCTGCCAGACGCAAGCCGTGCTTCGTTGTTGGCACGCTGCCACATGCCTACAATACCTTGTAAAGATTGTCATGATTATCATCTCTCTTTACATGTGTCTGTCCATGTAACACAATTTCAACAATAACAATAAAGAGCACAAAAAGGGGACAAAAACGTCTGGGGTCGCGATTTTCATATTCTGTGCCACTTAATGTTTCCAGTCACAGAGACACTTTATGAGATTGAGTATGCTGCATGCCAGACTGCCATGTTCACCAATGTACTCCCCCCTTCGAATGGCTTAATCTGGTCTCCCCCAACGGCTGCAGCTACCTCATTAATGCCCAGTGGTCCAGCTCAGGCACCATTGTCAGAGGGGGGAGGGAGCGCCATGCTTTCAATGTTGTGAAGCAATTTGAATATGCAATGTGCCAGCCCCACATATGATCAGCCACACATCATATCCCGTGATTAAAGCACACTTCACATTGCACACACTTGAGAAATTGCTTTACCGAAGGATGGCATGTTGAGGAATCAAGTCAGGGTTTATTTTAATTTTCCTGTAATATCATCATGATGCGATATATGCTGCCGGCGATGTGCAGAGACAAGGAATGCAAACCCACATTCCCTTCCATGTCTTTACATCAGACATACTGTTTTTTGATGTCTGTGCAGAGACAACAGGCATGAAGATGTGGGGGCTCCCTGGGGTTCACCAACCGCCCCCCCCCCCCCTCAGAACAAAGCCTCCCATAGCAGGCCTGACCCAGTAACCTGGCTAGCTGCCCGAGGGTATAGCAGTATAGCCCAGTGCTAGTAGGGGCTTCCATGTCCCATGTGAGCACACAGACCCGGCGTTTGTGTACAAGGCAAAGTCACTTTGGTCAATGCAATCGGCTCTTGCGAGGATTATAGCAGCAGCTCCTTTTAGACGGGGTCGATTGTAGTGCTAAAATGTGTGGTGGTAGCCTAGCGGGCAGAGTGGGGAGGATTGCTCCGCTGGCCGGACTAATCGGGCCGGACACGCATGCATTTCTACCACTGGCCTCCCAGTCTGCACTATGCCCTGCTTTCCAGTGCCATGAACTGAGCCACTTTGTATCACACAACATGCGTCTCTTTGTGAGAATCCTGGGGTCTGTCTCGCGTTATTAGCATATGCGCTATCACACATATGCAAACATATGGGTTTCTGTTTATCGTAAAAGCCGGTCTAAAATGAGAACAATCGTGTAATCGTATTTACAGTCTTAAAGGATATTTGACACCCAATAAAAGGATTCATTCATTCATTCAAGGCATTCATAAGGTATTAAAAACAGCTTACCCCCTGGTTACCCTTAAAGCAGATTGCTGGCTGGTTGGCCAGTGAATGCTGAGGAGGAGAAAAACACTAGTTAGGGTCAACATAAACATTTGGGATTTGTCTTTTCTTTCCAGAAACTGGTAAAAAGAAATACACAGTATCATGGGCTTTGAATGTGGTTTTCCAAGACGTATTACCAACTGGGTGTGTAATGAAGAGAACAGACACGTTTGAATGTACCACCAAACAATTAACATCACATGCTATTCATAGCTCAAAGGGTTGTGACACACATTTTATACATACATGTTTGCGTTGGAATACATGTTTGCGTTGGAAAAACACATTTTTAGAGCTAGGGTTCCTTGTGGAAACGATAACAATAGCCTTGTTTTTAACAATGCGGGCAAATTATGCTCTACGTCGTTTATATAGTAAAGGTTGACAAGAAACTGTAAACAGGACCCAGGCTATGACCGTGTAATACGGCATGGGCATGACCTAGTTCTGACTCTCTCCTTTAAGCCGCCAACCTTCCAATAATCAAACACTCTTTGTCATACCTTAATGAGCTTGAACATTGACAATTGCCTTTTAGCATGACATAGTTAGCATGCAATACACTAATTGAAAGAGCTATAATGCACCACTGCATTGTTCGCAATTTGTAATGAACTGTAGGACTTTTGTAAGCTGAAATCATTAAGTGAAAAATAAATTCCACTTAAACAGTATGCCCATTTTGGCATAGATTGTAATCGGTTTACTTAGGCTATTAATTTGATTTGATTCGGATATGTCACCGCGTATGTCGATACAAGTGGCGGAATAATGACCATTAGTCCAACATTGTCGCGTGCCCTTTGTTATTTGGCCTGGAGGAAGTTGTCAGGCGTTCTGATTGGAGAAAACACGAAGTTCAGGCTGGCCGCTGGACGAATGAGCAGTGGAATTGGGCGGGTTTCCGAGGGTGTAAAGGGGCAAAACAATGCTTAAACAGCAGCGACAACTCGCTGTGTCGCTGTGCCCCAGAAGCCGAAATGGTGAACAAGAAAAAAACAACTCTGAAGTAGGCCAAAATAAATGTTGTACAAGACAATGTACCAGTGTAGGCATTTGTTGCTGAATTTCAAAAACAAAGAACAACAACGTTAAATCCTCGCTGAAGTAAGTAGATTTATCAAAACAGTCCAATTCAGTGGTTTCCAAAAACAAGGAGATTCGCTCGACTGGCTGCTATTTTCAACAACAATTCAGCACAGAAAAAGCTACTCACAACCATTCAATGCATTTGGAGCAATACCACACAGGGGATATAATACAAATGGAAACACATGATAACAATATAACTTACAACAAACAAACCCGAATATAAATTCGACTAACCATTTCATTTGGGAACTTTTTCTTTGAAAACATTAAAGATGCGTTCGCGCAAACAACATTCAAGAGTGTCATCTGTTCACGTTCGGTTACATATAAAGGTTTTAAAAAGCAAAATAATTTCCCAATGTCTACAGCATATCTTAATGAATTCTAATTACATCTTGAATTGCTACAAGCTTGAAGCCCTACTGTGGCAAAGCCATTCACAATAAACCCATAACGTTAGCCTTCGCAGGCCACCACTCCGTAGATGACACTTTTACTGCTGTTGATCTTTTTGGGTGTCTTTCAGTCAAAGTAGGGCGTAATCGTTATAATTAACACCATCGTAATAGTTTCAAGAAAAATGAAAGCAACAGTGAAAACAAGATACCAGATATCATTCTTACCTTTAAATTCTGGTAGGCTTCGAGAGTCCGGATTGCAGTGTCAGTTAGTTTAACATGATAAAGAGTTTTGTTTGAGGCGATTTTGTTAATTTTAACACATGAGAGCCCATACCGATGCTCCTGTCTAAGCGCTGCCATTTCTACAACTGAAGGGAATTGGCGACATTCTATTGAAACGTCACTTGGACCAGGGCGGAGTTATCTTACCGATAGACTGGGTGCGTGCTCTACGCACGTCACTTGAACTGGGCGTACGCGCTCCCTCTCTCGCTCTCTTTCTCTCCCTCTGTTCCGCGCGCGCGCGCACACACACGCACACACGCACACACACGCACACACACACACACACACACACTCTTCCTATCTGTCTAACATAAACAGGGAAAGCAAACCCAGCCACATGTTATGGCCATAGATTTGTATCTAAATGTGGCCAATGTTGTGGCTGCCAATTTGAAAGGTTATCCATTTGATTCACCTGTCTTTACTATCTACTATCTACCAACTATTTGCATTGAAAATGCCAACCTATAGCCAGCTTGTCCTAAACTCTAAATTACTTTGTATCAGCAAAGTAATACACAGTAGTCATAGTTCTAGAACTAGTGTTGTAGTGCTAAACTACTGGTTTGTGTATTAGTTACAGGATGAAGACCAGGTTATTTCCACCAAACACTCCAAATGAGATATCTGAAAAGCACCTTTGCAGCCAAAATGTAAATGTATGTCCTTAAACACTTGCTTTGGGGTCATCTTTCACCTGGATAGTTCCAATGATCAAATTAGTGTCAGTCATAACAGGAACAAACAGGAAGCATATGTGACTTGTTGTAATCATCTCTTGCAATGATAGTGTGAACACCAGTGGTGCTGCTTCCCTTTTTTGCATTTCATAGCAAAAAAGCTAACAAATAATGAACATTAACTCAGAGACGGTGTCCCGTATGTCGCAGTCTGATGAAGTCATTAAGAAGCTTATGGGCATGCTGGCAGATTAGGTTTCAGTTTTGTAATCCTACAGATTACCACCACGCAAGCCTGCTGCCTATGAGTGCTTCGTAGGCGGCACCATTTCTTGACATTGTTCATTTCTCGTCGCGTACGCGCTACTGGAAAATACAAGCATGCTGGAGAGAGGGTCAAAGTGCAGCAGAGAAGCCGTGCACTGCGTCTGATTGGACAAAGCTCTGTACGTGAAAAACAATGTGGATGCTCCCTTCTTGTAAATACGTTGTGTCAACTCTCTCGGATTGCAGATTCAGGCACTTCGATACAGCGACCGCTTTCAACCAAGGAGCATAAACAAACATTCAACCGAAGGACTAGCAAGAAGATCCGGGAGGATCGTCTCATCCCAGATGGTGTCCTTGGCTCTGGATCGTGAAATGGAACCAGAGCTGTCCGCTGAAGAGTCCAAGCTGGCCCTGGTGAAGCCCGGGGACCCTGGTGAACCTGAGGCCTGCTCCAGGCCCGCTGAGGTGGAGAGGAACGCTCACGCTGAGATGGAGGAGCTCCAAAAGCCGGGCCAAGTTCAAGGAGAGGTGCCGTGCGGGGAAGTGAAAGGTGAAATGGTGAGCCAACGGGAAGACGAAGAAGAAAGAGAAAGTCAGAAACCTGAAAGCTACTCAGACAGAGAAAATCAGAGAGAAGGAGAACGGGCGGATGGCAAGAAACTTCGAAAGGCAAACAGCTGGAAAACGGTCCGATTTCAGGACCCGTCCAATACAGATGTGGTGTTGGAGAGGGACAGTTATGGAAAATGTCTCTTTCCAGAATATGGGCTGGTGGAATGGACTTCAGCTTCTTTCAGGGAATTGTTTGAGGCAGAAGATTGGCAGAATATAACAGGTAGGATTGGCAATATACAAATATAATTACTACACCTCTTGGGAGTGGCAACAGACATTTGACTCCCAGCAAACATCTTCCCATAATGAACACCTACACATTCATACATGCAAATAAATGACACATAACACAATACACAATACACAAATGACACAATAAAATATATTTTCAAAGTTGGATAGACTAACCTTTTTAAAACATGGCGAGTGCACACTGGGTTGTATTTTCCAAATAAACCCAGTTCAACCCACAAACCTTGTTCTCTGTGACGCAGATGACTGCCTCCTGAGGAAAAAGGTCCTGAAACCTGGGCCCCCACATGCCCCGCGCCCCACCTGGGGCCAGGAAGTGACTGTAAAGTTGCAGGGCGTCCGGGAGGACCGCAGTGTTGTGGACAAGGACTGCAAGCTGGTCTTTGTCATAGGAGAGGCAGATGTCATTCAGGTACCTAATTTCTTTTGACACCCACATGGGCTGCATCAAATAATGACACGTTTTGTTCTATTAGTTCCAAACTAAAAAGAATCACTTGCAAATCGAACATATCATCATGCATTTGGAATATAACAGGGCCCTTTTCACCCACAGGCCCTGGAAGAGTGCGTTATAACCATGCAGAAGGACGAGATCACGTTACTACTGGCTGGTTCACAGTATGCCTATGGATTTCTGGGAAGGTATGCATTAGGGTATGAGGTTTGGAACACTGCAACATTCAACCCACAGCACCACTGGAAATCATGTGTACCCTATTAGTCACAGTTTTGTTTTTGCCTTAGAAAGAAAAACAGAATTGCCTTATGTTTAATTCTAATAGGATACAGGGATCAACGCGATGTGACATTTATTACCGCGGTCTGAAGAGTGTGCCTTTTGTACCTGTTGCTGTGGGGGTAGCCTGGCTGTCTTCGGTAGCAGGGCTAATGAACCATAAACAGCAGCAGATGGCTCCTTGTAACAGCGTTCGAACACAGCAGACAAGCCAACCGCCAACCAACCTATGGGAGGGCGGCCCTTGTGCCCCATGCTTTGGTTTCTAGACCATTAAATGGGAAGATCATAAATGAGGTATACATTCATAAATGTATGGTTTTAGTACAAGGTTGACAAATGTTTTCACATAGATTAAAGTGACGTTATTATACCGCCCGTTTCACTGGCATTGATTGGATTGTGGAATTTTTGTATGACTAAATAATATTTATAGTCCCATCAATTCAAAATAATTGTGCAGTAAGCATTTGAGGTACATAAACCATTCTGCTGAATAGTGCAGCACACCTCTTGAGTACAATTCTACTGTTTAATGGTGTTGGGGATATATACCAAGCCATGGGAGGTACTGCCCCCCCATAGGTTGGAAGAATCGTCTGCTGTGCTTGAATGCTGTTCGATGGAGTCATCTGAATACTACTCATTACAAATATAGGTAGATAGTCGGATCATTAGCAGTCACAGTAGTTCATTTGGTCTTCAACGTTCCTTCGTCAGTGATGTTTTTTTTGCGCTATGCTAATCATTTTAGGTGCTATATCTGATGTACAGCCTCGATTCAGCGGTCAGTGACGTAACGCAGTGCCATTATGTCTCCGCATTACAGGTTTTCTGCCTTCTGTCTACAAATCGTTGAACTAGTACTTTTACACCGATCATTCTCTTATGTCTCTCCAGAGAAAGACCACAGTGTTGTCGTGGGTTGCTGGTACATACAGGAGACACATCCAAGTCTCACGACTCATGCAGTGAGACGTCCTGTGTGTACAGTGAGCTAGAGTGTGTGTGTGTGTGTTTTTGTGTGCATGCCCATATGTGCGTGTGTGCACGTGTGAGTGGGTGTGCAGGCAGCAGGGAGCTGGGTTAATGATTGTTTTGATGCAGCTGATTAGAGCTGTGTGTTGTGCAGTCAAATTTAGCCGTGCCCCTGACGTACAGACCTTAGGCACCAAGCCAGCTCTTTAAACACTGCTAATATGCTGGCGTTTACTGGTCCCACATGCAATCCACTCACACGCTTCTATTCAAGTATGTACCTCCATATCTCTGCATCTTCATATGATAGTAAAACTAGCATTTTGAGATCTGTAGAAATGAGTCCTGCAAATATACGCACGCACGCGCACACGCACGCACACACAGGAATGGCTCATAAGCCCCTTGTTGTGGAGGGGACATTGACCAAACTATCAGTTCAAAACATTGGCGGCTGCTGCTTCTGCTGAAAGCTCAAAACTTGTATGTCAGGAACGCAGTAAGACATTCTGATCACCACCTTCAACCAGTGGTGGGTTGGGGCTATGCTGGGTCTGGTTGCTTGAGGCAAATAGACTTGTTGTAATGTGTGATGTTACGGTTATTCCTCAAGTGTGTGCACAAAGAAACCACCTGTTTCCCCTAATTAGTGAGATGGGCTGCTTTAAATGGACCAAGAGTACAGATGGAATGGGAATGTCTGGCCTGAAAACGCTGTCAACCAGGGGCTATTTAAGATCCCATTCCTGCTTCTAATCTCAGCCTCCCTGAAAATGTGATTTTGTTTTGTAAAATGACGTTAACCCCTTTGATTGAAGCTTCAGCTGTTATAGGTCCGAGGATAGTTGAGAACAGGGTCCAGAAGGCTTCTGAAGCTGCAATTTAACATATATTACCCGTGGAGGTATAAATCAAATCAACATCATGCATGTCCCCTTTTCCCCCAGCGAATCGCCATAATAATGAACCTTTGCATATGTGACGACATGTACATCTAATTTGGGGCAAAGCCTCCTTAAAGGCCCAATCCTACCCAAGTCATCTACTGCAGACACCCAATTAGTCCTGCTGTTTACCATGTCACAAATGATGTGTTGTTATGCTTAGCTTCAAGAGCTAAAGGCATCCGATATCAATTTGTAGCCCAATTTGTGGATCTCTTCACAAACCTAGCTTCAAAACAAATAAAAACACAAGTTCCATTAATAAAAGTACTCAGATTCACACCATTACTCAATAGTTGTCATCATCAACAACACTATGAGATACAGGGCCTTTATGCATTTCTATCATCATGTGATTAACGATAAAGGAAAGGTATACTCTGCCACAATAACAACCACAAAACACACCTTAGAAGCCATGAATAAATGCATCTACACGAAGGGGACCGAGCAAGATTGTGATAGATTGAGATAGAGATGCAGCAAAAACATCTCACACCTCAGGCATAAACTGCATCGTCAAGGCCTGGTTTCACTGTTTTATGATGGGAAGCAGAATGTTTTGGGGAAAATAAGAATGAAAAACAGAGAGAGAGAGTGAGAGAGAGAGAGAGTGAGAGAGAGAGAGAGAGAGAGAGAGAGTGAGAGAGAGAGAGAGAGAAATCTCAGGCCAGGAGCATGGCGTCGGGATGACAACCCGCCCCACTGGTCTAGCGACTATGGTGAGGGAAGAGAGATTCCTGTGTAAGAACTCTAAGCTTCAGCTCAGCCCCACGGTACTGTTGTGATTAAGCCTCGATGATTGATGGCTGTTCTGTTGAAATCATCAAGGCGCTATTATTTTGTGTTGTTTTATTCATAATTACTACTTACCAATAATAATTATGTCACGATGATATGAGAATATTGGCAGACAATTGCTGTTGTCAAGGAGGTGGTTTTTCAACAGAATGTAATACAAAAAGTCAGCTGAAATGTGCTGCAAGTGTTGACAGTTTTTTCAATGGCACCTGCATGAGTCCGGAAGGCCATGGGAGGTTACAACGACATTATCAGTTAGAGGAAAATGTCAAACATATTTGTACACAACTTCTGCATAGGGAGATATACACTCCCTGTGCATTTGCTCAAAACCTTCTAGTGCATTCATCCCATTCCTTTGGTGACTTCTAAGCAAGAAGTAACAGAAGTTCATTAAGGTAACTTTTATTGTACCCAAGGGTAGATTTGGTTGCAGGTAAAAAGAGTAGGCTGCTTACACACACATAGACAACATTAATGACATTGACAAAAAACAAGACATTGACATAACAGTGGCAACAGTGCTCCAGACAGAGACATGGTTAAATCTCTAAAATATATATATTGCAGGCTTATTAAAGTGCATTTTCTTTCCTACCTGACAATTGCTCCCATATTTGCAAATAGGTTTAAGCAAACCTCAGAGAAAGACGTAGTAATAATTACCCCTGATTTTAAACTGTGTATATAGTGACTAACTCATAAATGACTGACAGAAAGAAACACCAACAACGAAGCCAAAATGTTGGGATTTTTCACTCGACAAAGATGGTCTTGTCAGCGGGAATTAAATAAAAAGAAGTCTCAACGTATGCAACCAAAACAATATTTCACCGAGTTTACTTATTTTTGTTCATTCAGGGCTCTGTGTTTGTTTTAGCCTGCCCACAGAAGCCGAGCAAAAGGGGCCCCACCCAGATGTCACGCTCAAGGAGCATGCCAGCGAGTACAGACAACTGTAGCTCTGGCCGATAACATCAGCCCAGTCCCCCTGGAGCTGGGCTGTAGCACTGCAAACCTTTTTTCCCTTTAAGGGTTCAAACTCAAAGCCAAAAAAACTCAAGCCATCGCAAATTTGCTTTGACGTTGATGAATACTGAATTGTACGACTCTCACAGTTAAGTTGCTGTCTGCCGTCTGATCTGGGGGTGAATCTGCAGGTTTGCGACGACATTAATCACTCAGGCGTGTTTGCTCATGTGCCTCTTGCTAATCTCGCTGGGATGTTTACCTTTTGCCCCGCTCGGAGAAAGCTTATCGCGCTCATCAATACAGCCCTGGCTGTTATACAGAGCGGTCGCCTAAACACACTCGCTCAACTTCTGCTTTTATCTTCCATTTTTATGTAAGGTCGATTGAATATTTACCGGTAGTATACATATATTGTCTTCTTTTGATGCTGTCTTGCTTCATTTCTTCCTTACTTTCTGTCTTTCTCTTCCTTACCTTCCGTCTTTCTTGATTCCCTCCATTAATGCCGAGGAGGTTTTGGTTATAGTGGCTTCAGAAGCTCTTAAAGATGTCCACTCATTCATTTGCACCCTAAATGACTTATTATTTTTAATGGCTATGGTTCATACACTATGAATCAGCTAATGAGTCGGATCACCTTCCTCGTCTCCTTCTCATTTCCTTGTTTTTCGTAACATCATCTTTTTCTGTGATTATTAGGGACGGATATTTACAATAACACCACCATTTTGCACACAAGCATCTATGAGCGAAGGTGATGTACTTTCTTGCTTCTCATCCGATTACGCAGGCATGAAATGTCCTTTGTTGTACGTCTGAGTCATGCACCTTGTCCTTTAAATCAAAACTGTTTGGAAAGCAAGACAGGTCGTTGGATACGAGTCTGCCCGTCTACAAAGCGTGTCATATAACCACGCACGCACACACACACACACGCACACACACCCCCCCACACACACACAGTTCACGTCTCTAATCTGGCTCCACCCTGCTGCCACCTTCTCTATCTAAGGCACTCTCCCTTTTTTTCCACTCTCCACACCTGCTGCGTGTAATAAAGAGAGATGGAGGTTACCAGAGAGAGAGGGATGAAGAGGAGGAGGCCTCTTGTTTGTTAGCTGGCAGTAATTAAACGTGCTGCCTGTTGACAGCTACACACGGAGCATCTCCCTGTGACTGCATAAGTGTGATTACCGCACATTATTTAAATCAGCGCATCACTATGCTCCCATTGTTTTCTTATTGTTTTTCGTGCTTTTCTTCACGCTTATTTTTTGTTGCTTTTAAGGCCGATGAGTGGATGGCTGACGTAGGATGAATTCAGAATACAAATCGTATAATCTGATCTCATGCGCACCGTCTATTGAGCAATTTGAATAACGTCGTGATGGGGCAACTAATGAAGGGAGTCATTTTTGTTGACATCCTCTTTTGCACTGCAGCATCATATTAGTGGCGGCGCACAGGGTCACATGATGCCAAGCGATGGTGGCATGCAGATTGAACACACCCGACGCATACGTGCGACATTCATCTGTACCTATGCCTTTTAATTGTATGTGCACACACACACACACACACACACGCACAGACGCACACGCGCGCGCCTGCGAGGGCAAACAAACACACACACACACACACACACACACACACACACACGCACGCGCGCCTGCGAGGGCAAACACACACACACACACACACACACTTGTATGTGCACACACACACACACACACACACACACACACACACACGCCAGCGAGGGCAAACACACACACACACACACACACACACACACACACACACACACGCGCGCGC
>JAOTIX010000139.1:12364030-12376454 GCA_027123715.1 Gaidropsarus macrophthalmus
GTGGATGTACCTGTGGGTATACCAAAAACAGAACCAGCCTTCAATGCAGAAGTCAGTGAACACCACAAGACCTCTCCATTGGTGGTGCCCCCAATAGCCATCACTTGTGATGATATTCCTGTTGAAACCATTACAGTGCCGTCTCCACCCCCACACACAGCGACAGGACCCTACCAGGGAGCAGCACCACAGGTTGAAAGCCCTCGCATGCTTCAATCTCCCGGTAAGGAAGACAAGATAAACATAGCACCACCGCCAGCGGATGCAACAACCAAGGTGCTTTCATTGAGAAAAAAAACAGAGGCCATCAGTGATGCTGCAACCCGTGAAAAGAAGCCAATGAAAGGGGAGGACAGAGAGACAGGCACACCCGCGGCAGACCACGTTAAGGACCACCCCCAACAACCAGAGAAACCCCCCGTAGAGAGGCTGGAGGTCCAGGCCATGCCCACGCACCCGGCCCTGAGCCCGGCCAGCCTTCGCCGGTTCCTCTCCCGTGTCGGCCCTCGCTCAGACTCCCCGACCGCCATGGCTGTCCCCGCCATCACCGTGGGGGACTCCCAGAGCGACAAGACCGGCGAGGAGCTGAGCGGAGGGTCAACACCCACGTCCTCACTGTCCTGTGAGAGCAGCCCGCGGCTGAAGCGCAGGGACAGCCTGTCGCTTATCCGGTCGGCCACGCCGGAGGAGCTGGCCTCCGGGGCGCGCCGCAAGATCTTCATGCCGCGGGCCAAAGGAGAGGACGGGGGAGAGGGCATTGGCCTCGGGGGGACGGCGGCGCCGGGGGTCCCCGAGGCCCCGGCCAAGTGGGAGACCCCGTACATGTCCCCCGGCCAGGCGCGGAGGGCCGCCCTCCTGCAGGCCCCAACAGGGCAGAACACCCCGCCGTTGGAGAGGCGATCCCCGCTGATAAACCGCCGCAAGGCCATGCTGGAGGTGCCCAAGGTGGTGGAGGAGAAGCCCGCAGAGGTCCCAGACAGCAGCAAGACAGAGGAGAAACCTGTGGAGAAAGAAAAGCTTGACCCTTTCAAAGGTAAGCAAAGGCAAATACATTTCAAGTCACAAAAACAAAGGATGGTGATTCAGGTAGATGCTGCAACAGCTGTTGTGATGACACTGAGATGGAATGTTTTGGACATCACACGCCAGATCAGTGCCAGGAAGTAGAAACGTTAGATCAGTCAGTTCTGTGGTCTCCGGTGTGTACTGAGCTTGTGCTCTGCTTCACCCACCAACAGCCCCGCAGGTCATCCGCAAGATCAGAGGAGAGCCTTTCCCAGACGCCTCTGGCAACCTGAAGCTTTGGTGCCAGTTCTTCAACATCCTCAGCGACTCCACCATCAAGTGGTACAGAGATGAAGAGGAAATACTCCATCTCAAAAGGAGGTACCCGTGCTGCGATAGTACACAACTAGGCCCAGACCACGCCTGTATAGGCCACGAGTAAAACTACAGGAGAAGAAGAAGTAGGAACTGACATTGCATAGCACAGCTCCATTTTTGGGGGGGGGGCTAAATGAGCAGTGGTGTTGTCCACTTTGTTTACTTTGCAAGGCACTATACCCATGTGAGATTGACATTAGGCCTGAGCCCCCCCTAATGGTCTCTTCCTAGAAACCCCCCTGCTGCGTGACACATCCTTGCTAATTTTTTCATATTTATCCATGGATACCTACAGTATATCCTCATCGTCTTCATCCTCATAACCAACACAGCACGCCAGAGGAGGTGGCTGTTCTTCTAAGTACTAAATAATCATGTCGCAAAAGTAGAGTTAATGCTAACTGGGCCACAGATTGCATTCCACAGCCATGTCATTAACTTTAACTTGTTCTCACTGCGGAACTGTGGAGCTCATGTGACCGTGAAGCCCACAGCTGTGACACAGAGAGGTGACGCTCTCACTAGACACAGACACTGTAAGCTGATACAGTATTTCACCATCTCCTTTGGAAGCCCCCCCCCCCCCCCCTTTCCAAGGGAGATGGTGAAATATGGGGAGGGGGTGGGGGGGTGGCATTAAATGTCTATATATGTGACTTAGTTACTGTGTCAGCAGGATATTTCCCCGCCAACAGGAAGGCAAGCTACCTTACAAAATTGCTCTACACTGACCTCTTGTGGAGCAATGTTGTTGTTCTGATTGAATACCTTTTTGTATGAGTTGCAATTGTGGTGTACTTTGGAATCATTTGTCGTTTATCTATAAATGTTTTTCGTTTTAAGTGGTGGAGATGAGAGCCAAGTTGCACTGGCCATCGTGCAGCCTTCCAGCCCTGACTGTGGGGTATACGGATGCACCATAAAAAACGAATATGGGACTGACACCACTGACTTCCTGCTCAGCGTGGACAGTAAGAACCCCATAATGATGTCGCGTTGGGTATTCAACACAGATCACTCATTATTGGACTTCAACTCTGACTCTAAGTGTTGTTTTGTCTGTTTTACAGTCCTATCTGACATGCTGCTGAAAGAGGACTTGGAAGGTAATCAATTCATTAACAGCAGTTAGGAGTTCTTCGTTTTTAGATTAGATTTGAAATACCAGCTAAATCGTAGGTGTGGGTTCAATAAAGTGTGGGGCCATGTTATCTTGTTTTGATGTAATGTGTTATTCTATGAGCGGGAATAATGATGCGGGAATGTAGACTCTAGACCTGAGGTGTCAAACTAAAGGCACGTGGCCTTATGTGGCCCAGAAATTACAAAGAATATAGCATTGTTTTATTGTTATTCTTAAGTGAACTGTACAATAGTTCTGTACACCCAAATGGCCATTATGTTTTCCTACACTTTCACTTCAGGGCTAGTTATTAATGAAGTTATTAATACTACCAATACTGAAATTGAGTTTGACACTACTGCTCTAGACATTGGGTTCCAACCCAATCTATCTCTCTCTCTCTCTCTCTCTCTCTCTCTGTGATGTGATGTTAGCGATGTTGCGGTGTGATGCAGGACTTTGTGTACACACACTTTGTGACAAGTCTTTTGAAACATTGTTCACGTTTGACACGGTTTTATTGGTGTGGCTCCAGTCGGGGAGGAAGTAGAGATGACCCCGCTAAAGTTCACCAAAGGCCTCGCTGACGTCAGCTGCTGGGGCGAAAAGTTCTTTGGTCGCATCATGACCAAGGAGTCCCACATGGGTCAGGGCTGTGCACACAAGGCCTGCAGGATAAAGGTCATCTACGGCCTGGATCCTGTCTTTGAATCCGGCACCACCTGCATCATGAAAGTCCAAAGCCCGATCCCGTATGGCCTCAAAGAAGAACATCACCTCGCGGAGAAAAACCTAGAAATGACTAAGCAAGTGAGTTGTAAACACCATTGGCATGACTTGAACATTTTCTGCTAGGTCTAAATGTCATAGCAATATATCACATCCGTGTTATTAACTTTGAATTGTATGTATCTCCACTGCCAGGAAATCAAAATTCAAAACATGATTCGGGAATACTGCAAAATATTTGCAGCTGAAGCAAGAGTTATTGAGAACTTTGGCTTGTCACTTGAGTAAGTTATCGCCAACCTTGGAACAAAACACCGTCGCCTCTTGGAATTGGACACGTTGGCTGACTGCTGGCGTGCATCCCTTCCCTCCGCAGAGTCATTCCTCAGTACCTGATGTACCGGCCGGCTAACTCTGTGCCGTACGCAACCTTGGAGGCCGACCTACCAGGGGTCTTCCTCAGGTACAGCATGATGGACCCTAAGGGCCGGCTCGTCACCAGAACCAGCTCCGAGGTGGAGCAGAAGTGCTGCTCCTTCCAGCACTGGATCCACCAGTGGACCCACGGAAACTTGGTAGTCACACATCTACAGGGTGAGTTTGATGGGTTATATGAGGTCGACACCAATTAATTAGTCTTTTGTTATTATATTGGAACTGTAACACTGAGATTAGTGTTAGTATAAGTGATGGTGGTAGAATTAGTCATTTGAAATTGCATTATTATATTATGATAAGATTGAGCATTCATTTCTTTTTCTGTGTTTAAAAGGTGTTGAATCCAAGCTCACCAACATCCGAGTTGCGACCAAATCCAAGGGGTTTGTATCTTTGCTGATAAATGCGAACATGTTTGAGCTGCTCAGGTTGTCTTCATACAGGAGCTAATCAAACAGCCTTGTGTATTTCAGATATCAAGGTCTTACGGAAGAAGGCTCACCACAGATCCTGGAACAGTTTGCGGCCCAACATCAGTGTAACTACTACTGTGGCCTCCTGGGCCTTCGCTCTCTCAAGGCAGCGGACAATCTTCAACAAACCAACAAGATAAAGGGCTCCAGGAGCCCCCTGTTGAACCGCAAGCTGAGCACCAGCTCCAGCCCTCAACTGCATCGCAAGGGGGTCCCTAGCCCGCAAACGACCAGGAAAGCTGCTTCTAGTCCAAAGGTGCCCAGAAAGGCTCCAGGGACTGAGGACAAGAACCAAACTGCCAAAGCTAACCATGAGGGAACTTCTGAGGTCACTTGCAAGACTTAAACCTGCTAGTTTTTTCATGGATGGCTCTTTTAAATATAGTAGCAGTGTCTTTCGGTCAATGTTACTGAGTGAATATCTTTGACATGCTATAAGATCATTAGACTTTGTAAGGAAAGCAGCTACAGAGGGAGATGTAGAGGAAAACAGGCCTTTGCACCACTGGTGTTGCCCTGTTATGTAAAGTACTGTAAATGTCTCACTTACCGGAGTCAGCAAGTCCTTTATGGGACATCGACCGGTGTAACACCCCTTACCTTCCACATACACTGCTAAGATAACTTTTAGTAGGATGAAGAGCTTCCTGAGTCAGAATTAAGGTACAAGGGTCACAAGTTACAGATCCCAAAGTGCATTGCTGTTATTTTTTATACTTTTTCAACACCTGGATCGCTGGATTTCCGTTTTGGAGCTGGCCAAAAAGAGTGTTGAACACAATTTGAACATAGCTTTAACAAGATGACGTTTGCAAGCTGAGTAGGTCTACTGTTTAACCACATTTAGTTTTCTATGTTTGTTGACGTTTTATTGTTAAAACATTAGCTGTAAAACTACCACCTTACTGTGGTTGTTTTCAAAGGGATATGAGTAAGTTGTATTAGTTACAGAACAGTTGTGAATGGTTGGCAGTCCATTGCTAGCCTTATTTATGGGGGAATGGGAGCAGCTGGAAGAATGGGTGGAGTTGTGCAGAGAAACAAAGTGCTGATAAAGGGTAGACTTATGACAGACATCAAGTCCACTTGTTACAATCCTTAATGATTTACAACACAAATATGGAGGATGGCTTGAAAGGAAAGCGTTCCATGCTTTTTTGTATTGTTGTAATTTTGTATAATTATCTGTGAATTGTTACTGCTGAGCTGTATGCCAGTACATTTTTGTTGGGGTAGTTACCCTATTTGACCATTAATTTGAATCAGGCCTATTTAAGTTAGACACTCCACCAAGCCACAAATATATATTAATAGAAAGAAACAAACGGAGCAAATGAAAGAAGTAAAGAAAGAAAGCTAAGTAAGTTTAGCTTAAGTAAGCTAAATGTAATGGTTTCAGAAAGAGTCTGAAAATGATAAATGGAAATCGAATGATATGAGAAGGTGAATTGAGGAATTAAATGAAGGGAGAAAGAAATGCGTTTACAGTGTGTTCAATGATCATCATTGTTCATCTTTGGCCTTGTGTCAGATTATTCTGAAAAAATAAAAGTTTTAAAACATTGAAAAAAACGAAGCAATGATTGTGTTCACACATTAGACGATCCCAAGTGGTTTATATGGCTGTTTGTTGTAAAGCATTTATTGTTTATAGGGCCATACCGAAATGCAAGATAATAGCTCTACATAAAAAAAATAGTATCATTATAAAAACTTTTTTCTGAAACATGTATATATATATATATATTATTTAGTTTTATTTGAAATAGTTGTGTTTGATCCATCTTTTTTCAGTACCACTTGATAGTGTTGCTGAAAAAACTATGATGCTATTTTAGCCTGCTATATTGAATGGTGCCACATTTATACACACTAAAACAAAACATTCAAAGCGAAGTAGCTGTTATTTAGCAAGGACAGCTTAAATGTTTTTCCTGATACTTTATCCTTCTAGGCTCATTATGGAAAAGTCTGTGCTTAGAGAAGAAAATGAATGGGGGTACAACTGCACAAATGGGTTATCAAACAAACAATAAGAACAATTGTAGAAAGAGAAACATACCACACTAAAGGACGAATTACACAAAAATGTATTTTGATCAAAGATTCGGATTGTTCGAAATCTCCCCTACTATTTACAAATTTGCACCTCAGAAATTCCACAACACTGCCAAAAATACTCGGTGGCGTTTGCCACCGTGCTCCAAGAGCCTGTAAATGTGATGTTTCCATTGTTTACAGTGCTGAAAGAGGAACGTGCTTCAAGTTAGATTCCACTGAACATTTCTCATGATAATGTCTTATTTCTCCTTGTCAGCAAATGATTGTACCTTGCAAAGAGGTCATCGCAGCAGGTCTGAATGTTCCCATCCGTTCCATTGAAAACGGATGTCCTGAAGATGTCCAAGCAGTCGAGCGGAGGAATGAAGAGAAGCCCTTGAATTGAACATCATAGTCAGTCAAAGTTATTCTGTGCCAAATAAACTGCGGCGATCCTGGAAGATGAATGGGATTTTTGATTTGGCTTACCTGCAATGCAAGCATTGACAAGAGATACACAGGTCCCAGCTAAAAGAGCTCGGACCACCAAACCTGCAATATCGCTTCTTCTGGACGGACATATGGATGCTTTGAATCAAGAAGAATCCGTTCGATTAAATACAAAGAAACGACACTTTCAAAGTGAATAACAGACAAGTCAGTGTTGTATAGGTTATAGGTTATAGGTTATAGGTTATAGGTTATACATACCCAGGCCTCCAATCACAATGCCCAATGAGCTGAAATTGGCAAATCCGCAGAGAGCGTACGTGCAGATAACTTCTGATCGTACCTTAAATAAACAAGAGCGAGGGAGTGTAAAACAAACCGCACCCATACACAAGCAGAATCGATACTTCAAAATAACATCCGAAAAGTTCCACTCACAGAGATCCACTGTCTTACACCTTCGATGACTTCATCCATTCCATTGAGCCGGTTGTTTTTCAGCTCCGCCAATTTCTCGTAAGCCAGGAACTCGTTCAGGAAGAGCTTCGTACCGATCAACTCGGCGACCGTGAAAGACTCTTCATACGGTATGCCCATCATGAAGGCCACCGGCATGAACACGTAGGAGCAAATGAGCTGCCGGTAGAACAGAAATCCTCATTAAAGCATGGCTGGGCTTGGTTCGGTTTGGTCAGGACTCCAGCATGAGCACAATGTAAATTGTCCCGAGAACAAACCTGAAAGGAGATTGAAGGATATCCAACCATCCCGCCCAGCCATTTCAAAGCAGCATTAATGAACTCGAGGATAGCAAGGAAAGCTATGAGATTCACAGTGATGTTAGCGACTAGACCAATGGACGCAGACGCTCCACTGCTTGCGGCTTCCAGAAGGTTCTGTTCATCCCTGCGGTGTTCAAAATAGACTTTGTTAAGATTATAAAACAAAATACAAGGAATGCGAGGTATTTCAGAAAGTGTCATATACTGTACACATACCCGCAAGCCACTTTAATCTCCTCCTCTGACGTGATCTTGCTCTCCTCTGTCTCGGGGTACAGTAGTTTGGAGATGGCCAAAGCACAGGGGGCAGCCATCACAGAGGCTGATATCAGAGAGGATGCGTCGATCTGTATAGATACGTGTTGCACAATAAATCAGGGGGAAGGACCAAAACCAATTGCTTGGCAACAGCACAGAGTGGGCAACACTTACACCAAAGGAGATGAATGCCCCCATCACACTGCCTGCGATGGTAGCAAATCCTCCAGTCATGACCGCATGGATCTCAGATTTAGTCATGTCCTTCAGATATGGACGGATCAACAGGGGTGCCTCGGTCTAATGGAGATAAAACACTTGTAAAATACACCAAAAGTTCATAATTTGTATTATTATTATCAATAATAATAATAAAGGGTGTACTGCAATAGTCTGTAGTACCACTTTATATCAACAGTTTCTTCAAAATAATGTACATATGTAATGACTATTGAATAATGCTATCAATCAACTTGATTTCTTTTGAAGCAGATTCGACGAAGTAGTCGTTGAGATAATGCACATAAATCCTCGCTTGTATACCTGTCCAACAAATATGTTGCCTGCCACACTTAAGGTCTCGGTGGGTGAAGTTCCCATCGTTATCTGCATAACCCATGAGATCTGTGCGTGGACCAAAACACACCAAGTCACCATTAACTCAGACCCTAGGCAAGGGTTCAGGCCACCATTCACGTGTGTGGATTTGAATGTGGTTTGACTGCGTCACCTTAACAATGAGCCACTGCATTAGCCCCAGGAAGTAGAGGACTGACATCACACTGCTGAAGAACACCACAATGGGTAAAGCCTGTGAAAACCAATGGAAGATGCTGTGTTACTCATTAAGCCGGATACGTCATGGCACACAAAGAATCATCATTATACTCACTTGAAATGCAAAGATATCCGATATCAGGTCTCCAAACACAAATGAGGATCCTGCTTTTGTGTAGTTGAGGAATGTCTGCAATAGTGAGACATTTTAAATATATTAATATAAGGAAAGGTTGGCTTCATTCATTTCCTTGCTTCTTATCGTAATGGACTTCTTCTTAATATTCTACAGGATATTAGCAATAAAGATTATAAACTATTAAGTTGAGAAGTGCCTTAATGAGTCATCTATGAACCTCAAGGTTGCACAAAAATGCAAAAAAGGGTCACGCAAACACACGTGTCACTGATTAAGCTACTCTTAAAACAACAAATAGGGCTCAGGGCTATAAAACGGTATGTCTAAAGATAAGCATTTTGTCCTTTAAAGCATTTCAGTAGAACAAGACAAGATAAGACAGCCATATACCTGCACTTGGTCACCGAGCCATTTGAAAGCAATGAGCCCTGGTTCTGTCCTTATCACAAACAGACCAATACAAAACTGCAACCCCAGTCCCCAGAACACAGGCCTCCAAACCACCTGTTGAAAAGCAATGGTGCATCGGATTTACAACATTAGTAAACAGAATAGCGGCATCTGTGTTCTTTAACGACTGATTGCCAATGGCAAATGCCAAAATCTTCGGGAAAACTTTCCCCACACTAGCTTGGAAGATAAGAGCAATCACGTGCAGACACACACACACACACACACACACACACACACACACATTTACAGCACAGGTGCCTCTTAAATGTTTTGGTGGGTTTAGGTTTCATTTTAAAATACTGACAGCTCTTCTTTTTGCTGAGAAGATGTAGGACAGCGTGATAAACATGCAGATGCCTGCAAAAGAAATCAGTTGTTGCGGTCTCTTCAGTGTATCTACAGCAAGCCACACAACCAGCAAGATCACTGCTGCAGCGATGAAAACCCTGCAGAGGATGTGATAGAGTCAATAGACAGTACAAAAAACCCATTACCCGCAGTACACATAGTACAAATACATCACTTATACCATTTCATCCATCTCAAGTTTGCCCTGAAACATCTGATGACGGGAGCGAAACATCCACCAATGCGGTCGCCCTTGTATTTTTTCAACAAGGTGAAGGCTTGGGATGCAACTGCCAAACATGTCAACACTACAAGACCGATGGCCCTCTCGAAATTCATCACACAGGCGGTGATGAAGAACGCAACATAACCTGTGTTGGAAAAAATAAAAAAGTTTGACAAAATGTTCAAGTCTTTAAAGTATTTCTTGACAACAATGTTAACTGCTATCTTGTTATTCTACAATTATACATGAATTCAAAAGTTTCAAAAATAGCATACATAGGTGTTGCAGAATAAGGTTCAGGTAATGGTGAAATATATGTAAAGGATGAAAGGAATTACCTGCTCCAAGTATGCCCAGCACAATGTATTTAAATGTTCTAGAATGTGCCTTCATGAAATCCTCTGCGGCTGTCAAAGGATTGCAGGCCTTGCTATATGCCGAACACAATAGCTGTTAGTTCTCAGCATACTATTTGTTTAGCGGATTATAACGTTTCAATATTCTGAAGTTGGCCTTTGTTTTGGGTCATATCAAGTTATTCATGATTTACTTCAGCACAGGTAAACTCAGTTATGCAATTACCACAATGCATCTGATGGAGATACTTCATCGTCCTCGCCATCAAGGGGTCCGAGAATGGCCAAATCAATCCCGTTTGCATTCTCTGAAAAGGAAAAGCATATGCATATATGGTCTGC
Source organism: Gaidropsarus macrophthalmus (assembly GCA_027123715.1). Taxonomy (NCBI): domain Eukaryota; kingdom Metazoa; phylum Chordata; class Actinopteri; order Gadiformes; family Gaidropsaridae; genus Gaidropsarus; species Gaidropsarus macrophthalmus. Next base: position 12,374,348 of record JAOTIX010000139.1, read on the forward strand.
TCTTGAAAACCGTGCAGAAAATCCACAGCAATGCTTGACAGGCTTGATTTTTTTTAACCCGAAAATAACCACACAGGCATACAGATGGTTTTGCTAACGCTTTAGATTACATTGTAATTACACGGGGTCCTGTTTCGGATGCCCGCGACGTCAAGATTAATGAGTTATTGTGTAGGCCTATGCTGAAAATAATATCATAACATAATATATAATTTAATGTTATATTTTTTATTTTATTTTTTTGGTTACAATTGCATATATTAATGAATCAATAAATTACACCAATATCGTTAATATCAAACAGGCAAATATTTTTCCACTGCCACTGCAGGTTGAACAATGTAACAATGGGTGAACTACGGAATGGTTCAGATTAGAGCTGGCAGAGGCTACTCTTTAGTTAACTTGTAACTAATTGTGGCAAGGACCTGCCACTTCTTTCGGTCACATACGACCGCACCCCCTCAACTCACACTTTAACTAAATGTAACCAGGAGGGAACTACCAATGACATTTATGAATTACTTACTCTGAAACTACATACACATATACAGTATGACAACTATTTGACCATGAGCAATCACTCAACGGCTCTACGTCACGACTACGGAGATTTCAGATCGAGACGTTTGTTCGCCATTTTTTTTCATTGGCTACTGCATACAGCAGACAAGTTGCATTGTTTTCAAACCTACCATAGTTCACAAATCTCCTATTGACCTATCTTACTTCAGAAACAACGGGAAAGACGTATTTTTAATGGAAGGCCCCTTTAACTAAATGGAACTACCAATGAAATCTATTAATGGCTTACTCTGAAACTACGTAGACATAAATGAGAACGGTTTGTTTCGATTCACTGAACTCAAACCATCGAAGTGGTAACTCAAGTATAAAAACTGAAAGGATCTTGCATTTCTGAGAGGTAGGTGGATTATGTCAGCCAATGACAGGCGGAGCAACGAAGCAATAAAGGAATGTCCATATTTTCCCTCGGTTCTATTATGTTATAATATAATAGTTAGCCTATGTTATAATAGAAATAGTAGTAGGCCTACCTAGTAGTTAGAAAATGACTAGACTACAATTTATTTGTCAGAACTCGAATTGTTCACTCTTATTCCATAACCCCTTCCACGGTACCTACATATACATATTGCAAGGCTATTGAAGTCTACTGAATTTGATTAAATTACATAGCAATATTAAATTACACCAATCACATACATATGTGCAGGCTTTTGTCGTATAGGTTAATTAATTTTCAGTTCAAGATTGTAAAACATATTTAAACATATGAAGGAATTACCTGCTCCATCTGATTGAAATCCCAGATTGTCCACGCCACCTTGCGTTTTTGCTGAAACATAAGTTTATTACTTTCATCTCCGAAGTGCCACAATTTTACAACTCCGTTTTCAAGTGAGTTTTGGGGTCAATAACAAATGAGCCCTAAACTTGAAGAATCGATGTAAACCTACAAAAGGAATTAGCTGCTCCATCTGATTGATTTACTCCATTGTCCTCGACATCTTCCGATTTGACATATTCCAAAACCATTCCGCTCGTTTTCTCTGAAAAATAAGTTTATTACTTTCATCTCCGAACAAGTGCAGCAGCTTTCCAACAATGCTTGGACAACTCCCTTTTCAAAACAGTTTTGGGATAGTTTTGGACAAGTGAGCTATTCCTACACGATTTAAACAAAGACTTCACATTTGAAGGGAAGGATAATAGCTTACTCATTGCGCGTCCTCCTACTCAATGGCCAAATGTTGTGCATTAAATACTCTGCCCTCTGAAACTACGTGTTTACGTGATCATAAATATGATTCAGCGCATTCAAAGGAAATTTAAATACTTTTATTAGGAGTACTATTTAGAGCACGGTGAAGGGTGCATCATGCTGATATGAAGTAACCAATCGCGGAATTTACGAATTGAGCTTGTTTATCTATATGGGCTTTGCTCCGTAACGTGATGTCACTTGCTCGTGTGTGTGTGTGTGTGTGTGTGTGTGTGTGTGTGTCTGAGTGTCTGTGTGTGTGTGTGTGTGTGTGTGTGTGTGTGTGTGTGTGTGTGTGTGTGTGTGTGTGTGTGTGTGTGT
>JAOTIX010000139.1:13147302-13166097 GCA_027123715.1 Gaidropsarus macrophthalmus
CTTATTTTTACTACTCAACAGCAGAAGGCAATACTCTGTTTCAATGGCAATTGGTCTGGCAGGATGTGACCAGGATGCAAAACAATGTCTTGTAATCTTGTTTACCGTCCTTCATTATGCATGCTAAAAATACCTGAAAAGAATCTCTGCACGCAAGTAATTCCCAACGCCATTGAAGTAATTCTGGTTTAGTAGGGCCTCACAGATGGGCCTATCAAAAGCACGGTTTGATAGGTTTGACAGGACATTTTTTCTGTAAGAATTAAAACAAACAATGTCACAATTAAAAGATCAGCCAAAATGGCTTGATGCACAAGCAATGCACTCGTGACTCTACCAACGTACCTGAAGCTCTCGTACTCAAACATGATGCAGGGCCCTCGGCCTGGCTGCCAGCCTCCGTTGGGTTGCCAACTGCCAAACCTTCGTGTGTCCACGAAGCTCAGCACTCTGCAGGGTTTTTCGTTCGAATAGAACCTCAAATGTGCATGCTTTGGCAGCTCATCCTCGGGTGTGAATCGGAAATAGCCTGACATGCCAAAGCGGAAGACTATGTCCATGGGACCCTCTGCACACTCCCCTTTGACATCACTTTTAAGGGGTGTTAGTGTGAGCTTCACCTCCTTCCCCCTGGAGGCTGCTGTGATCCTGTATGCCTCGCAGGTAAAGGCCACCTCACAGCTCTTGCTGACCGCTGATTTTGTGACTGGGCCTGTGAACAATACTCCCTCACACACTTTGTTCACAAACAGACTGGCCAAGTGCAGTTCTGGTCCTTCAGGCATGTTGGAAAATCGTGAATGGTATCGAGGCCGAGAGGTTTTCTGTAAGGGACAGGAGTAATAATACCAATCATTCACTTTTGTTGTTGTAGTGGAAGAGATGCCTGATTATGTGCATGTGTGGATCAGTCTTAATTTAGACTACAAAACGCTGGCTCTTAAAGGACACGCCACTTTTTTTTGTTGGCAGTAATATCACTCCTAGACAATTCTCTCCCCCTCCCACTTCCGTCAATAGAACCAACCGTCGCCTGCACTACCTGATATTACTGCACCAACGTTGAAGTGCTCCCAGGTGTTATTCCGCCATACATTCTAGTTATTCTTTTTATCCGCTTAGAAAATTGGCATGTTTCATTTTGTGTAACCATACTTGGGTTGTGTAACTACTCACATAACTGTATTTAAATCGGGAAAACGTGGAAGTGATTGGTCGCTTCTAACTTCACCCTCGTTTGGATCCGTAGGAATGTAATGGGCCACGCTAAATGCTTGCAATGTAGTGCTGCGCGCCAGAGCGATGGAGTGCACGCACGAAGGCGAGAGAGATATGTATCAACTCGTCTGAGATCAGGGAAGAACATAGTTCAATATCTAAAAAAGGATGGCGTGTTCCTTTAAGCAATGCTTTCCCACACATTATCTGGTAATACGCATTGATTTGTAGTATCCTACATAATAACATCACATTTCTATGAAGCCATGTGTGAAGTTGAGGAACGCAGCAATTGTTGGGGAATGTTGACCCCTTAACATTTCTATGTGGATAGCTGATAAGTGATCAAGTGGTTCTATTAAGCGACCAGCAGGCAACTTACGGTACAACGCTATGTGTCCAGGGCAGCGCAATACAGGCCTCTTTAAAGGAGTATCACAAAGTTTTGGCACACGTTCAAAATATAGAAATAGGGACTTGGTCAAGGCTGGCCTTCCAATCGTGAGCTCATACCTACAATATAGTTCCTGAACACAAAAAAGCGCTTGTTACGAAAGCAGGTTTTGTAATAACGAGATCGCGAAGATATCGCGAGATCAAGACACTTGCCCAGTTTGCTCTCTGGTTGTGTGGTGCGAAAGTGATGATATGCGCCACATTCAACAGGAATGCACTGGGAAGCGCCACCCGTAACATGGGGAACAGTGAAAGTAATGGGAAGTTAAGTAAACATGACGTATAAAAGTAAAGTGTGAACAACTTAGTAGAAACTTGCAACCTGAGCCATTTAGAGAACAACAGACTTTTTAACACACTCATGAACCCTCCCCTTTCGACGTCTACAGTCGCCTGTCGCATGTACTATATGTACTCCCAAATGATATAATATAATAATGTTTAATTATCATGGCAGCTGAGGCATAACACACACACTAGACAGAGATATGCATGGCATATCTTTATGAACACATTTTCATTAACCATATGTCCAAAATAATTTGTCATTATTAATACCATCAATAATGACATGTCCAATATTTGAGGCAATCTTTCTTTATTGTAGGGCATTCATCATAGCTTGTGCTTGTTTTAGCTCTGTGGAGAGAGACAAACACACATCACATTAATCTAAAACTCTAAAAACAACTTCACAAAATAGAGACAAGAGCTCACGTAAGACATCATAACAAAACCAACCCGTTAGCAAGACCCTGAACTTGTCGGCGGAGATGGACACGACGGTGTTCTCTGTGGAGCCTGACTCCGCTCCCTGCGACTGCAGCTTAAGATGCACCGTTGGCTCATTGACCTCCTTCAGCTCACTGGAGCTTAGTATGCAGTCCACCCGCCAGGACACCAAGTTTAGTCGGCTCACTGAAACACAGTGCAGTGTGAGGAACTGGGGTGGTCTCTTCACGTGACATGAAGTCATAACGTTATTTTCACCGATGGCCAGAATACTCACATCTCAGGCTCGTCTCACGGAGCTTGTCCTGCAGTGCACTGTGCTTGTCTTCGTAGGATTTACACAGGCCAGTGGTGTGCTCTAAAAACAAAGAAATATGTAAACACATTATCCGCGTTTAACCCATCCTAACTTGCTAGTGGCTGTGGAACAGCAGCTGCCACATGGTTGGAATCCAATCCATCGTGGTGTGTCCTTTGCCTTGGTTATGGCCATGTGAGGAGTCTTATCTGGCATTTTATTTGTGGACAATGTGACATCTACATATTTTATATTATGGTACAATTTAAACCTAGAGATTTGCATTGCTAATTGTTGTTCTTCAATATATAATGGGGTGCATTAGTAGCCAAAATATATGAATGGTAAAGTATGTTTTGAACATATATTTGAATAATTCTTGCTCTTGTACCGTACACTAAATGAAATTGAGGTGAATAAGGACTTCAAGCGATGAGTACACAAAAAATGATAATGATTTTATTTGACTCACCTTTTGGCAGGCCAAGTTGCTGTAGTTCACTCGAGAGACTTTCACTCTCAACATTATGTTTTGCTGCACTAGACAAAATGAAGCTCAGCACTGCAACACTGGCTTTGATGTCTCCACTCTCTGCAATGTGGGGGGATTCAATGCAATTCAATTACTGAATGGTGTACTTGATTTATGTACAAAATAGCATAAGAATGTTACTCACCAAACTTTGCATCTGAAGTGAGCTTTGACACTTTTTCGTACTAAAATGATGAATGAATGAAGACAGGTAGAGTTATGATGAAGATCATGCGTATTCAGCTTAAGCTAAAACATGTTCTGTACTTACATCAATGCCCTCTCCAAGCAGATCTTTCAGTACTTGAGCACAGAGGAGTTTCATCTTTACACTTGACTAAAATAACGGGAGGGATGGAACATAAATATTAAGAAACAGTGAAAGCTGGCGTGTTTTCCCTGTAATTTTGTACACCACAACACCAACACTTACTATTTTCGCCAACGTGCTGATCTCGGCAAGTACCCAGTCCGGGCAATCCAAATCGCCACAAAAACGAAATCGCTACATCAAATGAATAACAGAGAGGATAAGCAAAAGCGTGTCGTAGGATACATCGTTTATCTTGAAGTTAAAGGTAGGGATGGATCCCCTCTTATTAAGTGGATAAGCGTCAACACGTACAAATATGGATACCAGTGTAATGCATTTTTCGTATATGATATATATGAACATGTATAAATCTACGACGAAATTACGATATATTCAGATAAACTGTACTTGCCATAGTTACTGTTTCTCTGTCAGCTGATATAAACTCCGGAAGTAAATGTAGGCATCATTGTGATTGGTCGTTTCAAGAGAAGGCGGGTTTCAGAGGTGTGTCGTATCTTGTGTTTCGCGCGTCGGTCGTTGACGCTCCAAAATAAGCACTTTTGTAGTGAACCCGTAGTATGTTTAGGTAGGCTTTATCTTCTGTTCGCAAGCCTAGGGACGTTTAGCAACATCCTCTTGAAACAAGTCTCTGTACAATATTGGCCTCACTACAACACCGACTCATACCCATAGGAAGAGATACGGACGCAGTACGGTATTGCAGTAATACGAGTGATTGAATTTGTCATTTTTAAACCACCAAAGCGGTCCAAACACAATGAAAACATGAACACTTAGTCACATCGGGCGCAGCCATCTTGAATTCTGTCTAGGAATCCTTGCTGGTCTCCTGAGTTCAACCGAGGCAAGTTCGCAGTCCAACGTCCTCGGACCTCCGAGACGGATGGATAATAAAACGCACCATCAATGTGTGTGAAACATCGGACAGATCCGCATAAGGATGTAATTAATTCAATTTCTTTTTCCTTGAATACTACGACAAAAGAGATACAAATACAGCTTGCTTGTAGATGTTTCCTATGATTCATTGCAAATGAGCAAATACAAATGACCTCTCCCAACCTTGCCATGTAATAATCGAATAGGCTACCCAGTAACAATATATTATCATAATCATTTATATCATTTTATACAAAATAATCATATGTGTAAGATCCGGTTACAAAAGCCTTATTCACACACATTGCTAACTTGTTCCAAATACAACCCGCGCAGGTTCCGCCCATCCTGTCGGGCGTCATCCATAATGACGCCCGGGAGGTGCCGTGCGGACATTTGAACCACATCGAATAGAGCAACATGAGAAATAAGCGAGTATGCCTCGGATTCACCTATACGTTGTTTGGAACTTTCCTCTGACTCTTTGCATGATTTTGACGGATATACCAAACCTTGGACCACATCTACCTAGGCGTATCCTAAACGGTGGTAAGGTCTGGTTTTAATATTTTGTGTCGTCACTTAGTTCAAGTAGACTCTAGAGATGGAAGCCAACACGTTAAAAGTTAAAATGTTTTTTTGTTTTGTTTTTTATATAGTCATCAAAAATCTATAAGAGGTTAAATTAGTCGGCTTTTGATGAATGATCATTAATGTAATTGAAACATTTAATTTGTTTAAAATATTGTTCTGCTTAATCTCAGGCGTTTCGTCATTTACTTTCTTTACAGAGACAATCAGTTATACACTTCAGTATCCAGCCCGTCAAAACCCGACCGTGTTATTTTTACAAGAAACTGAGCGTGTTCTGTATGTGGGAAACGCTGATGTAATGCTAAAGATTGATGTTGATAATAAAACTGTTATTCAGGTAGGTGACATTAATTAATTATACATTTCTAGTTGTAAAGTAGCACTAGCCTACTGCATTGTCCTTCACGCTGTTCTTGGGTGAACTGTACTTTAAATGTGTGTTTTGGAATAAAGCGACAATGTTGACAATACTTACACTGGCTGCTGACAATGGGCTTTTATGTCAGTGTTGAAGGCTGCGGTCATGAATAGAAAATAATACGTTGACGGATGTCGGTTTGGACAAATTGAATACAGAGTGCAGGTGCAAAACTATTTTTGACAATGATTTGCAGAGATTTCCATGGAATACATCAAACAACAAAGGGTGTCCACAGGTAAGCAACTAGTTATTATTTCCAGGGACATTTCAAGAGATTTGCTGAACAATACTGCCTAACCCATGTGAAGTATGGCACAGAACATTATCTTGATTCTGCAATACATCTGTGTTAAGGGACCCTGCAAAAATGTCATAACTGTCATTCAAGAGTTTCAAGGGAGCTTGTTGGTGTGTGGAACCAATGGATACAAGCCACAGTGCTGGAGACTGGTGAGTATTATGCCGATGCATACCTCTTTGCATGTGCAAATCTATTCAAATCCCTCTTAAGGTGCCCCCTTCTTAACAGGCAGGCAATGGGTCAAATGACATAGTGGAGAGCTTTGATGGGACTGGGATCTCACCATATGATTACACACAGAATTGTCTGTCTCTGACCGTAGGTATGTGTAATACCACCTTTGCATCACAGCAACACATACACATATATTAAAAAAAAACACTTATTATTGGTGATTTTATTTGCTGACAAACCCACAAACTGCCAGAACAGAAGAGAACTCATAAGCACAAGATCATTTTTAAAAACAGCTTGTATATTTCTTTTGTTCTTAGAGGGGGATTTATATGCGGCTGCACCTTTGGACTCTGATGGAAGTTCTTTACAGTTCAGAAGAAAAGCAGGAAGTAGACCCAATGTATGGATGTATGACAAGTGGGTGTTAGGTCAGTATACAGCATTGCATGTTTTACTAATGTTCCAACAAACATTCACCCAGTAAAACCTAACTTTAATTGGTTGGGTAGTCGAGTCTACATGGAGCGGCTGTGTTTATAGGCAACTTAAAATGGACAATTCTCATTTCTCCTTTGACCCAAAAGCTTTTTGAAACCCGTTTCAGAAGTGTATTCCCCTCCCCCCCCCCTTCCCTTCATCCGTTTTAACAGAGCCCACTTTTGTGGCCGCATCCTGGGTTAAGCGAAAACAAGACCCGGAAAATGAGAAAATTTACATTTTCTTCCGAGAGAAGAACTCCGACAAAAGCCCCGGGGCTGACCCTTTGATCACGAGAGTCGCCAGAGTTTGCAAGGTAATGGACTTATCACAGATAAACATGTAAGCACAGACCTGATACTGCACTGACATTATTTATGGGACACAACATTTATAGGACAACACCAGACTGGTGCAAACAGAGATTGAACAATGCTGCATAGTAGATTGAAGCAAGAACAAGCTGTTCCATGATAGCATGAAGGCAAGGACGAGCTCTTAATATTTTGTATCAATAATAGATTTTCTTGCGAGAAATGATGCTATTATCAGTACTACGTTTATTGTAAACCTTTTATATTTCTCAAACAACTATTATGTCTTTCACATTTATTACGATGTAATCTTTTTAAATATGAACGCCATTAAGGCACATGCATGGAACAATAATTGTGGCACAATATCTGACTCCTTTCATTTCTGATTTCATTTGGACGTCCTTTGCGTTGTGGTATCTGCTGGAACAGGCTTTAGATTATCTCCTTTCCTTTCTGCTGCACTGTAGACCTGTATGATTTTCCTTTGTATTACATTTTTTAAACGATTTTCATGTTATGGTGACTGAGCAGGGAGGTTATTTATTCATCCTGTTCAACCAGACTGCCGGGAACGCATCAATAGATCCACGTTGACACTGAGAGCTTTCACCTGACACTGCCCTTGAAAGCTGAGTTTGCGCTGCTCCTGCAGTGTTATGTTTCCACTCCCACCACCTGTAACAACAGCCTGTCATTGTTTTTCTGTAGGCTCCTGATAACTCGGCAACATTTTCAACTGCTGTTTTTACCATCATGGAGGACATGGAGTCTTCTCTCAAACTTTTTCTGCTGACTCACGACTAATTCATATCAAATACTGACTTTGCCCTTTGTCTTCACACCCCCTCTTCCTCCAGGTTGACAAAGGCGGCTCAAAGAGATTTTTTCAAAACACGTGGACGTCTTTCTTGAAGGCTCGTCTTGTGTGTGGCTTTCCAAAGAAGTCCCTCTTCTTCAACCACCTCCTAGATGTGTATGTGTTGCACGCAGAGAACTGGCGTGACAGCAGAGTCTACGCTCTCTTCGCAAGCAGCTGGTGAGCGAACCCGCCCCCCCCCCCACCCAGTGTCTATATACAGGAACCTGGTCAAATATTTACACATTCAACTAGCGACACTAAAGGGACAATAAAGCATTGCATTCATGCCTCAACTATTCCATGGTCCGCTTGCTAACATGTTGGCTGAATTCATCTTTCAGGAATTCTACAGCAGTGTGTGTCTATTCGATGGCAGAGATTGATGAACTATTTGAAAAGTCAGCCTTCAAGGGTTATAAAGGGGACATCCCCCACCCCAGACCAGGAACAGTAAGGGAATTTTACTCCCATTGACCCTTCTGAAACTGTCAATCTCATTTATCTTTGAATTCAGTTTGCTGCTGCTGTAATTGAACGTTTTGGGCCAGTATCGTGCACCCGCCCTTATTTTTCCTGGCAGAATTAGCACTGCACCCTTTAATCAGGATGAAATATGGGTGGGGACATGGAAAGAAGGCTGTCAGTTTTGTGTCACGCATTGGACTTGTCTTGTGTATGTCCAAAGTTCTTTCTAAGTAACCTTTATCAACTATCTATTTTATCAACAAAATAGATCATTAATCGGGAAGCAGGAAAACAACACTTAATGTCTTAATGTTACTTATCTTCCAGTGTGTACCAAACAGTCAGAGCCTGCCCTATGCAACGTTGAATGTTGTGAAGGACCACTCTGAAATGAGCGAGTGGATCCACTCGTCCATACACCCCCTCGCTCCCCTCTACGTAAGCAACTACAACTACACAAAGCTAGCCGTGGATCAGGTGCAGGCTGCAGACCTGCGGACGTACAACGTTCTGCTGCTGGCCACTGGTAGGTCCTGTCGGTATGGACGGTCTGGAAATGACAGATCCTTCCTCTGCTCATTATTTGTGATGTTAGTTATTGAGAGTGTTTGGCAGTAATCTTGTCACATTTTAAGTTGTGTTTGTGTTGTATTCCTACAGACACGGGTAAAATCCATAAATGCTTAGAGCTCGGTTCGGATATTTTCATCATTTCAGAAACCCGACTGTCCAAACGCTCACCTGTTCAGTCAATGATACTTGCTTCAAAGAAGGTATTTCAGCAACGTATTTCTTTTTTATTTTCTTAATATGTAGAACCACAGCTTCAACAAAGCGGGTGGTTTTGTTCATATATTTTTATATATTTCTTGCTTCAGAAAAAGTTGATAGTGGGTTTTGCAGAAGAGGTTTTGAGCCTCGACCTCGTACAGTGCCAGGAGTACAACAGCTCCTGTGCGGAGTGTGTCCTCTCCAGAGACCCGTACTGCACCTGGACTCAGAACAGATGCACATCCACTGTTATGTGAGTCGAGTCAAAACTGAAATGAAAGCTTTCTCACATTTCGGCCTTCCAGAATTATGTTTGGATTTCTAATCAGACTTGATTTTAAGTGGAATGTATGAAAAAGTGTTCACAAAGTTATCCCCATTGAAGTAGCCCAGTAAGAGTACCGGTGTGTATTATTCAAGCACTTTTGTCCACAGGGGTGGTATTCAAAATTTAAGTGAACAAACAACGGGTGTTTGCAGTACAGCATTGGAAGGTAAGCTCTCACACTATATCATCACATGAACGAGGTGTATTCCGATGGCATATCAAGGGCGCACACACACACACACACACACACACACACACACACACACACACACACACACACACGAGTAATTCTCTTATCCTCCCACTCCTTCCCCACCCAACATTTCTTCTCATCTAGAGCCAGACAGAGTCAACCACAGCGAACGGGAAACCACGCCTGAGGTCACCAGGGTGGTCCATACGGTCCCACTGGGCGTCCCCTTCTACCTTACTTGCCCTATAAGCTCATACCACGCCACCTACAAGTGGCTGCACCACGGCCACAGCAGCCCCTGTCAGCAGATGGGCTCCCTCTGCCTGCACCTCATTCCAGCCATGGTGCACGAAAGCTATGGCTACCACAAGTGCATTTCCAAAGAACAAAACCACACCACACTGGTGACAGAGTACCAGCTTGCCAGGCAAAGCATGACGAACAACAATAGAAGAGTCATTCCCGCTCCCACCAACTCCTTCGACAACAGGAATGGCGTGGCTGCACTTGTGTTGCATATTGAATGGGCAGCCATAAATGCAGTCACTGCACTGATCGTTGCCCGGCTTTAGATTTAAGCTGTCCCAGAATAGCACCGTAAGCACGTCTAGTCAAGCACGTGCACACACTTAATTGGCTGTCTGGAAATGTGGGCTCAAGCTGTTAGCTGTCTTTCCGTGAACTTGGGAGAGAGAGAACCACAACAGATCAAACAAGCCGCTAAACTGCTTCTTCAAAATGCTAATCAAATGCTAAAAAATGGAAATCAAATGCTAACCCTTGTACGATCCAAAGGGCAGCATAATGAACGAGCTTGTCTTAAACGGAGTTAAACAGGCATAGCCGGTCACATGTTTCTCTTTGTATCCCATACATATAGAATGGGATGGAAAAAGGGAGTGGCCTCAATGGATTGTTTTTGTTGTTGTTTTGGGGGTGTGTGTGTGCGTGTGCTTGCGTGTGTGTGTGTGTGTGTATGTGTGGAAATGTCTCTGGTGAGTGGCAAATTGAACAGAAACAAAAAAAAAACAAAGCCAGCATTTTAAAGCAATAAGTCAGAATGTAAAGTTATATTAATGATATTTAAAATAAGTTATATATAGTCTCTATATTGTTGTAAGTCAGAATGTAAAGTTGCATTAATGATATTTATAGTAAGTTGTATATAGTCTGTATATCCATTACGGTCCATATTTTCACAAGTCAACTAATGCACAGCTTATTTATTTATATTCACGTTTGATTTTGCTTCCAGAGCTCTCTATTATATCTCCATCTTAATGGCAGCTCACTTCCTTCAAAACATCAATTAGGTCCTGTGGGGGCGATGACCGGATAAAGATCTTTAACTGGCTTTGAACCCCGCCCTGTCTCTCAGAGCACAGCTATGCAAACAAACAGTCTTGTTGTCACCTAAGTAATTTAAAATGTGTCGGAATAGATTCATCGTGAATAATGCCATTCCCGTGAACCCTGCGGAAAAACAAAAATTGTGTTCAACCTGACGAGGCACTACTCCGCATGCCGTGTTGCGCTTGCGTCGGCAGTACACATGGAACGGCTGAGCACCAGAGTATCTGAGCCAACAGACAGAGCTGACATGGCGTTGGACGTTTGCTGAGCATATGGTAGTCTCTTTAGGCCGTGAATCACTGGTTGGGAATGAATGGTCAATGAACTGAATAGTTGGCCGATGATGCTATTAGTGGAATGGCCGATTGCACCACTACCTATCATTCCAAACAACACCCTGGCATGCGTCATCGCATGCCGAAAACAAGATCATAACTATGTTTCTCGATGAGTAAAACACAAATCCCTACCTGACGTGACCATACGCTAGCACTTTATAGAACCAGTTAATGTAATTAATATTATGTTTCTGCCTGTTTTAACTTGTGTATATATATATATAACCCATGGTTGGGTATGCCTGCTGATTGTTTGGTATTGAAGAGGTGGCAAAGGGGTGACGGCCTAATATGCCTGCCTATGAGCGTAGTAACCATCCACACTTTGATTCCTTGATTGAGCTACATTAAAAGGATGGAAGGTCTCTTGGTGAGTATGTTATGCCTCCTGTACCTTTTAAATAAACACTGTAAAGCTCACCCAACGTGAAACACACTAGCCTACATTTGACCTTTGTCTCCAACCATTTATTTGCATTTTCTTTTTGTATTTTGTGAAGAGGTGCACTTCAGCCAATCATGGCAGTGAAAACCATGGCCACTGTAGCAACCACTAACCCGCAACAACAACAAAAAGCAGGGAGATTCCAGACTAACTGCAGTTTGAAATTCGTCTGGCAATGCAATGCAGTATGTGCCTGAAGGAGAGATTTGATGATTGTACCACAGCTAATGTAACACAGCTGACTGAACCAAAGCCATGAAGAGGGCTGGTCTGTAGTACGCTAGTGAATTGATGCCCAAGTGGACTTTGTTGAGAAGTCACGTGATGCAATTAAGGCGCGGCGGTTTGTCTGGAGGAAAAGCAATGCCACGAAGGCCTATAGACCTCCTATATCGTAGACGCCACTATCGACCGCTACTGCCTGCTGGCGCTGACGAGAAATACGGCGGCCATCTTGGAGTGGTGTACGCTCCACTTGGACGGAGCAATGAACTGTCGGCACATTTCATTCATCATACCTCACTGCCACTGATTTTCACACGTTTTTTTGTCTTTTTGTATTTCTCGCTTCCCAGTAACCAATGTTGTGTCTATTATAATGGCTATGTCTATGTCTACGTCTATACATGTTCAAATCGATTTCATGGGTCATTGCCTATATTCCCTATATTTTAAAGGCCACACTTTATTAATTTCCTATCATAAACTATCTTGATAGGATCAAAGTTATATGAAGACTCCTCACAGTTTTGACAAACCAATGGTGTGGCTCATTGGCTCAACCAAGTGGTAAATCATTAAGATGGTTAAATACTTTTAGGATAATGACGTATATAGCCTACTTAAAATTAATACCTGCATTTGCATATGCATAGTTCGATAATTACTCCAATCAAAGGGCAACCTGTGCATTTACAGTTTTAGGACGAAGTTTTGCATTCCTTGTACTACCAGATTTAGAGCAGTAGGGGGCGTCAGAGTGCTTTACTTAACGTTCAAATGCAACCCTAAGGAGAGATGCGCATTTGTCTGCAAGAGGATGGAAGTCGGTAAATAGTACAGAAAATGTGGATTACGGTTGAAATGAGTTCAATTCACGCATGCTACAATGTGTTATAGCCAATCCTAAAATTGTTCACATAATTTGACCATATCATTCTTATGTAAACAATAAGAATTATCGCTGAACATATGGCATTGTTTAACACATCTGTAAGCCCAGTGTAGACTTGAATCACACGGGGCATGTTTGCCATAAACTGTTGGACAATGAGGCTTTTAGATATTTCTTTATGAGTTATGTATGTTGATGGTCTCCAAGTGATGCCCTTCTTATAATACAAACACATCTTAGCGACCATTATGCAGTTTTAAGCAGTGCACATTAACGTACATGTGGATTGTGTTATAAAGAATTACGATATCCAAACCAAATGAGGTCAAGGATTAGACTTGGGCCGACAGATCGATACATTAAATATTACTCTGAATTATGAATTTTCTTTGAGGGTGGAGGATCCGAAGCCTCTGTATCTTTAATACTTACGATGAAGGATGGGAGAGGCTGCGCGTTCACAATCTCCGCTCTTCCTGCGCGGTAGCGGGAACGCGCAGTGGAACTGACTCTGCAGAGAGGAGAAAACGAAGCGTCCGACCGCGCACCTGACCGGGAGAAAATGTTTCTTCAAGCGCCTTTTACGATTACTTCCGTGGTTTTCAAAATGCATGCAGTAGGATCCACTTAAAACGAGAATCATTATTTTCTACAACCATTAAAGTTATTGTGAAATAGATCTACTTTAACTTCAACAGTGTGATTTAGGCTATAAGGCGCTGGGACTGAAGTAGCCTACATCAGGTAAGACGATTCACTAAGTTACCGCAGTGACATATTAGTCGTGATTATTATAAAGCAGGCCTACCCCCTTTCTTTTAAGCAGATATAAAACATAGATATTGTTGTATTTTTAAATATGGTTAGGCGGATTATTTTGGATGCACAATGAATTCAGATGATGCTTTCTGTGCATCATCTTCACGGGCGAACGTGTCCGTATCTTTTCGGATCACTTTCAGATCACTTTGTGACACCACCGCTCCCTTGGTGTTGTCCATATATTTTATTTGTATGACTAATTCCAGTGAACTCAAATACCTTCTTTTGTGCGGTGACCCTAGACTACTTCTGCTAACGTCAACACTATTTGACATTGAAGGCTGTCCTATGCATTTGTTGTTGCGATTGTATGGCAACGTCTTTTCCATGTTGTTGTGCTTATCTCAGATATGCACAACCTACCACGTTTATATCTATTACAAACTTATATGCATCCCTTCTATTATATTAAGTGGTTCATTTCTACCTATATAAATTAGATTTTTTTATGTTCACAAAGGTTTGCATTATGAAACTGCACATTGCATATTGCAGTTGAAGGCATACCAGGCTTACTCCTTGGTTACACATGTCCTTACATCTAGAAATGTCCTCTTTGCAGGTGGCGGAAAAATGGCGCCGAGGCTCCTCCAGCTCGTGGTTCTGTGGACAGCACTAGTTGGCACAGCGAGGGCTTGTCCGGAGCCGTGCACCTGCCAGGAGAAATATGGGCACTTGCAGTTTGCGGATTGTGCATACAAAGACCTGTTATTGGTACCTGTAGCACTGCCTCCCAGTGTGACCACCCTCAGTCTCTCTGCCAACAAGATCAAATTGCTGAAAGCCAAAAGCTTCGTCAATGTCACCCAGGTCACCTCCCTTTGGTTGGCCCACAACGAGATCGTCACCATAGAGACCAACACGTTGGCCCCTCTGGAGCAGCTGCGTAACCTGGATGTCAGCCATAACAAAATAGTCAACTTTCCGTGGGAAGATCTGCATAATCTCACAGCCTTGCAGCTCCTAAAGATGAACAATAATGAAATGACTCACCTGCCAAAGGATGCCTTTTCCAACCTGAAGGAACTGAGGTCACTGCGCATCAACAACAATAAGATATCCACCATCGTGGAAGGCACATTCGTCGGCCTCACAGCCATGTCTCACCTCCAGATCTTTGTAAACCCATTCACCTGCTCCTGTCACCTAGAATGGCTCAGGGACTGGGTGGCCACCACCAAGATATCCGTCGTTGAACAGAACCAAATCGTGTGCGCTGCCCCTGACATCCTGAAGGGTATCATGGTGACCAAAATACCCAAACTGGACTGTAAGCACCCCACCGCCGTCATTACGTACCAGCCCAACCTCGAGACCACGGAGCTCATGGAGGGCTTGGCAGTCACCCTGAACTGTGAGACCAAGGGCAACCCCAAACCAGAGGTCACGTGGGAGGTCAACGCAGGAACGCAGAAGTTCCAGATCACCATCCCCTCTGCCATGGAGGAAAGCGACAAACCCATCAACGACCAGGCCACCAAGTCTCGGTTCCACGTCTTTCAAAATGGCACCCTAATCATCCCCCGAATGAGTAAGAAAGAGGATGGGAACTACAGCTGCTCAGCAGCAAATGATTTAGGGAAGGCTGAGAGCAGTGTGAAGCTTGCATTGGCCGGAACGCAAAAACGTGCCACAACCTCCATTGTGGATAACACAGGGACCAAGACTGTAACGGCTGACAAGCCTTCACGCCCAAAGACCTCTGGAAACAATGTGATCAATTGGCCAAAAAATGATGGGAAAACCATAAGTTCACCAACTGGCTCCTCGTCGAAACACGGTGCCACTGATCAGGTGGTCAACAATGGAAAGGACATGACGTTTGCCGGCAAGTGCGGAGTAAGTGATGGCAGTGAATACATCTCCAACCATGCCTTCAACCTCAGCCTGGATGATCTCAAGCAGTACACGTTTGATTTTGGTGTTATTGCTTTGGAGGTTTCAGAGACAGAGGCAAAAGTACAGCTCAATCCTCTTCAACTGCCAAGCGGCAAGTCAAACCTTCCCCTCAGTCAAACCCAACACCTGGAAACCGGGAATAAAGAGCAATTTAGTCTTTTCCAGACGGCAGCACAAAAGGCCCCTCTCGACATGCTATACCTTTGTGTCAAATCTGGCAACGGACACTCAATGGTTCAATGGTCCAAAATAGAGGAGGGCGTTAATGCCTATCGTTTCCACGGTTTACACCCTGGTACCAATTACACGCTATGTCTAACCTATGGAGGGCAGGACTGTCAAGTTCAAGTTGTCTTTACAACCAGAAAGAAAATCCCATCTCTGCTGATTATCGTGGTCGTCAGCACATTCCTGTTGGCTTTGGCCACCGTTCCCTTGCTGGGAGCCACCTGCTGCCATTTGTTATACAAGTATCAAGGGAAGACGTACAAGTTAATTATGAAGGCTCAGAATCCAGATCAGTTGGAAAAACAAATAGCGGGTGACTTCGATCCTCGGGCTTCTTTTGTGGAGTCCGAGAAAAATCTGGAACCCAGCGAGTTGGGAGACGGAGAAGGGGAGGCGGACGGGGAGGACGTCGACGGAGAGGGAGAGCTTGAGGGAAGCGTGGCGACAGAATCCATCCCCGGTTCTTCATCGAAAACTAACCAAGAAGAGTTTGAAATGGGCTCGGAGTACAGCGACAGACTGCCGCTTGGAGCGGAGGCAGTCAACATCTCCGAGGAAATAAACGGTAACTACAAGCAGCCAAGTCGCTGATCTCTTGGCCTGGCACTTGTGAAATGTAAAACTTTCACATATACATATAGCACATTTATGGAAGGCAAGTGTACCATTACTTTACGTAACATCTGTCAAATCCCTGAAAAGATGGCCTTGTTTAATTTACCTCAAAGTAGGCTAGACCTACCGGGATAGGATACGGAATTAATTGATGTAACATTCGTGACTCATTTCATAAGCACTAGCAATGTTATTTACAAGACCTCAAAACGAAAACACACAACCGTATCGTGTTTGAAATAGGACGTGTCATGTATTATGTGGTCTTCCCGCATCATACTGGGAGCGCTCCTGACGCGCCGCGCCCGGCTCCTGTCTGCTCCTTTGTTCTGACCGAAAGGGAAACTACTTATAGTTCAGGCATGTGGTGTTATTATTAAATCCCAGGTATTATCCATAACATGTTAAGTGTAATGTGAAGGTTCGAGATGTTCACTTTGACCTCTTACGTAAGCGGTGCTCAAACGATTATATAGCCTACATTTGTACATTGTTTCTAAACCTTGTGTCCTTTCTCTTGCGGAGACTTGTCCATGGCATGTTTCCATGTGTGGTTTTGATTAGTGTAGTCTAGGACTGTAGATATAATTGTCAAATCTGTGATGTAAGCCATGTGAACTGAATTATCTCTTTTTTACGACAGTAACGTTTATATAGGGTGAAGTATCAACACGTAGATGCAGCTGAGCGTCTGGATTCACTGACCTGTGATAGTGAGTTTTTTGTGAAATGTTGTAACAAAAAAAGTCCATTGACCTTTTAAGATTTTTGATATTATTTTATGTACGTGGAAATAATAAAACATGAAAAACAATTGATCTGTATTTTTTTTTTTACTGACTGCAAGAGACATAGTCTAACAGATCTAGGCCCCATTCTTAACAACCGTCGGCCTATTTAAACATTATGAAAAGGATTTGAAATTGATATTAGTTATTTATATCAGGGTGCCGTTTATGACTCAGAAATTGACGACGGAAAACATTCCGATTTGGTTTTAAAGTCCGCAATTAGATCCAATTGCTCAAGCAGGACGGATACATAAGTCTGATTTTGCTTGTGTTATATTGAATAAGTTGTTTGGCCTTTTATTCGCCTTATTTGGACAGATAAACAAACACAATGCCCAGGTTAAACGAAAATGAATAATGACCGCCTGATAATGTAGGTTGTGGAATAATAGTTTGAACGCAAAAAGCGTTGCTTATTATTAAAATTATAGGGGTATACATGATCAAACCCAAAAAGAATGAACTGAAGTTCACACAGACACCAATTATTTGTGTAAGTAGCCTACAAGTCTAGAAAAAGGAAATGTACAATCATTTATTATTTAATGGTATGCCTGAACATAATTTACACGCAATATAAATGTGATGTAAATTACATATTTGGGCCTACTCTAAAAGAAAGTATTTATTTGTCTCTCTAAATAATATTCTGTTAATTTATAAATAGTCACTCATTCTAATCAAACCGACTTGCGCTCTGGATAGGAGGTCATTTTAAGCCACCTCTTTGTATCAGAACGATACCTCAAGAATGTGTTAATGCTTTTAAACGGGACACTGCTACTCAGACAGAATGAAAGATCATTTTAAATAATGTGGATTGTTGAAGAATTCAGTCACATAAACACACACGCCTGTCTCCTGCTCTGCTGGAGACTGTGGTAGTCAGACATAACACACAGAACGGATCAGAGACTTGTATAGATTCAACAGGAAACATTCAACCACTGAGGCACGTTGCTGTAAGTGCACGTATATCTCTCTTCATTTAGCAATTGTGGAAAAAACCATGGACAAATCATGCACTTATTAGCTCCATAGCCTACACATAAGTCCCTGGACCCAAAAAGAAGACGCATTTGTGAATGGAGTCTCTCCACCGGGGAAAGGGTGTGCGTGCGCGTGTCTGTGTGTGTGTGTGTGTGCGCGCGCGTGCATGTGTGCGCGCGTGTGTGGGACATTTGATGTTCAGTTCCCGGCCGTGGTCTCTACGGGCTCCTTGGGTTCTGCCTCTCTCTTGCCGCCCTTCTTGGAGGCGGTGGGCTTTAGGCTTCCGTTCAGGAAGCCGTCTGTGGCGCGGTGCTTGAAGTGCTTCCTGGTGCCCACCAGGGACGGATTGTTGACCAGCGTGTAGAGAAGCCGCCAGTGAGCCCTGGCCCTCTTAGCTACAGACACCTTCTGCTGTTTCTTCTCCTGCTGGACCAGCTGGATCCCTGGGGAAAACCACACACATTCTTATGGGTGATGGTTATTTCGTTATTTTGCGAACGCATGTTTCCAGAATGACATACAGTGAATTCCGATAAATGACTCAATCATGAGTCAGTATGAAGCAGGTACTGGAGGACGGTAGGCAGGCATCCTGCTCCAGGGTGTCTGCAGGACCGCAGACGTTGGGGACCGAAGTCAGCGACTTTCGGCTGGCAGTCTAACTACACTATTGCAGTTTACGCGCAAACCTATTGGTGTTAATTTTTTGTGCAACCAAATGGTTTTGGCGATAGCCCCCGGGGACCGGCTTTAGTGAGACAGTAATAATAGAAAGCAATTGTATCATAATCTTCTGAGCATGGCTGGAGCATATTGAGCATCACATTAACATGCTGAACGCTTCG
>JAOTIX010000139.1:13252037-13264718 GCA_027123715.1 Gaidropsarus macrophthalmus
TCGCTGCTCTCAGCCAATCAGAATCGAGTAAATTTTTCATGTATATTATTATCTTGTAAACAACATTGAAGGTGCGATGATTCGGGGAAGCCAGCAAACAATGAATGTTTTTTATATTTTAGGTACAACTGCAACCGCTACAATGAAGATGACGCCAAGGCTGCCCGCGACGCACAGGAGGTTGTAGTGATGTTTCTAGCCTCCTGTACCCTTAACATTTCAATTCACGTCCATACAACGTGCCCGTTTTCCTCTGCTAACCCCATATTTTCACACCGACGAGATTAAGGGATCATGTCCACTCCACCCTCAAATGGTACTGTAGCCCATCTTTGGCCCGTCCCGCTGGTGGCGGCCATGTTGCTTCACCACAGTGCTGTTCCCGGCCTCCTGCTGCACTCTTGCATTTCACGTCACCACCCACAGCAATCGCTGTCCTCTGCTTCACCCCATATTGTCACACTGACGAGATTTAAGGGCTCATGACCTGCTGCTCCCGCTTGTCCTGCAGGAGGCAGCGCTGCCACTTCACTGTAACAAAAGGAGGTGTTGTGCTCTCTCTCAATTGCAGCGTTCCAGGGCAGCCTTGCAGAGGTACCTGTTCTACTGCAACCGCTACATGAACCACATGCAGAGCCTGCGCTTCGAGCACAAGCTGTACGCTCAGGTCAAGCAGAAGATGGAGGAGATGCAGCAGCACAACATGTCGTGGATCGAGGTGCAGTTCCTGAAGAAGGCGGTGGACGTGCTGTGCCAGTGCCGCTCCACGCTCATGTTCACCTACGTCTTTGCCTTCTACCTCAAGAAGAACAACCAGTCCATCATTTTTGAGGTATATATTGTGCGAAGCCGGTGAATTATATTGACATTTACATTTACATTTAGGGCATTTCGCAGACTCTTTTATCCAAAGCGACTTACAATAAGTACATTTGTCATAACATAAGAAGCGGAACAGTATATCGGTATGAAACATCATTTCAAATAGGCTGCGATGGACATTGGGTTTATTCAGGTGGGAACAGACCCAACTATAGGAAGCAAACCATAAACATTAATGGGGGGGGGGGGAAGAGAGACATTGGACAGACTCTGAAAAGAGGCATGGCCAGAACAGACTGTAAACAATCGAGTCGCTTTGTTGCCACCAACAATGTGAAACATTGTTGGTGGCAACAATGTGAAACACTGTTGGTGGCAACAGTGTGAAACATTGTTGGTGGCAACAGTGTTTCACCAGTGGAATATTTGCCGGGTGAAATGTACTTTACGTTGCTTGTGTGTGTGCATTATCAGAACAACCAGGCTGATCTGGAAAACGCCACCGAGGTGCTATCTGGCTACTTGGAGCGCGACATTTCCCAGGATTCCTTGCAGGACATCAAGCAGAAAGTGCAAGATAAGTACAGGTAGGTCCTTGAATCCCAGATGCCACTGGTAAACACCAGCACCCCCCCCCCCCCAGTACTGTTTGGTTAGTTGGAAAACACTTGTTTTTCTTTCTATGTTTGTGTGGGCGTAGATACTGTGAGAGCAGACGAAGAGTCCTACTACAACACGTGCATGAAGGCTACGAGAAGGACCTGTGGGAGTACATTGAGGATTGAGGACACGTCCCCATGCGACAGACTCTTGAGTATCCTGACAAACTAGAGCGCAGATGCAATTAAACAGGGCAGCCTGAAACCTCTCCCTCGGCAAACCAACCACTTTGCATCACCTTTCTTTTCCTGGATTTGTTTAACAAAAACCTTCAAAACAAATTATATTTAAATAAATCAAAAAGGTAGAGTAAAAATAAAACCATTAAGTGTACTACAGTATTGATAGCAAACAGAGTCTTGAGATGGCGGAGAGTCCATCGAGTTCGTCCTCCTGGGCTTGTGTTGCGACACCTCCTCCCCTCATCGTTTTCGTTCCCCTTATTCTTTCGTTTTTTTTGCTTGTGATTCTTTTTGTTTGATTTTGAATTTCCGTTTTGTTTTTATTTTGTATTAGTGTGACAAATTTTTCAACACAGCTTTAACTGTCTAGGCCATGTCCGCTTTATGTGGTGAGATTCTCGTCTGGGTTGCTTAATGTTGATCGGCTGATGTGAACGGGCAAAAGACATTCGGGGAAGGGGAAAGGGAAAAGAAAAACCTCTTTTAAAAAGAAAAAAATAAATAGGCGAGTCTGTATTTTTTTTTTCTCAATTTGTAAATAATCCATATGCATGGAAGTTAAAGAGCAAGAGTGGCACGTGTTTGCATAATTTTAAAATTTAGAACTATTTATTCTTTACCAATACTAAAAAGGTATTTTTGCTGTGTCCGTTGAGTCTCTGTTCCCTCTTTGCGATGAGCGGGCGTTCAGAGGCTGTGGGCATTAAGGCAAACACTCCCTTCCCCTCCATCATGCTCCCATCTCTTCAGAGCACATCTCACTATCTTCCACTCTATTGTGACTTGGGGCTTTATACTGGTTGCCACGTGATTATTAAAGGACTCCTTGGATGTGCACAGCAGTTAAACAAATCCCAACAGAAGATGGCAGGTGTGATGGAATGCACCTGACCTGTCCTTGTCCCAGGCGACGCTAACGCTTTAAACTAGTGCCCCTTCCTCCTCTCCCCTCTAAAAATGATAAAACGGATGTTTAACATGAATACAGTAATGAATATTTACGTCAAACTGAGTGACATTCACTCTTATTCTTGTTTGCTCTCCATCACGACATGGCTTGTAGAGTGGCCATCTTTATGCTCTGCTTGCACCTTCTGGGTGGGGGTGGTGAGAACGAGGATAGCTGAATGCAGTGGCACTGTGCAGTGGAGGTGGTTTGGAGCACTGTCTCACAGGGTCAAGCATTGGCATCCCTTCTGGCTCAGAATCCCAAAGCCCACAATGCGGGATTCTCGACATGCTTCTTCGGAGAGAGCGCTTATCTTTCGGTTAGTCTAGACATCGCTTTAAACCTAGCCACGCAGATGACCTTGCCATGAGCACCAAACAGACAGACAGACCGACGACCGGACGAGGAATATTGGGCAAATGTCTGCGGCTTGTTGAATTTATTTTGTAATGCTGTTCTGCTTTCGCATTCAAGCCTGTGTTTTTGCACACGCGTTGAAGATTAAATATTGAAATGTTGGCGCCCCTGCAGGTATTGCATTGTTCAGTGTGGTGGTTGCTCTGGATGTCAAGCTCTCTGCTTGTAAATGCATACGTCTGCGCTGCAGCAGTCTTCACAAGACTGACTGGAGAGGACACCAATATACAGCTACTAGTGTAAGTCTGAAGACGACAACGTGTCAACATCTTTCAAACACATCCTTTTCACCGGTTTAACACTTTTGTGGGCCTCCCCCAAAAGTTTGTGTAAAAAAAAAAAAAAACTATTATTTTAATCCTAGCAAAAATTAAAAAATGTATTGTTTATTTGAATAAATGTCATGAGAAATCTCATCATTGGGAGTACTGTGTGAGTCATTAGAATAGGAGTGGTCTCGGTCGTGACTAACCAACCACTGTCCATGATGCAGCCATGTACTGTCTATTTTGAATGCACTGTATTTGACAGAGCGCTGTGCTTGTCTTCCAGAATAAGGGGAAACATAGAAATTGAATACAATTTTGTATTTTAAATCAGGCCATGTCAGCACCACGTAATATAACTGTCAATAAGGGTACCTTGTGGCTATATGTTACGTTTCCATTTATTTTGTTTTTTTTCTGTCTTTTTCATAATTATGACAACAAAGCTGGGCAACAGATGCTCAGCTAAACTCCACCTGTTTTTCCATGTCTGCTAGTAGTTCATTAGAAAATCAAGTTAACATTTGCAATCATAAAAGCTAATTTCATCTAATGGGGACATCCAAAAAAACGTTTAATACTTTTCTACATATACCTTTTCTTTATGCTATTAAGTGTGTCTTATTTACATAGTGTAAAAATGTGGAAAAAAACATTTTAGTTGTCTGTTTTGGAGAAATATATTAAAGTGCAAAATGTTGCAAACATCCCTTTTGGCATGGGTGGTTGTTTCATAATGCACACAATATACACGTATGCATTTACAATACACGCACACAATAGGAATGTATTGAAAGCTACCTCTTTGGCCTTCAAAATAATTTAGAAATGCATACCACCATATACACTTAAACAAGTGTGTAGTTCCATTATATACTGCAAGCGGCAGGTTTGTGATTCTGACCATAGCTGAAACCTTTTTAAGTGATGCAATTCACCAGATTGCAAAGGGCATTTTGCAGAGTTTGATATTTTAATGCATCATCTTCATATTGAGTGCAGTGTCCTATGAATAAGGCCTACCATCCCCATAAACTTAAACCCTAGTTACGTTTATACTGAAACACCATTTCTTTACTGGAAAAAAAGTACTTTATATGTGAATAAACAACATGTTAGGGCAAACAATAGAATTCAACAATTGTTACACATTTTAGAAAAACAAATATATACACATTACAAACAACATTTAAGGTACATTTTGACAATTTGGTCGGAAATTCCCTTTTGCACATTTCTCAGTGAAAAGACATTTAGCAGCTCTGATAACATAGTAATGCCAAGACCAGGAACCATAGAACATGCATTCAAACCAGCTATATATCCAACACAACAGTGACTTGAGATGTCCTGAAGCACATTAACTTCAGATATATAAATAAAACGACCCACAGGTTATCCCTACCAAACTATTAACCCTTTAAGTGAGTGAAGTCTGTTTATAACAGACATGTTTCATACTTGAATCTATACTGAAAGATAGCTTTTACCCACCAGAAAGTTGCATATTAATTCAACAGCAATAAAGGGCACTCCCAACATCTCATGATCAGCACTTAAGGGCACGCCCTCACATCTTCCAACAGCACTACAGGAACTCCCTCCCACATCTCATCAACAGCCCCAAAGGGCATGTCCTCACACCTCACCCAGAGCACTAAAGGAACTCCTTCCTACATCTCAACATCTCTAAAAGGCACACCCTCACAGTAACAACCCACATCTCACCAAGGGCACTAAACAAATTCCCTCACACATCTCTTCCAACAGCACCATCACACTTGCATGTTGGATCCTATTTTGTTTGATTACCGGTATATAAAACTTGGAAAAGAGTTACCACAAAGTCACAGGAACTAAGAACAGTTTTCTAGCAGTCCAAACAGACGTTCGTCACACTGAAGAGCTCAATGGAAAGACCTACTCGTCAATCTTTAGCCAGCCTTTTCTAAAGTCTATCAACAGCTCCAGGTAGTACTTCCATTCAGGTTCACTGTCATATTGGACCTCAAACACATTCTTCAGGGGGTTTGGGTGGGCCTCGTGAATGCGCACCACTTCACCCCTGTACCATACCTCCGACTTGTCATCCTCCTCATACAAATGTAGTATCTTCTTTCCCACCAAGTCTGGGTAGTAGAATTTGATGGCTCTCTGAGCTCTCTGCACAGCCGAGCGCAGGACCCAGCGCCTCCGGTGCTCAGCACTGTGACAGGCAGACAGGTATGGGCAGTATCGGATCTTTAAATGGGATCTGCTGTGTCTTCGAGACCTGGAGAGCGAACGCAGGGCCTTGGAGAAACCCTCTCTGCTATGGTTCCAGGGGGTGACCTTGGTTGACCCTCTCCTGAGGAAGAGGTCTTCCTCGCCTCTCAACCTTCTGGCTTTTCCATGTTTGGCACTGGTGGGGGTAAAGTCTGAAAATGTCCCAGAGTGGGACACCGTCTTGTAGCATGCGGTTCTACTGGTGAGGCCCTTGCCAAACAGCACCCTCCGCAGTTTGAGAATCATACCGGACTGGTTCTTTGAACCCAATCTACTTTTCACCAAGTCGGAGGCAGGGTTGACTTGGGAGGGATTGGATCCCTCCATGTCTGACTCACTGGACGATGAAGATAATTCATCAGAAGATAAGGGAGAAGTCCATGTGTTGTCAGTGCTCCCCTCAGTGCCTACTACTGCTTCATCCCTTTCTCTCACTTCATCATCATCATGTTGCACACCAATTACGATTTCACCCAGTGAGTTCACGTTGTCCCAGTTTGTCTCCTGCTCCCCGTTTTCAACTTCAATGTCCGGGGAGGAAGATCTAGAATCCAAAAATGCCTGCCTTGAACATCTCTTCACCCTGCTTTTAGGCTTCTGTTTAATAGGGTATGAGGTTTCCCCCTTTTCTTGTGGATGTGTCTGGCTGTCCGAGGCTGAAAGCGGTGAGGCCATGGACACATCAGTATATGCAGGACCCTTGATGCCATCCGTGTTCTCTGGGGGTTTGTCTGGCTCCCTCTTAACTGAAGCATCATGCTTTAGTCCTGAAACACAGCAAGTCAAGATCAAGAGTCAGTTACCACTTGGCAGATCTAATATTCAGAATTAATTTAATAGAAGCCATACAGAAGATACAAGTCAAAGCGGTATGCAGAAACTCATGAGTGTTGCCATGTTAGCTTCAACACACTCATGTTAGCGTTGAGACTACATTGGTTCACAATAATAAAAAGAAAGTTGTCCATTTTGAATGTGACAAGAGCAAGTGATCAATTACAGAGACCGTTGCATCCTACATACAAAGTTTCAAATAAGTAAATGTATGCATCTACAACCCAAATGCAAGATTAAATAATGGGGTTATGATTTCAGCCATAAAAATCTTAAACCAATCATAGAAGCATTTACAACATCCAGGTTGGCGCCTGCAGTATATGAACACTTAACAGAAGCTAACTAATCAAATACTACATTAAGATGAATCAAGCAATATTTCAGGTCTGGCTGTGAAGGTAAAATAATGTCCTCAGGCAGTTTTCATATGTACAGTACACAAGTCAGGTAGAGAAAAAGGCAACGCAAAAGTGAGAGCTGGAGAAAGTGCTGCTACAGTAATAAGTGCCCCCAAAGCATGCCATGCCAGCGATACCATCCGTTAGGAAATGATTAGTGTAACTGAATGTAATCAATTACATAGCACAAGTAGCAAAACACTACAGGTAGAAAGAGGTTAATGTCCCCAGAAACAAAGTGGTTTCGAATCATCATATAATAACGTAGCTGAAAAGGCAAATGGTTAATAGTGTTGAACAGGCATGTAATCATGAGCCTCATGAGCATTTGAAGAAGTGAAATCCCAGCTGCCCCCATATTGCAAACAAACAAGTACCACTTCCTCCTCATGACAACTGGCATCCCACAATCCAGTCATTGACTTGTTTAGCCAATCCACCAATAGCAAAGCCAAGATCTGGTTTGAATGACACTACAAAAGACTGAAATAGAATTACTGCAAAAGCCATAGTTGTTAGTGGTGTCATTAGAGCAGTGATAAGACGGGGAAGCAGTGAATGAATATAAAGCAAGTTGGGTGACAGCATAAAAATACAATATACCTGTACTTTCTTTTGGAGATCAGATGTAGTTGATTCTGTAAAAAATAAATGGATTTTAAACGGAACACTGTCTATAAGTAAAAAACATAAATTATAATGCATGTGCACTAAATCTTTCTGAAGGTTAACAAAGCAAGTCCCAACAGTCTAAATGTCTCCTTCTAGAAGGATAGACAGTTTAAAAGAACTCGGATTCCCTAGGGTGTGAAAGATGAACCAGGAAATGGAACATGGCAGTTGTTCCATGCAAATGACAATAACTGGAATGTGTTGAAACAGATAGGGCTTCGCTCAATGTATGTGCACAATGTGCAAGCATTGAACATGCTCAAACCGCTACACAATGTAGCAAGATGCAACCATGTAAACTGAACTCTCTCCTATAGCTGCAAGACTGATACACGCCTATTCCTGTGGAGAAGGAGTTTGGTTCTGGTGAGTGAAGTGTAAATGCATTGGATATTTCGCTGAAATAATGCTGAACAGCCACTGAAAATACACAGATGTACTCAAAACAAAGTTAAAATTACTGCAATTACATCCCATTCTTACCTAGGCACTTGGAGACACAAGCATGGTAGAAAAGGTTTAGCACATCTGTGTAGATGTCAGGGAGGTGTTTGAGGGACATCAACCTGCGGAGTTTGGATGAGAAGGCTTGTCTGTGGAGCTGGGTCAGGTGCTTCTCTTCAGATAAGGTGGTGGGCCGCAGCTCCACTTTATGTTCCTGCAGAACCTGGTCAATGTGGCTGCCCTGGACCTGAGGGAATAGCAACTTCTTCACCACCATCATTGGAATGAACACTGCTCCCGTCCGCATAACATGTGGAAACGGACATTGTTCCTTTGAGATGTATTCTTTAATCCTCTGTAGAACCTTGTCGAGAGCCAACTTGATCTGTACATTTAGCCAAGCATGTCTGGTGTTGTCACCTAGTAAACAGGATATTTTGTTGTTTTTGGTTGCAGATAGTGCAGTATTGACATGACAAATCCAGTCTCCTAGTGCCTGCTGTGAGGAGAGTGACACAGCCTCTGTCACCAAGTTACAGAGGCAATGGTGGAGGTTCAAGAAACGCTCTCGGACATGTGTGGAAGGTTTGTTGTGTGGAGTTTGGCAGTTGACCTCAGTCATAGGTACACTGAGCTGCTTGTTGACCGCCACGATAGGTTGAACAGGGGGCGTGTTGAACTCAACCATTGTTTGAGTCAGAGCCTTGTTGATTTCTGCTATAGATTGGATGGGTGGCTTCTCTAGTGTGTGGATGGAAGTAAGGCAGAGGGTACCGGGTAAGATTAATTTGTATTTGGAAATTTGAAATGGAGGGATGTTTTGGGTGCCAAGTGTCTTCTCTGATTGCGCAGGAGCTGTGATTGATTTAGGGGGTGCTTCACTCAATGTATTCAGTTGTTCACTAGGTGCATCATCTTGACGGGAGTATTCTAATCCAACATCTGGTGTGGTGGTATGGCATGCTTTCGAAGTCTCTTCGATAACAGCATTTGGAGGTGTGAGGTCAAACTCTTCGGGTTCACACTTCTTGATCACGAACAGGGGACTAACATCAGGAATAGAAATCTCTGCAGCCTCCTCTTTTACTGTAGCCTCAATACAGTCATCTGGAAGCCCTAATTTACCAGGAACATTTACACAGTCCCTCGTTTCAAGGTCCTGCCTCTCCACCTTAATTGCTCTTTGTTCAGCAAGTTCTAATGTTGGCTTTGCTGTTGTTGCTTTACTGAAGAGCGCATCTTTGGCCACAGGGCAGCGGTAAGGTAGCTTGACATCTTCAATTGGTCCTTTATCTTGTATAGAAGGGTCCGTTTTATCTTCCCAAGGCTTTGTGGAATGATCCATGCTTGGATGCCTTTTAGTTGAGTGCAACATACCAGAAGCCTGTAGAAGCGTTCTGTAAGGGGCCAAACTGAAAACGTTATCAATGATCGGCATTGGAGGATGATCTGTTGACTTGTCAATCTCTAATATTTCTCTCTCACACTTGGCTCTTTTCATTGAGGAGATGTCATTGGGAGTTGGAGAAGGGCTCCTCTTGATTGTTCTTTTCAAAGCTGTGTTGGACAAACAAGAGAGAGGCGCACCATGGTATTCCCTGTTCAGGACGACAGATGTGTTGGTTTGTGACATGGGGCTATGACTAGAATTGCTCACTTTGTGATCATGTTCTCCACAGCGTGTTGGGGACAATATGACTGTCGAGTCAGCATGATCTTTGGTCTTCTTCGAAGTTATGACATGGACTTTATTACAGGAGTAGTCCAGAGGCCGCTCCAGGGTCATGTTAGGAGGTGTACTGATTAGCTCTAGATGTTGGCTACTATGGAGGACTTGTAATCTGCCTGGTGAAATATGTAAATCCTCTACGTGCTCCCTAGATCTTCTTGTGTCAACATGCATGTTCAGTGGGGAGCCACCTGGTTTTTCCCTACATAAGTCATTATGCAAGGTGACTGGTGAACCATGGGGCTGGCGGATTGGAGATGTGGTGAGACCATTAGTGTGAAAGATAAGGGGTGTGTGTTGTTCCTTTGGTGAGCCTCTCAATTGGCTTGAGTTCATGTGAATTCTTGGAACTGCATAGCGGTGGTCCAAACCCCGGAAACAAGATGCAGTGGGCAGTGCTACGGTGTTAATCATAGAAATATCCCCATTAATAGGCTGATAGATCAGGCGATGATCTGGTAAGTTGTTGAACACATGATTAGAAAATACAGGGGCACTTTCGCCATGGATCTTTTCCATGCTTTTACACACTGATGCACCTTCCATTCTCACATTGGCCTCAGGGTAATAAAACCCATGGTGCTGTGGAAGAAGCCCATATTTGGTCATTGCAGAGACTTCCTGACAAACCTGAGATGGAATTCTATGTCGGGTTGAGCTCATATGCTCAAATGGGTGAGGATGGGAAGGGATAAGGCCATGATATCCACTTGGGGAAGTCCGCAAACAATGGCTCTGCGGAGATAAAGAGCCAATCAATGTATGACTGGGGATGCACGGATAACTACTGAAGTTTGACTCAAAGTACCCCGGTATAGTCCTTGCTCTGCTCGGTCCTACAGTTTGACATTTCTCCCCATTGGCATCCTTTGGCAACAGTCTTTCTCCGTTGTGTTCAGTGTGAGCTCCTTTTTGCTGCAATGACGTCTCTGGTGCAGCTCTTTGAATAGGAGATAGACGGTTGTAGTGGACACTCGTGTTCATCCAGTCACTCTCATGGACAGCCTTAGGAATCATCTGAGTCACATGCTCCGCATTATATCTTTGTCCTAAAACACAACCCTGTTCAGAACAGCATGGCCTTTGTCCATTGACCGCCTTGGGGATTGCTAGATGCAAGGGGGATTTAGGTGACTGACCTCCTGCTGTTTGATTGATGACAGTTGAAGTACAGGCGAAAGGACTTCTCACATCGGGAACTCTGACGTATTGTGTGGAAGCCTGCTTGCCTGGGGTGCTATACACTGAGGGGGAATGTAAATGGAATTCCTCTGGCGCTATAGTCTTCCTGTAAGGCTGGTAAACACTGTGACAATTTCCCTCAAGTCCAGGCTGATGACTCGCAGCATTCCTGCCATCAGTCAAGCCAGCGCCTGACCCGCTCCAGGCCAGTATTAGCCCAGCTTCATCTTTTTCTCTGGGGTCATAAGGATAGTAGGGCACAGGATACTTCTGACCATGATGACCCGAAAAACCCGGCATGGATCCTGCGGTCGTCCCCTCAAACAGCAGCATTTTGCTTTGAGCCGCCGGGTCATTCCGACGCTGCGCCTGCTGGCTTTCCATCATGGGCCGACTTCACCGATGAAATTGCTCCTTTCCTGGTAAACAAAAAAACCCACAACAATGAAATTAGATACTGCTTCTCTTTAACTTTGGGTATACTGATTTGTTGAATGATTTCACTCTTGTTGAACAGAGAGGATATGTGTATTAATATATTGCCTGGTTAGGTTTAAATTAACATAGTGTCACGGACCAATATACAGTTAATGTGTACACTGAACAAAATTGATTCTAAAAGGTTTGATACTAGTACACATTTTTATTGTGATTTTAACGTAAAAACGAAAATACTGATGCAATGCTGTTCAGAGTGAAGAACAAGTATTACAAGTATTAGTTACATCATGTGTAATGATATGTCATTATCATCTTGCCTATACACATCTGAATCTAATAAGGGAGGGCAAGAGAGAATTGGTTCACTGGTTCAAAGCACGGGATGAGAATGCCATATGGAGTGAATAAGGGTCACGAATAGAGCAATTCCATATATGGGGGAGATGGAACCACAGAGTATATTCTTTGAAAACTAGGATGAGGTAATGACATGGGATTTATGGATGTATGGAATAGAAGAGGATAAATGGAACAGACCAACGAAGATGCTCGGTTATTTTGAACTCAACTCAGGCTTTGTGGTTACTTGTTGACATGTGATAACAAGTGATAAAGTTGTCATCTTCAACCCTTCGGCTTACTCAACCTCTCTTATTTTACAAAGGTTCAGTATTTTATCGATGATCAAAATGTTCACCAAATGATTGTCTTCCACTTGTTTTGGAACTTGGAGTTTCGAGGGAAACAGTGGAAGTTGGTTAGCCTGTTAGGCATGTATCAATCATGGCATACGGCCAAATGTCAGCCTGTGATAAATCGTGTAGAACAAACACATCTAAAATGTATGACCTGGGATGCCTTGTACATCATCACCAATCACCATTTTGTAAACTTGTAAAAGGTTATTTGGCTACATAATTACTTCAATTCTTAAACCTTCTGTTTCTTTACCCTGTGCATACAAGTTGGTTTGTTTAAGGTCAACCAAATGTACCTAAAATCAGGCTATATATCAGGGAAATGAATGAAATACTTTGTGGACATAAATGTCAACAAATCGAGTGTGGTGGCCAATTAATTGTTGGACACACACATGCACAAACAAACAAATCCTTTTTGTAGTTCTGTTAATTGCGAAGACCACAACATATCTAAGTTAAGTTGTAAACAGAACCACTAACCAACCAAGGTCATTATTGGAGTGAATGGTACATTAGCTGCCTTTAGAGCCCTGTTCTGTAGTATAATTGTTCTGTAGTATAATTTCAAATTGGACGAGGCAGGAATCACTTGCAGAGGTCCGGATACTTGGTTCAATCACTATTATTGTAACAAAGCACCATATCATCTGCTGCAGCAAGACGGAGTCTACCAGGTCAATAGGATAGACTACCGACGCACATTCAGGACAGTCATT
>JAOTIX010000139.1:13395375-13406682 GCA_027123715.1 Gaidropsarus macrophthalmus
CACCCTCCCCCCCCCCCACCCCCCCCCCCCCCCCCCCCCCCCCCCGCGTGCGCCGCCCCCGCCCACACCGCGACCCAGCCCCCATCCCCCCTCAGGTGAATAAAAAACATTGCATTAAATGAAGAGGAGCTGCGATGCGACCCCGGGGCCAGCGACCTGCGAGGGTAGGTGACAATAGTGAGGAGTGGCGGGCGGTGGGGGGGGGGGGTCATCCATCCGTGTTGACAAATTGGGACCAACACAAAAAGCAGAGACGTACACGCTGATGCAGATCGACAAGGGGGGCCACCGAGTTGCTTTTCATCCAATCTCAAGAGCTGTGAATAATAACGGGGGGGAAGGTCAGAGGGCCGGCCTGCCTATTGTCTTTAACCCCCGCGTCGCACGACGCGTTCTCTATTAAGATGTAAACACACGCACGATAGCAGGCAGAAAGGGGGACAGACTGTGTGAATACATAATGAGTTGTGTTTTCCTTCAGATGTTAAAAAAAACCCTTCGGCTGGGGTTCATCCAGGTTGACGACAGAGGATCTGGATCTGGTCTGTTGAGTGAGTGAGTTTGTTGCCAGAGTACTGTGTGTAGGTTTCTATACAGACAACACACAATATATAGCCAACAGCAAGCTTTAGTTGGTTACACCTAGAACTCAATAATGCAAAAAGTGCAGCAAACACATAACTATGACATTCAGTACTACATTGATTATATGAATAATGTGCACATTTTCAGTTTTCCATTCTGTACAATCTCTATAATTAACTGAAATAATTAAGTGAAATAAATTGAACTATATCAGTGAGTGGGATGTATCTTTACCAGTTTAGAATGAGCAGAGAATGAGATTGCGTATAGTGTTGAGTATATATTTTTAAGCCTGACATCGGCAGGGAAGTATATGCAAGCCTGAAAGCTCTTGGTAAAATGTTTAAAACTTCCAAGGGGCAGAATGTATGGGTCACACACTAATATGCCTCTGGACGCAATTGGCTAGACCCACAGCCAATTAGAGCAACGAAAAATGTGACACAGAGCGATGAAGAAATCCTGCTGAAAGTACAGCAAAAAACATCTCCCCTATCTCCCTATCGGAAGCTTTAAGTGCAGTGGTCTGTCCTACTTTCAGAGAACATATGCCATCCATTTTGTTAAATACTGTCATGATGGCATGTTCAACAGACCAAACGTTGAGTCCACATCAGAGTCGTCTGTTTGGGTAAATGTCTCATCGGCGCCCCTTGCTGTAATTTTTATCGAAGCCGCCCAGTATTAGATTAAATGTTTGTGATTGCCCAGAGCTGGGACCAGGGCGGATGGAACCCTTTCTGAGTGGGAAGGGGGTCAGATTTCCTGCCAGACCACGTAAAACATGAGGTTGCAGGTTGTGTCTGGTAAGCTAGGTTAGCAGGTAGGTACGTTAATTATACACATCTGCACTCATCCTGGTTTTCACAGTAATTAATTTAGACAAGACAATCCAACAGACAGAGGCAGGCTGGCAGACACATTGACAGTCTGACAGAGAGAGACAGACATGCTGACAGCCTGACAGACCAACAGACAAACACACTGTCCCAGAAAACCAGACAAAAACAACATCAGGGCGTTGGTCAGACAGCGGCAATTGATCAGACGATCTGATTCGCAGACTGATAAACAAAGACCCTCATCAAAAGGTGGAAAAGGCACGATGCGGCTCAATCAGGCTTGTAACTCGGAAAGGTTGTCTCACGATCTTCCTGATGCCCCACCGGAAACAGCTTGTTCCGTTCCCCTCGAACGGCAGTGTGTTACACGTTTAGAAGGTGCTACCTCCAGACACCTGTATGCCGGGGCGATGGTTCTCACCAGAGAGAGAGAGAGCCACGGCTCTTCCGCCACCACCACCACCAGCAGCAGCAGCAGCAGTCGTCGGGAGACATCTGCATGATTAAGGGCAGCACGCGTTGGCAGTGTGTGACTTATTAAAGCGCCATGCAATTACCCAGCTCGTCCCCAGGGTCAGGAGCATCTGCACCTCTGCGCGGTGAATGATGCTCAGTGGGAGGGAATGCTAGGCAAAGAGTCAGAGGCTCGCCGCAGTTCAACGGATCCCCCCCCCTGTTCCTTCCCCGGCCCGCACCCCCGCATCCGCCCCTTGCTTGCATTCACACGCAACAAAAAATATGGGTTTCCTCTCCCGCCTGTGTCTGAATCTGAGTCTGAGTCTCCATAATGGGAATGGGTTCAGTGAGAACCCGGTTTGCAAACTGGCAGCCCTGGTTTTGGAATAGGGTGGGGAAAAACGCGGTTTGAGAAATCAACACATGTGGTGTGTGGCTGTGGCTGTCGTGCGGCTGTGCAGGATCTCATGTTGATTCGCCTGGCGCGGCCGGCGTTGTTTTGGGAGGGCAGGACTGAAAGGATTTGGCCGTCAGCCTATCAGGGCATCATCGGGGTACCGGTGTTACCATGGTGCAGGAGACTGACAATGAGATAAGGGGCCCACTGTCCATCCCTGTCGACTCTGGACAGCGGCAGGTCATTAAGAGCCAGCATTCATTAGAGAGAGAGACGCTGGTGTGGTGTATGATGAGAATAGCTCTGACATAGCCCCGCTTGGTGGAGGACCTGTCCTGCACAAGGCAAAGCAGGGACTCTGCTTTGGTTCACTGAAATGAGTCAAGCTTGATATATTTACATTGTGCTCTGTATCAATGCATCTTTAGGGAACCCACTCACAAAGTTATAGACTTACTGTATACATGTGGGTATCAATCTGTTAATCTGAATAAAATGAAGTATTTATTTAGTGTTTCCACTTAAACTAATTGTTAGCGCTGCATCTCTTCAACATGATATTACAGCCAGTGTATGCTTTGAGCACTGTGGTACAAAATCAATACTCAACACTATTTTCAGGGCCTATTTCAAGAAGCCATGGCAGAAAAAGCTGTCGTTTGATTCTTGTGGAATGTTCTCATCGGAGTCAGAGGCACCTGTGATATTGTTTTGGGGCCATTTAACAGGGCTTTAATTCTGGCCACATGGTTTATTCATGCAGCAACCGGTGATATCACGACTCTCATAAATCACGCAGTGCGGCATTCTGGACGTCCGCAAGCTCGCTGGGCAAGGCTCACTAATCTCCACACAATCTTTCATCTGAATAACCTTGCCTTACCACAGGGCAGGCCCACGCCAGACACACAACCCGTTTGCGGGCTCCTATGTTACTGTGTTTGTAAGCTCTGGGCCATCAAAAATACTTTTATTTACCTTATTCTGGCCCGAGAAAGAAAAAAAACACATCGTCCAGCACGATCTACCGCCAGAGGGCTGCTTATTCACATACACACACTGGCCCATTTTGAGTTAATGTGTTTTTCTTTCATTCAAGTGAAAGCGTGGGGGAAATGAAATATCAAACTTGAGCAGATAATATAAACCATCAAATAGGGCACCGTTATTTATGATATAGACGCACTATTGTTTTTATTCTTTGTATATATTAACAGTGTCTCATCTGGGTTACGTATCCAGGCAACATAGAGAAAGTTGACTCATTGGTTACTCATCCAGGCCAACTAAACAAAACATGGAGTAAAACATGACAGCATGAACATGTCAGCAATTATCAGCTTTGGACTCGGGACTATTCTGTTTTTGGGCTTCCCAAATAAAAACTAATTAGCAGGCGGCGCAATTATAGGAATGTCAAAGAACTCAATGTCGCACCGCGGGCTTTTAATAGCCAACCCCAGGACCCACATTGATGCTGGTTGCGCTACAGCTGTCCTCTCTGCAAGCACCCTGGCTCCGGCCGGCGTGGAACTCCTTCCTCTCCTCCCCACTCCATCGCACCGTCCTTCCGCCCCGTACGCAATTAGCCACCCCATGGTCTGATTGCCAGTAATGAGCGCCGGGTGGGAAGTGGCTGGAATAAATGTGCAGCATTCGTATTAGCCTATTGAACTGCTTCCTCCACCCCACTTTGCCTCCTCGGAGCGGAGAGCCAAAGGGAACTGGCTCACGGTTATTCCCCCCCTCACCACCACCACCACCACCACCCCCCACGTTCAGGTGACAGAGGACGCTCAGTTGACATAAGGTGCATAAAAATGAGGCTGTGGTATTCATGGCTATTTGCCATCTCTTATCTAATTAGTGCATATTTCGGCGCCAAAGTCATCAGGTGTTTCATGGAGGGTATAAAAACGATACGGCAAAAAGGCAAAAAAGAAGACAAAAAAACAGGAAGCGGGCGAAGAAGCCCAGCGCCAAAACTCTGAATCAACGGCACGTCTGCCAGGGTAATTTTACACGCCGCTGGCTTCGCACCTCAGCCAACGCTGTCCCCAACTCTGAACCTGCGCGTCTCTCCCTTTTGTATCTTCATTTATTTTGTGTCAGCTTACCGGAGATGTGAGAAGCCATGCAATGCAGAACGCCGCGCCGAAATGCCACGGGCGACCAGGCGGTGTGTGAAGCAAACAGATGGGGTATCGAGAGGGGCAGGCAGAGTCACGCTGTGCTCGTAGCCTTAGCGTCCTGGACATGCTATAGCTGTCCTACATCGAGGGAGGGACAGCCGATGGAAAGCACTGAGGTGTGGGAAGCTCAGCTGCACCATGCAGGGCTAGCCAATCGTTTTACCCGTGCGGCAAAGAATGTCTGTGAATTGGTGTGCTAGTACAGTCGCTGAGGTCAAGCTAGGACTTTGAACATCATGAATGTTACTTTAGGTTGTGTCAGGGTACATTTGGCACACGACAAAGTCATTGATAGTTTAATTAAGCGTACATTTCCTGGAGAAAAGGGCCAATTAGTAATAGTTGGCCCTGATATTCTACTCCGACTTGAGTTGCTCTGGTGAAACCTTGCATTAGTGCGATAATATTGACCTTTAGATCTCTCGTCCATAATTCATACATTTCATATTCAGCACGGCTGGCAAGGAACCAGCTAAATGTGGTTGAAAGACTGACCCATCAACCCTTTTTTAGTTAAATATTGATGTACACTCTTTGCCACTCTGACCTGTTGAAGGCCATGCGGTCCTTGGGACGACGCAAGTAGGACTGTTCTAATCAGGGCAGTAGTAACTCCAAGCCTACATGTATATGAAATGCAACTTGATTCACGGTCAGTCACTTTGGAATAAAAGTTTCTGATTCTAAATGACTGAACTGTAATAAAATAAAAAAATATTTTTTAAATGTAAACCAATAACAAGGCAAACGGACAAAAGGTACTTATACAGTTAAGTATGACTGTAGTCAGAGCACCACACACCAAATGTTTCAGCCAAATCCATACCATGCAAAGCTAATATCAAATCAATATCACACAATATGTCAAATAAATGATGCACTATATAATGTGCAAACATTGCAGACAATTCAACCTAAATGGCAACACTGCATAGACTAATGAAGACATGTGAATCCTATACATTGTGGCACTGTAACCCCCCACACACTCTACTTGAGATTAATGATCCATCTTTCATAAGAGTCTCTGCTCATTTGACTCAACACAAACCACAACAACAACATAAAAACACAAAAGAGCTTTTGATCAGAGCACGCCGTTCTTTCAAGCAGTAATTACCCAGCCAAACCTTGAATAGGAT
The DNA here is from genome assembly GCA_027123715.1 of Gaidropsarus macrophthalmus. Lineage (NCBI taxonomy): Eukaryota > Metazoa > Chordata > Actinopteri > Gadiformes > Gaidropsaridae > Gaidropsarus > Gaidropsarus macrophthalmus. The sequence goes on from JAOTIX010000139.1 coordinate 13,400,990, forward strand.
ACGATGGCTGCTTCAGTAAGGAAAACACTCAGGGTTATCTTGGTGACAGCAGGAGCAACATGAGCTCCCAACCCTCATAAGTGTTGGTGCGTTTGTGTTTGCATGGGCGTATGCTCAGCCGCAAAAACCAGGCAAAGAAGAAGCTGCACATGTGGACAGCCAGGTCTGCCAGGAGAATGTGAGTGTGTTCAAATGCCATCTTCCACAGCAGAATGGCACACATATACTGTATGTATCAATATGTATGCATGTAGATACAACTACAGTATGTATGCTATCATGTGCACCAAATGGCCAATTTTACATAAAATGTAATCATTATCCAAATATGAACATTGTCACTGGTGTCCTATCCAACATGAGGTTATCTGTATGTGAGTTGTGTGGCCTCATTCAAATAAGATGTCCACCATACAATCCAAAGCATATTAGGTCAACCTGAAGCAATCAGGAAAACTACGACTGCCATAATTGCTTCCCTGTGCATTTTATGGCCTCTCACATTCAGAAGCGCTGTGGCCCAGAAGTATCATATGATGATGGTATATTATTCATTCATTCACTTCAGGGGTTGAGGGTTATTACACACCTCTCTCCCAATCATTCTATATGTATCCTCATCAATCTGTGCTCCATTCACTGTCCTGAGTGTCAGCCATTGATCATAGGGTAGCTACACAGATGTTGAATAAGCTGAGGACCGGGCTTCACTAGGCTATAGAATAAGATCCATCATTAGACACCGGAAATTCCCCGAAACTGCTTAAGAGACTGATCCCGTGAGGCGAAGCGAAGACACAGGGTTTATCCCAAAAGGCCACGAGTGCACAGAGCGGTAATGTGTCAGCATGCATGTTCAACACGTGCATGAAGCCTGTGGAGTGTACTCCAAATACATTGAGAAGTACACACCCGAACGGAGGAGGGCAGCTACAAAGACGATGAATGCATAAGAATGCACACAGGCTATCCGCGCAAATAAGTAGTAAGTAGCGCACAGACACACACGTAGACACACACACAGCCATGCAAACCACAACACATACAGAGGAAGAACATATTCCACAGTGTAGGTGCCAGAGGCAAGGCGTCGCTACCTAATGGGAAGTACACTGCTAATGGGCAGCCGAGCACATTTGTCCACTTTGATCATCAATCTTTCACGTGGGCCGGCAAATGTTCCATGTACAGCCCTCGCACCTTCGCCCATTTGTCTCAATGATAGTCATCCATCATCGATCATTAAGCAGAATGTTGCAAAAACAACTGCTATTCACTTTATTAACTGCCATACACCTAATGATTGCCCTCAAACGTACAACTACACATTTGTTTTAACTCTTGTACGGCTGTGATCTGAGCTGAAGGGCCCTAGTGAAGGGAAGTATTGCGGATCAAAGTGAAGCTGCTCCAGCAAATTTGAATTCATCGGTACCTACCTAGGTTCACACAAATAATTATGGGATTGGTCTGTCGAATAACTCTGGACGGCGTTACTAAACCCAGGCAATTCATCTTTCTCAAAATGACAAATTACAATGTGAATTCTACAGGCCTCTCGATTTTTCTGAGCTCACTACATCTTCATGCAGTTTGAATTGATATTTTCATAAAAATGATCTGTATGCTCACTGGGTGTGTCTCCGACAGGAAACAGCTCTACCTCTAAGAAACAGATTACCCGCTAAGCAAGGCAATCGCAGAATGTTTACGGCTTGTTCTGTGCCATCCGGACAATGGATAAAGTTGCTATTTAAAACTTTGCTTTCCATAAAGGTAGCCGTGTGACTGGTCCACGGCAGCATGTGACAAGGCGTTCCTTTGTGAGGCGATCTGCTATCTTGGCTGTTTAACATAAAGCCTAATAATAATCCAAATGACGGCATGTCCCATTGACACCTTATCAATGCTCATTTCCTCAAGCGGCATAGAAGCTTCTAACATCTCATCTTGCATCTCATCGCAGAACACAGTGTCATGGTTACCCCTGCGCTTCCAGAACCCAGAGCCCGGACGTGGGCTTTATGGTAATAGTCTTGTACCAAGAGAAGGAAGGAGAGGAGGAACAAGAAGGATGGAAGGAAGGGGAAAAAGTGGCAGATGTAAGCAGATGCATCAGCAGTATTTGCAAAAAGCCTCCAATTCCCAGGAGGAGATTGCTTGTCATTAAAACAAACGAGAAAGACCTGATGAGTGCATTAATCAGAGGACAGCCCAGCCATGGCTGTGCATGGCGAGCTGCGGTCCATACAGTCCCCCCCCCCCGCCCCTCTGGAGGGTCCACAGCCCATCGCCCACCTGCGGGAAAGGGGATTAACGCCGCTCCACTCTGGAGCTCCTCCATCTGAATTCTGCCTTAGCTCATCACTTCTTCCTTCTGGCCAGGAAGGCTGTGGCGAGACATCAGGCTTAGGCAATCTATTCCTCTGCAGTGCTGCTGGCTGACCGACACCATTGCTGTACATTGTCAAATATTAATTAAATGCACGGAGGTGTAATAAGATGCAGACATGGTTAACACCTTTGGGATGGCTGCATTGATATGAAATTTAAATTACAGATTTCTTGCTGATTTCTGTTTTGGTGCTGTTCTCAAGCCTTGAAATATAATTTTGGGCTAGATGGTTAGGTTAGGTTGTTTTTTGGATGACCTTGACCTTCTTTGAGCCAAAATGATGTAAAAGAACATATCTGTGGAAACCCTGTACATAAAGTTATATGTTTGAGTTATTTTAATGTTTCCGTAGAAAGCATACAAAACTTTTTTTCCTATAATGAAATGTAAATATATCTTGAACAAAGCTTAGAGAAACAAAATGGCTCAGAGTCTGCCTTGATGTTTTTCATTAACTTTGTTAACACAGTAGCTTTGCCTCCAGGGTATTTGGTCAATGCTCAATGCACTTTTGCTGAAATAATAACATCTATCAGTCAGCATATTCATTTGCAGAATAAAGGTCATCGAAGCCATTATTTTGAAGTGTGTGCTAAAGCAGATACTATATGTTCTATACATACTGGAAATATAAAGTAAATTTAACTTTTAAATGACATTTCATGTAATGTATCAAAGAGCAAAACATCCCAATAATATATTGAAGCCTACATACAGCCGTCATACTAATTAGCTTTTTCAATTCTATGCTCATAATTATATATGGCACAGCATTACTTCAATGCTTATTCCAATTGCTCTAATGGACATAAGCATTTTGTTGTGGTCATATTTGGTAGCACATGCTGCACAATAAACCGATATAGAAGCCAATAATTGCCTCGCATATTCATACCATTTATGTAGGATATTCATATCTATTTGTTTCTGTGTTAATGTCATGACTATTTCATGAACACACAAGCAATTTGTAGATAGAAAATCAAAGGAATAATAGATATAATGGAAGGCAATTACTCCTGTTTTGTGTTCACCAATGTGTTTACCAATACAACAATACGTCCTCAGAAATTGAAACAAAGTTCAGCATTCCACAGAGCCACTTCTTCATTATCGGAACTAATTAAACATATTGAGCTGCAGTCTAGCAGTCTAAGGCCATACAAGACCAGAAACGGTATACCACCAAACACTAGCAAGCAAATAGACCACTTCAGGTGCACCCTTGAGAAACATCTTGAAATCGTTTATTTCCAAGCCTACTCAAAACGATAAATGTAGACGCTGTTGGTTGAATTGTGTGAGAGTTGCCTTGGATCTTAAGTTGCCACTGTTGCACCTCCTCTGAGACCAGGTAGCCACAGCTGGCTCTGGTATGAAGCCCCAGCCTGCTGAAGCTGTGTTTAGTAGCTCTATATCAAAAGAATCTGACAAAACCCCAAAACATCTAGGGGGAAATGCTCAGTGAATAAAGACGAAAAGATATTGTTCACAGTCTAGACAATTCATAATGCAAATAACATCATAAAAACTGCATGTCGGGGTGTGCCGTCGCCAGTCCTAGGAACAACAACATCCAAGACCTTTTATGTTTTCAATACAGACATTTGTCACCGAAAAGCTTGATAAAAACATGACAAAAGCACCCTCACAGTAGGGCTTTGGTGGTAAGATTAAGAACATTTGGAAATCTGAAAATCTACAGTCTAAATGATACATCACATCTTTCAAAATGTAGGAAATATAAATATTTGAAGTAAAAAAAAAACACCATGGATAATAGCTTTCTATTAAAGTCTATCGAAGTAGGGATGGAGTTTGGGACAAGGCCTAAAATATTCCCTTATTAATAAACACAATTAAAACAGCAAAGTTTCCTTCAATCAAGAGATTTGCCTTCGGGTCAGAAAGTGAAAATGTCATTATTTCAGCTTGACAAAATTGAAGTAATTACTTGGCCTACTGAAACTAAGTAGTAATTAATTTCTAATGACAAATGGATACATTTCCAAAACTACACAGCAGATATGAGGGGTTCAGGGTACCCTTATATATGTTTGAGTGAGGGAAAAGGAGGCATGGGTGTGCCAATATGAAGAGGGAGTGGGTGCGAAAATGTTGAGCAATAAACCTATATGATGCAAATGATGTATTTCTTTGGTCGAGTTTTGCTCTGTGACTATTTCAAATCTACGTCAAAACCCAGTACTCTATTGTCACCTAGTGGTTTGGAAAAAACATAGCAAATTGCATGTGTTCTGCGATCTGAGTTGGATATTTCAGATGTCGCCAACCCTCTGCACCAGTGACTTTAAATTCTCTATTTGGACACAAGACTCCCAATGTTCCCATTCCTTGGGACACCAGTGGGTCAACTCCGCGTTGATAAACAGACACAACTTCACGGGCATCCGCGAACGATGACAACACTAATGTGAGAAGTGATGGTTCAATTGTGGAACTAACTTCTAAGATATAAAATGTCATAACATACATGAACAGGTCTCTTTACAGCCCAATTAAATCCACACGGTCCATTTACGCTCTTTGTTATAGCCTCAGTCTACTCGGTATAGTATTACTTCGGAAAAGAATGTCATCTAGACGGCAACGTAATTTAATAACAAAACATGTTCATGCGAATTTCTTTGGTTGGAAGAGTACAGCTTAGCAATGAATGCGGACGTCAATGGTTCTTCTAATCAGAACAGAACACTTTTTTCTGTGCTATCAAAAGCCAAGTCAGCCAAGCATTTATGCTGGGACACCGGTCGTATTGGTTCCAGGTGAACGTCGTAAAACATTGGTCAAAAGATTAAATGTATCGATGAAGCAAATCCCTAGCTGAACCCGAAGCCCGCCAAACACCTCGCTGCGACGGAAGACCAGCGCCACGAGCACATCAACGCTGAACATTTATGTTTTATGTTTATTTTAAGAAAATGTCAACCTACCTTACTTTATTTTAAAAGCAAGTAAAAAAAATATATCGCGTGGGTTTCAAAAGCCTTGGTAACCAGTTATAATTTCAACCAATCTTGTACAAATGGAATTCAAAAAGCAAGTGGACGGTGAAAAAGTGTTCCGGAACGCACCGGCTGGCAGCCTAGCGCCTGCTCTCTGCCGTCTACCTCACTCTGGACGGAACGCGGCCCGCTTTAAACTCCCGTGACGTCACACACGCCAGTGCTGATGTACGCCATCAACCTTTTTACTGTTGCAAAGCACACACACACACACACACACACACACACACACACACACACACACACACACACACACACACACACACACACAC
>JAOTIX010000139.1:13433759-13444517 GCA_027123715.1 Gaidropsarus macrophthalmus
ATTCAGTAAAACGGTCTGAAATGTTCAACAAAGTAGATTCAAAAAGTTCACTCTCAGAACTTCTGTTATTATCACAAAGTCTCAACAACACGGACCGAAGTGAAAGCTCATCACTGTTATAGACCAAAAGTTCAATGACTTCACCAAGTAAAAAATCACTTCCTTACCTCAGTGATCCCATTGGCTGGTGCCAGATACCATCTGGTGTCCAGGGAAGAAGTCGATATGTGAAGACACCTGATGCATAAGAGTACACACACAATGAAATGCAGTAAAGCCAGATGCAACCAATTCCATAAACCTAATCCATAATACATCATGAACCAAGGGCATTCATTAAGAACATTTGCTCAGCATCAAGGTTCGTCATCCATCTGTGCTAGCATAAGACAGTAGGCATCTGTCACCAGTCACAGAGTAAGACGCAAATTACACCATCACTGCAAAATTAACAGCCAAATCTCAAATGTTTAGGTATGAAGATTACCATTTCAAGTTAAGAGTAAGAATGGACATCATTCAGTCTGAGTCTTCAGGATGCTCATCTCTGCAGGTCGTGGTCTGTGCATCCTAGAATAGAAAGCGGACTTGTCAACGAGATGTTTCCAAAGGTTCTACAAAATATACTCCCAATATTTCAGGCTCAGAACTTCTGGCATTATCACAAAGTTTCAACAACACGGACCGAAGTATAAGCTCATCACTGCAATGAAGGAAACTATTTTTCAACAATATTGGTCATGACTTACTTGTACTCGATCATCCATGTGCGGTGGGCATTGCCCAGAACATGACCGCACCCAGATGACCAGGGATGGACATTTGATAACCCACATGGATACCTTAAATGAATAAGATAAGTGAGTAACCGAACGTGCATATTTAAAGTTATACAAGAAACTAAGTATTAAAGTGATACGCGTCACGTGGCAAAGATCGTTCCTACATTCTCACAACCACATCGTTATGGAAGTCAGCCACCAGCATTCACCACGTGTAGCCATGCAGGTCCTTACTTCGCGGTGTACCGTTTCACGTGATATTCGTATATTCATAGGCATTGATGGCAATAAAACCTGCTTAACTACTTCTATAGACACACGTTAAATAATAAACGATGCAATGTCACAAATCTCACCGTGTTTGATCAGTTATTTAGCAGGATCGCTAGCCACGATGCACTAACTACAGCAGTCGAATCGAAGAGGACGTCACAAGAGGAAGTGACCGAATAAATAGCTCCTCTGAAAGCGGAGGTACACATATGACATATATTTAACCCCTCGACTGTTTCGTTGATTGCATTCAATGCATGTTGATTAACATTTATTTCAAAACGTATTAAAGCATCATCATCCATATCTAATATCCGAGATTCAAAACAAGTATTTTAATAGCTAATATCCGGAACTAGTTTCATAAGAACATTTGGCGGATGTAGCGTTGAACCGATCTACTTTCGTTGATATTTTGAAACCATTCATTTTAAACGTTTTTATTTATTATTATTGTACATGTTTGAGGTCTGCATAATATAACATTCTTTTAAAACAGAAGTAATAAATTCAAACAAAGGAGTAGAATAAATGCATTTTATTTGTGTTTCATTTGTATATAGGGCTATATAGAATGTGCTTTGTAATTTGTCTTTCATTCAATTTCTTTAGAGAAATTATGATGTATTCAAAGATAATTAACGTATCCCTTTTGTTTCTCCAGTTATTTATGATGAATGATGAGCTCTTGACCATGTCCGGTTTAGGCTAACCCTAACCGGAAGTTCCCTATGGAGGACCTATCAAAACATGTGAAGCTGTACATATTAGTGAGGTTTTCACTTATTTATTGGGATCATTCAAATCAAATTACCAGCCATAAATGCCCACAGCACAACTGAGAAAAAAAGTGTCCATTTGCTTATATTGATGTGTAAACAATAAGCCAATGTTATTTTTCCCTATGTCTATTTTCATGTTCAAACAACCTGTGCATTCACGAGAATGAAAGCTTTAAGAGCTGTTTCCTAGTTCCGTTTCCGCAGCAAGAACATCAGGAAGACGGCACTGATCAAGATGCAGAGAGTGCACACAGTCGGAACAACAATCTCTGTTACCATCTCCATGTGGCTGGTCAAGGGATCTGGAAAAGAAAACATGGAAACTATCTTTAACAAAGGAATAGCTGGAACACTGTGCACCATGCTCAACACAGCACTCAAAGGGTTAATCTTTTATTTTCTTTCACTCACAGTACTGGACTGTTTACAATAAAAATACATAATTCCTTACCATGTATAAGTCTTAGAATATTGGCAGCAGTGCTCCGCTGTTCCTCTAACAAAGAAAGAGAAGATACTTATTGAACCAAGTCACATTAACCCTTTGAGAACTGCAAGCACAATCTGCACATATGCGTCAGAATTCTGAGCTGTTTTGATCATTGTAAGCAAAGCAAAACAACGAAGAAAACCTGCATGAGCACTGAATGCCTTTCTTTAGGTCGGACATAAAGCAACACACTCAAATAATGATGTTTGATTCCCATAAGAAAGGATTTAAAGGTATGTACCCCTCAAATCTCTAAACTTCATCATGCACTGGCCAAACCTTTGGCATTTCTGCATTTTCCTTGGACTTTCTTCTAGCTGGAGAGGCAAACAAAGAAAAACCCTGTTAGAGACTGGTAACTAGTCTTTCTGTTTTTGAAAATGGATCTTATGAACTTGTGATTTGCTGATCTCAGCGTATCAACTTCTGTCTTTATTTGAGGTAAATAAAGAACAGTAGCACCTATTCCGGGCCAAATCCATTGGTTGCTTCTACTCCAATCAAATCACTTTGGATTGATTTAAGTTTGAATCTTTATTTGTTTACTCCAGCTAGTTTGTATTTCCCTGTCACTACTACCTGTAAGATAGCGACTACGGTTTTAAACCTACCTGCGGCCAGAAGCTGGTTGCTAGATGAACAGGTCTCAGTGGCTCTCCGCTTCCAGTTCTCCACCTTGGGTACAGTTTCAATGTAGTCACTCAACACAAATATGAAGGTGAGGCCTTGGAAATATATCTTGGCACGCAAACACTTATCTTACCTCTCTTTGATTGGGGAAGCCGTTGGAACTGATGATGCGCTTGTAATACTGGACCGATGCCTTGGGGTAGCGGGGCTTGTTCTTGTTCCTGAAGTCCACGTAGTAGAGGCCAAACCTCTCGGAATAGCCCTCATCCCACTCAAACTTGTCCAGCAGAGACCAGGCAGTGTATCCTTGCACATTCACTCCATCTTTAATGGCTGTGTTGAAGTCAGAAAGAAGTGTGAATTTAATGCAAACAAACCTAACAGCCCCCTGAATTAAAGATGCCCCTTATTTTGGTCATTCTTGCTGACCTTTGAGCATCTCATTGATGTAGTCTCTGTAATACAGTATTCTCCAGTCATCACACAGCTCTGTGCATGCCATCTTCTCCGAGACTCCATTCTCCGTGACGTAAAGCATCGGGTTGCCATACTGGGCCTAAACAAGAACAAACAACACTGGCTTTGCAAAACTGGTCATGCACAAGGAAGACAACATTGTGCTGTCAAATGGATCAACAATATCGCAAAAGGTTGTGTGCAATCCACAGCATTTAGATGCACTGGTTCCTTCACGGGCTCCAACTCCATTGATTTTTGCCGGTCACCTTGACAAAGTTGAGCAGGCGTCTGAACCCCCAAGGCACAGAGTAGAGCCACTCAGACCCTGGGTCTGGCCAGCGAGGGTCCACCAGCTCGGCCAGGTCCCGGTCGGTGAAGAAGCTAGCCCCAGCGCGGCCCGCCGGGTAGTTCTTCTGGGTGATGTAGCGGGTGGTGAAATGACCAATGCCCAGAAAGTCACAAGTGCCCTTAATGTAACTCTTCTCCTGGGAGGAGAAGCTGGGCAGACGAGATGTTCCCAAGCCCTGCTGGGTGCTTTTCCTTCCTGCGTACACCACATATGCCGCAGTTAGACCATCGGACACCTGTCCAGAAACTACAAACATGGCTTCCCATTGACAAAAGGCTCAGATTCACTTTCACTTGCCGATAAAGTCTTTCATCACTTGAGGGTAGTCGCCATGGAAAATAGGGGTGGCAAACCAGCCCAGGTAGAACTGCACGTATCGCTCAGCTGCTTCGATGTCCTTCTGGTTGTTGATGTCCACGGGCTCTCCCCAGTCTCCAGAGAGAGAGATGCCCACTAGACCTGCACATGTTGGTTTTTTGGGTCAGTCTTGGCTCCAACACGTATGAGAAGGTGGAGCCGTTAACCCACAAAGCCACAATCTCACCTTTTTGATTCCCCCTCCATTGGGTGTCATAGGTGTGCCAGACCTTAGCGTGGGCCTTTGGCAATGAGGGAAGGATAATAGCTTTACAAATTTGAACCGATTTGAACAGGACATCAACCAAGATATTGATTTGATTTGATGTATTATATACAGTATATATATTATGGTCCCTGTCACCTTGATGATGTTGTGTGCAGCCCGGTATGCACCTGTTCCGCGCATCTTGAGTCCAGGTGCATGCTCACCGGTTTCATATCCTTCCACAGCTACAGACTACACTTAGTGAAACCCAATTTGAATCAAAATATATACTAGGGCAACATGTCAAACTGGGAATACTGCAGGGGTTTATGTAACAACATGGAAATGGAGGTACGTGTTGTTATTTTTAACCTACCCAAGGATTGTTGAAAGTGATCCAGTATTTCACCCGGTTGCCAAATTTCTCAAAGCACAGGTTGGCAAAATCATTGAAATGATTGACGATGCTAGCGTTTTGCCATCCACCGTATTTTTCCTGTAAGACCTGGACATAGAACGAAGATGAGGCATACAGCCAACGAATATCATGCTCTGATTTAGAATTGACAAGGAACAGGAACATGATGTTGGTTTGACGCACCTGTGGAAGGTCCCAGTGATACAGTGTGACAATGGGAGTGATCTTCTTCTCCAGCAAATGGTCAATGAGGTCATTGTAGTATTGTATTCCTTTTTCATTGATGTGGTCAGCTGCAAGATATAACATTATGTTCTTCATGTTGTAAGAATACATACTGGTTTGGGTAAAGAATTGAAAAACTAACATTTCTCACATACATTTAATCCCAGTGGGAATGAGTCTGGGCCAGGAGATGGAGAAGCGATAGTGGTTCAGTTTCAACTCAGTCATCAAGGACACATCATCCTGTACAGGGAAACCACAATGGGAGACATAGGTGCTCATTTCCTACGACCACATCTACAAAGATCTGCCCTATGAAGGATCAACACAGACGAGAGGACGGTGCTTGCACTGTCGACACCTTGACTTTGTAGTAGCCTTCCCCGGACGAGTCTCCAGTGTCATTGCGCTGTATCCTCCCTCTTTTGTGGGAGAACACGTCCCAGATGCTCAGACCTTTGCCATCTTTGTCCCAGGCTCCTTCTGTTTGATAGGCGGAACTGCCGGCTCCCCACGAAAATCCTGAAAACAGCCGATCACTGAAATCCACCCCCGAAAGCCCAATGTCTCATTATGATTGTTGGCAATTATGGCTGTAGATTCATACCAGCTGGAAAAGCGCCGTAATAGAAGGAGCTGCTGCGGTCGTTCTGTGTCCAGTCGAAGTCCTCAGCCGCAGACATACACAGCACCAGCAGAAGCACATGGCACACCTGGACTGCACAGCGGGGCAGCATCGTAGGCCTACTCCAGATCCAGCAGTGCTACTCCGGCCTTGTTTGACCACAGTCACTCACAGACTTTTTGCAGGGGAAATAAATCACAGTCACAACCATTGCAAATATTAACCTTGTCCTGACCGTAACACTGAAACATGTGATGCATTGATGACATACTGTATGTGGTGCATTGTTTACAGGGTGGATGACCTGAAAAGAGAGAAAGCCATTTCACTGGTGCAGAGCCACATAACTCTATTCAGGCTCAACCGAGTGTGATCACATGTTGCTGAGGTGGACATTTCCTTTACAAAAACGGTTTTACCTTTGTAAGCAAAGTGAATGTAAGGAGAGTTGATATATAATCATGACAATCAATGTACACAAATTGAATAAACTTGAGGTACTTTATGAATTGTATGAATGAATGAATGAAGTTTCTCCATGATCTTGTGGTTTGCCATCAAAATCTTTCTTAAGTCCATGTCTTGATGGATTTTGCAAGATAGTTGCATATAACAGCACAGTATGTGTGTGTATGCCAATAGTTTATCTCTGACCATTACCACTTTATGTGGGTCTCAGTGCACAATAAATTAAGTTATTTAGCACTTGACAAGCTACTGCCATGGAGTGCAAAGGAAAGTAATATTATTGATTTGTTTTATTATAAATGGACAAAGCTTTACCTGAAATTAATTTCAAATTTGTGTTTACTATTTCATCACTATAAACAGCCATAACTTTTAGCAAAACAGTTGCCCTGCTGATTATAAGTCTATAACAATATCTTATGTATTATCACTATCTATGAATGGGGAATATTACACACATCTCATTTTGCATAAGAATACTAATACTACCAAATCTATAACATAGGGCATCCATTGTGAGGTAGCAGACTGGCTCATGTTTGCGTCAATATTTGTTCAACCAGATTATATAAACACCAATTACCACTCACCTGCAATTACACCCTACTCCAGTTGAATAACAATACCAAATATTGCAGCGATTAAATCAATGTTAATCACATGTTGCAGCTGTATTACCCATTTCAAATTACCTGTGGGTTCAGGATACCGAAAATGTAATAAGTCCCTCTGCAAAGCAAAGCTCCACTGTTACAGCAGCTCCTGCTGAAGGTGTATGAATTGGTAGTATCTCTGCCGTATGGCGTTTGCTGTGGCAGCCTCACTCTAGTGCCGATTCTCATTGGTGTGAAAGCAGATTCTATTGTGCACCTCCCCTATTGTTTTTTTTAGCTGTTTAGAAAATGCTGAAAGGAAACTGTTTGCACTGCATTACCTATTTGGTAAAAGTGAATGCATAGGTCAGGTCAGGACACAAACATGACCCAACTGCGTTGCCCATGGAAAGACGCGCTACAGCTTCAAATGTGACCAGATGGATTTAAGGAGTACAAATTTGATGTTCAGTCAAACATTTTATTTTGTGCTTATCATTTCTCTAATTACATAATGCAGCGTGACTGCATTCTTATATGGCCCAGCCATATGCTCTCATGCTCAAAGTAACCCACATCCACAGGTCTTTTCACTGGTGCAATCTGCCCGAACATACTCCACAAACAGAAAACTAACAAGGTATATTGCAACAATGAGCCGGTTTACCAAAGCATATCACATGTTAACGTAATGTCAAATGCATTCACCATCTACATACTCCACTCAATACCAAATTGTCATTAAAATGTTCATCCTTAGCGCTGAAATAAATATGACCACTCGAGTGAAATACGAAATAAGTCAACAGACCAAACATTTGCCCTATGTCTCTCAGTGGCATAAACACCACTGGAATACTGGCCTACAGCTTATAATATCATTCATCTCCTTCCTATTCCTCGTAATCCTCCTCAGGCGCGGATTCTAGGTCATTGTCTTCATCACCATCTTCTTCATCGTCGTAGTCATCCTCCTCCTCATCGTCGTCATCTTCATCCTCCTCCTCCTCCTCGTAATCCATAGGAGCACTCAGGAGGAGTTTGGTTTGATTAATCTCGCTCGCATCATCAGGGTTCACCTGAACCAAAATTTTACAGGAAAAAAACTGTAATTTCCTCCAATATCGCCCAGCCCTTCTGTTACTGACGATGGCAGGACATACATACACAAATCTGGTCATAGATAAAGCCATATTACATTTACATGATCATTTAACAGACGCTTTTATCCACAGGTCATAGGAAAAAATGTTGAAGGTATTGCACTTTCACAGAGAAAACAAACGTTGCATAGCCACATGGTTCAGAAACTAAAACTAAAACTAGAATAATTAATGAAGAATTGTTATAGGTGCTATTCTTTACCTCCGGTTCAACGAATATGGGTACTGTTGCTCCATCATCTAACTTTCCATTAATGATGGATTTCAGGGCTCCTTCTTCAAACTTAAACACAGGGAGAGCAGATATTGTATTTAGGGATGTGATAATATGAAGAATAAAAATCGTTTTATTGACAATTGCTGAGAATCATCAAATCCAAGACAATGTATTCTACCTTTAGTCGATTTAGCTGGTCCTGTAACATGACTTTGATTTTAAGCAGAGTCTCCTCTTCCTTCTTCAGTTCCTGCAGACGACTGTGCATGTTTAGGGCTGCAGTGTGAACATCACTCGACACTGAATGGGAAGAAAAAGCGGATTAATATAATGAAAGAAGACACATCTGAGTCGTCAAGTACGAGCATGCAACATGGAGCGTTTATTTAAGTCCATGAATCAAGCGACGAACGTTCAGCTACAGCAGTGTTGCAGTAGTACTAACCACATTATTTTTATCGTCATGTAACGTTCAAGTGTATGGAGGAATATATACTTTCAACATTGATGCTGCTAGCTAGCTGGTGGAATTCACAGCTATGAAGAAACGTAACTACAGTTATCACCGTTCAGCCTTTCACATACATGCATTGCAGACGAGTTACCTTGATTTATATATTTTTCTTATTTCTCCATGTCGACCGTAAAACTATATCAACCCTTATATGGTTTCTAGCTGAATTGCTAATAACAACAATGTTTTGCAGCTACAGTCTTGATTCACGTGGTTCTGAGGTCACATCCGGAATAAGTTGTCAACGCCCACTATTTCAGGAGATGGCGATATGGCGACACCACGTGGTCAAAATATAAACATCACATACAAAAATACATGTACCGGATGTTGTAGGCAGGAAACCACGTTAATGTATTAAAAACCAAGAAAATAATACAATTGTCATCTAAACACAAATATAACCATACATGGTGTAGTATATTCCCTTTGACAGTTGAAGTGGCAGGTGTCCACTTTATGGAAGGAATTTTGTTCAGTGTTGTGCTCTCTTGTAAAAATATGAAGATGAACATGTTTTGGTGAAAAGCAAGTGTACAATGTGTTCAATTAAGCTGCATAGAAGTTGGAAGATCGACAGCAAAACATGTGTCTTATTGAAAAATAAGGCCTTTTGCCACACCAAACTAATTAATTATCTACTATGCCACAATACATAAAACACTGCAGCAGTTGAATCTAGCAATCTCAACACCCTCTCCGACACTGAAAGGGAGCAGATTAGGAAGATAACACATTCAATAAAACCTGAAAAGAATCACAGATGGGACTCATTGATGTGAACCAGATCCAAACCAGCTCTTAATCAGTCTTCAACAATGTAAAGAGGAGCCCATTAGGTTTTTACAGGATTTCTTGGCTAAGTCTATCCAGATGTGTGCATTGATTATCACAGCATGTAGTCTGCACTTGAAATAGTATGCAGAACGGCCAGGATGAGAACTGTGACCTCTACCTGTCTCCTTTCACATACATTAAAGAGCTGCCCTCAAGATGAGAGAAAATAATCATCATTAGATAACAACTATTTCCTGATTTAACAAACTATTCCATTCAGTAATCCAGAATGGAAAGCAGAAACGCCTACGGCGAGGATATTTACACAATGATGCAAGCCTTCTTGATGTTCAACCAATCTAAAGACAGCGAGTAATATCCTGCCACCAGAATATGAATTGCATTACTTGCTATAGGTGCCCATTAACTCATACATAGTCCCATTGTTTAATCAGGATAGGATGTGGTGTACTTAACCTTGTGACACTCCCTTTGAGGTATTTCATCGCCATCCTGTCTGTGAATCTACGTGCCTGTCTCTGAGTGCGCCGATATCGTTTTGTGGTCAGCTCATCTACGGGGGGTTGATTTGCTCAGCAGGAAATGTTCAATACCTGTCTGATATCCTCCTGCATGATCTCTCTCTCTCTCTCTGTCTCTCTGCTAACACCGGTCTTAAGAGGAGGCTCAGCCAAGACAGGCCATCGCTTCTGCCATCCTGAGGTATGTGACCCTGCATGAGAGTTTTTAGTGTTTAGAGTGCTGATCCCAGGTTAGAGGGAGGCTGAAACTGGAGCTGTCTGTCAACGTATGGGAGCGCCCCGGGCTTTAGGGTGGGGGGGGGGTGGGGGTCAGGGGGTGAGGTACCACAGGGTCCAGCGCACCAGTAACACAGCTGCCAGCCTCCCTGCTCTGACAAGGGAGCCCCCCCCCCCCTCATAGTGGCAGGCGGGGCGGGGGAGGGCTTAACGTTGAGCTGGCTTCAGCAGCATACAGAGAGCTAACGCTCCATAGATATCACTCCTTCTACAGTACTGCAGTTGCTCTTTCGTTTGTCAACACACGGGCCACGTAGCCGCCGCCGCTGCTACTACCGCCGCTACATGGCACTCACACCCACAACCTTGTCCTTGTACCCTCCTGTGCGGAGCCGTGGAGCCCCCACTGAGGCCTGGCGGCAGCTGAAGGACGGCCGTCTGCCGCCACCATTGCCGCCGCCGCCGCGGCTAGCGTAGGTTCTGCGGAGCCTCTGTCCCCCCCCCCACCCCCCCACCGCTAACGCTAGCCTTTTGAAAAAAGGGGGCTCCCACCGTCTGTGGAATGCAGGGGGCTGCTGCTGGGCGTGTTGGAATAGGGGCCTCGCAAAAGGGAGAGTAGGAAAAGGAAGGGGGGGGGGAGAGAGAAAAGGGAGGCGAGGTGGGGGTGGGG
>JAOTIX010000139.1:13597111-13608784 GCA_027123715.1 Gaidropsarus macrophthalmus
GTATATTATAGACAAAAAGCATGCAATAGTTGCACGTTTTGCATATTAGCCTATGAACTACTTTTAAATGAATTATTATGTTTATACAGAACATAGGCCTATATAACGTGCAGCAACACAAATCGTCTGGCGCGGAGGCTGTCTTTGCGGACTGGCTGTGGGAGTGGGAGTGGGAGTGCCTTGTTGTACTTCTGCTGTCACTTGATTGCTTCAGAAGGCTTGGTCGGTGTCGTAAAGGGGCCGTGCTTGTCTACCAGGTGGACACTATCCGCGCGTCACAAACCTCCCGCACACACACAGCGGTCCTGCGAGGACTAAGAACGTTGACCAGCAGGCAGCAAGGCGGAGGGGCTGTAGCATTGGACCAGTGTTGCAGACAACACGTTTATTCGCTGTGCAAACTGGATTTTCTTCTGCTCTGACGGCATTTTATTCTCAAGAACCGGGAACGTATCTTCTGACAGCAAAGGTGAGTTCTAAAATCGTGATGTAATATCTACAGCTATTGTAAAGTTTTCAGCAAGGATGTTCTTTCTTACAGTTTATCAAGTAGTCCTAATAATAATACATATTAATAGGAGCAAATCCGCTGAAAAATAGATACATTATTTCTTTATATAGCCTATATAATAAAATACGAAATACAATAGAATAGGTGTCCGTTATATTCCTGTTATGGGTATTCCATGTCTAATACTTGCTTTTCAATGAATAGTCCCATTTACGACATTCCTTAATACTGGTAGTCTTTCAAAAAGAAATCCAAATTTTAAATGAACATTGAATCAACGGCATTTCCTCAGCATTTAATGTCTGTTTCTGCCTATTACAACGATCTGTAATGAGCTATAATTCCAAATACAACTCTAAGTGAATAGTGTTTAAAACTATATTTTCAGCACAGGATTCAAAGGATGGAGTCCATACCTGCTGGACGAGACTCCAGCTCCTCGCCCACATCCAAACAAGAACTTTCCTATCCAAGCTCAAACCATTTAAAGCCCAACCAAGTCAGCGAGACGGTCTTGTACGGAATACCCATCGTGTCTTTGGTGATCGACGGCCAGGAGAGACTCTGTCTAGCACAGATCTCAAATACACTGTTGAAAAACTACAGCTATAACGAAATCCACAACCGACGCGTGGCTCTCGGGATCACCTGCGTGCAATGCACCCCTGTCCAGCTGGAGATCCTCAGGCGCGCAGGCGCAATGCCAATCTCCTCCAGGCGCTGCGGGATGATCACGAAGCGCGAGGCCGAGAGACTCTGCAAATCATTTTTAGGGGCTCACTCGCCCCCAAAGCTACCCGAAAATTTCGCATTCGACGTATCCCACGAGTGCGCCTGGGGAAGCCGAGGTAGCTTCATCCCGGCGAGATACAACAGCTCCAGAGCAAAGTGCATCAAGTGTTCCTATTGCAATATGTATTTTTCCCCAAACAAATTCATATTCCATTCGCATCGCACGCCGGAGTCAAAGTATACACAACCCGATGCAGCTAATTTCAACTCTTGGAGGCGACATCTCAAATTAACTGACAAAAATTCTGCAGACGAGGTTGCGCACGCATGGGAAGACGTTAAGGCCATGTTTAACGGTGGAAGTCGCAAAAGAACCTTGCCCATGTCTGGCCCGGACCCCGGCTCGTCGCTCAAGTCCCACGGTCCACGTCTTTCTCCAAGTTCACCCGACATCCCTCCCAAAATCATTCGCTCCGAGGATAACCGGGGAAGCATGAACATAACTACCACTCGCAGCTACCCAGTGATCCCAGTGCCCAGTAAGGGGTTTGGGATGTTACAAAAGATCCCGCCACCCATCTTCCCACACCCGTATGGATTCCCAGCTTTTGGCCTTTGTCAAAAGAAAGAGGACAGTGTACTAGGAGAGCAAGCGAAGCACAATCTGTCTGGCGTCCTTTGGCCCGGTACCAAGGACAGCGCCTACCACCCCTTCCCCATGTTCTGGCCCACAGCGGGGAGTCTCCCGATGCCGCCATACCACCAGTCACCACACAAACCTCCTTCAGAACTTTTGTGCCCTCCGAGATCAAATGACATGGACCTCTCTGAGCACAGTGACCGAAGCACCAACACGTCGAAGGACAGCCTGATTGACACCGAGCGGTGCTCCAGTACTCAGTCCACGCGCAACGACGAAGACAAGTCCGGGGATGAAGCGCGCACCCTGGAGGGAATGACCCTGGTTCCTCGGAAGATCAGCTACGTCTCTGCGTTCAGGCCTGTCATCAAAGACGCCGACAGCATTGCTAAACTGTACGGAACGCGAGGGAGCTTCAGCAGTTCCCGTAAGGGGTATCTGTCGCCAGATTTTCTGAGTGAGGGCTCCAGCTACCGGTCTGCGTCCCCGTGCGTCGACAGTGACGGCGAGCCAGATGTTGATGTGGAGACGAACAATAAGTCACCGGAGGACGAGGACTCGCGAGGGCCCTCCTCCCTGTGTCTGCGGGCCCCTCCCGGTCAGAGCAGGGGCCCCGGACTGTTGACGAGTGATGCAGAGTCCAAAGCGTCTTCCCACGGTGACATCCACATAACGAGTGGACATGTCGCTCAATCTTCAGACAAAGATGCCCAAAACAAGCTGTTACCGGAGAACCACGTAGCAACGTCCTACGCTGAAGTAGGTGCAACACAAATATCGGTCAAAACTATTTGTAATATATGTTTTTGCTTGTAAGGTTCAAATGCCATTCGGTGATGCAGCCAGTGGTAAAGCTGTGCTGTTTATACAACATATTGTATAACAGCTCCATAAACGTTTTCTTTTTAATTTGTGGAGCTTTAATTAATATTTGGTGTCTTTAGGTTTATACTCCTGAGAGGGATGAGCTCCAAAGAAACAGCCCGTATCACTTCAGACCCGCACATTATCAGAGAGGACTTCTAACATCACATGGTCAGATTTCTGTCAAAATGGGTTAAACATACAGGTCATAGCACTGCCATCAATGGAAAATTATGAATAATGTTCTTTTCTCAATTAGACGAAGGCTCAAGTAAAGAGGAGCCCTCTTCCACTGTGGAAGAGGTAGAATCCAAGTCGTTTACTGAACCAAACAGCGAGGAATCAGACGAGGGTAAGTTGCATCAAGGTGGACCATCTCAAACCCCGGTTGAACCCGTTAAAGCATCTAACTCGTTTATTCTGTGGTGGTTTCCAGGAAAAGAGGCAACGGCCAGGGCTCCATCCGCACAGAGAGACCAGGAGACACAGGCAAAAGGTAAGACGGTAGGTTAGCCTTTAATATACGTATTAGAGCCATATCAGACAAATAGTGTTGTGGCCACCACAAAATTATCACAATAATAATAATAATCATAATAATAACCTCTTGAAAATAATAGAAGTTAAAAGTAGTAGTAGTAGTAATAATAATAACTGTAATGATAATAACTATAATAATAACCATCATAATAATAATAATAATAATCGGAATCATAATATAATCAGAATAATAATCAGAATCATATCAGCATCAAAATAATCTGATCAATCAGAATAACCACAATTGTATCAATCAAATTAATTGAATCGGACTTCTATTATTGACGATGATGGCCATGCATGCATAAATAATATATAATGTACAGTGAGCGAATATAACATCAGGATGAATTATATTTTTCTTAGCCTATTTTGGCCGAACCCTACACTCCCAGTTTTATCCTCAAGTTGTAGCAACAAATCCTGTTTCCGTTTAAGGTCATTTTAATTAAATATCGCAAGCAAAGGAAAACAAAATATAGACAATAAGCATATAGGATAATTGACATCTGTCTGTTTTCAGTCAAACACCAAAACGACATATGGTTATAGGCCTACAATTGTTTAATTATCAAGTCTCATTCATGTTACCAAATTAAAAAAGCGCAAACATTTGGACTTCTAACTGTGTGTCATGCCTGTTTCTACAGAAGAACTTCAGAAACAACTTTTGGAGCAAGTTGAGCTGAGAAAGAAGTTGGAACGTGAATTTCAACATCTTAAAGGTTGGCTGGTTTGCTTCTTATTAATCAAATGAATTCATGTTTGTGAGCGCAACTCCTGCTTCTACAGTCAAATGAGAAGGCTGAGCCCCACACACAAGAGGATCATGATGTGCTTTATATTTCGTTTCGCTCTAAAACACGTTTTTTAATTCATACGATAACCTAGTTGTAGACTTATTGACGTCAGGTTATCGTTGTTAAAATGACTTTAAATATAAAACAAGTTTATACGATTAAAGCCTAAACTGATAAATAAATGGCTAGTATTTTTTTGCAAAAAGTTTTATAGTCTGTTAAATCACTTTGTAAAGTATATTTAAAAACGATTATGAAGTGATGTTATAATAATAATAATAATAACAATAATAACATGCATTATTATCATTATTGTTGATATTGACGTTATTATTATTATTATTATTATTATTATTATTATTAGCCTTTTATTAGAAAATGCACCAGACGATAAGCCTACACCCTACAAAGTTATATCTGCCAGCATGCCTGCACTTTGTCCATTGACGTATACATCTCTTCTCTTTATTGAATCAGATAATTTCCAAGATCAAATGAAAAGGGAACTATCCTACAGAGAAGAAATGGTGCAACAACTTCATATAGTCAGAGGTGAGAAAAATAATTGAAATGCTGGAACAAGCAGTAGGCTATGTCTAATTATATCTATATCACTATTTTCCACCTGATTATGGAATATATGTGTCAAATCAGCAACATTCTTCAAACGGCTATGTATTAAACAAGCTATTGGTAGATGGTAAATTGTCCTTAAATAACTGCTTTACATTCGATACAAATGTGGACCGAGAAAGTACGACTTTCAGCAGTTAAAAACGTGTGAAGAATCTTCACTGAAGATGTCACGAAGAACAACAAGAACTAATATTATAAAAGATCCCCCATTAATAGTGCTGTTTTCACCACCCGTATTTTTTCACATCCACCCTCTTGTATCATGTTGGAGAAATTGTTCCTACGTATATCTAATTTGATTGTGCACGCCCATATCAGCCTTCTCCATTCTCCTCTAAGCACTTGTTTACACACACACACACGCGCACACACACACACACACACACGCACACACACACACACACACACACACACACATGCCGCAAACAGTTGATTAATTAATGACTTAATGCCACTATCCCTTTCTTCCTAGAAGCTCACGACGCATTACATCATTTCTCCTGCAAGATGTTAACTCCACGTCACTGCGCCGGTACTTGTTCATTCAAATCTCCCCTGTTACCGCCCTGATCCCCTTCAGGCAATAGAACAAAACCTTTTTTTTTTTAAATAGACCTACACTCTGTGTTGATTTGCACAGGAAAAAAAATAATCAAGAAACATTTTGAGGAAAAACAAGCTTGACAGTAGCCGGATGTTGTCAATGTTGTAGCCTAACTCATTCTAGCATTTTGAATTGTGTATACCAAGGCTATTATGTATCATTCATAACTGTCCTCTTGCATAATGTATTATTGGTTGTTATTTAATATACCATCAATTGATATTTATTTTGAGAAAAAGTGCAATGAGATTGTATGTCCCCGGTCATGATGATGATGAGGCTGATAATGATGATAACAGTGTTTTTAGAATTATAGAATGTAGAGCCTATTGTGAATTCGCCTCTCACTTTTGTTGTCCTTTTCATCTTTATAATATACATATTTTGAATGTTATGCACTTTAAACGAGTGATGAATATAAGGATATCTGAAAGCCTACGTCTGTAAATAAGCATACATATGTGTTGAATATTAATTTTTACTACGCGCGAAAAATGGTTTGCTCTGTATTGTAAACACAAAATTGTCTAAATTATCTGTTAATTGGAACCAAGTAATTATTCCTAAAGTAGCCCTTTGGTTCGTGAAGATTTGTTTTGACAACTAATGACAATTTGATTTTAATAAAACAAATCTATATATGTCATTGCGTGCTTTAAAATCATTTTCCAAAACTACCTAAAGCTCTTTCAATAGGCTATTTGTTGATAGTTTACTTTATAATTAAGATCACCTTTGCTCATAGTAGTGATGTTGTCATTTTTATTGAAATATTATAGATCACAATATGTGAAGTGAAGATATTATCTTATGACATTTATTTGTAAGTGCGGGAGCAACGGGTAAAACTGTTTTATTTCTGTATTCTATACTTAACTAAGTAGGGTGTAAGGGTACAACAATATCCACACAAATGGGCAAATACCAACAGTTAACGCCGTTAAATTTACAGATGAAAACGTCAACATATTGGCCATTTAGATACATGGATGGTTTCTTTACAGCAAGACGTCGACATCTAGTGCACAAAGCAGGGACTACATCCTCTGTCCTTTCCATGCTCCTCTCCTTGTCCCTTGAGGGTGAATATTGCGCATGCGCATCCAATGTAACAAGATGGCGGATAGTGCGGAACTGAAGGTATTGCGAATCCAAACATTATATTTGATTTATAGATTATTCCCAAATTAAAGCTACGATTACCTCTTACTTAAGCAGCCGCACTCGATTGTGTGTGTTTTATTATACAGCACGTAGACAAATTAGTTAGTTATTAGATATAGGAATAACAATTAGCTCGGAGGCTAGCAAGCATTAGCTTTGTTATTGTTACCCATATAATGTTATGCAGCCTTTCGATTTTATTTATCTCCTGCATGGTGTATGCGTCTATGCTATTTGTGATGTTATAATTGATTTACTCTCTAAATTATGAACCACAAGGCTTATATTTTTAAGTTGGTTGAGGGCTTCGCTAGCTGCAACGCCATACATGCTAAAATGGGCTCTGTCTATTTTCTGGAGATACAGCACTATTATCAGTGTGGCACATTACTACGTTTTTAATATATTCTATTTTTGTAATCATACGAAATACGATTCGAATCAAATGTTTATTATCTCCGATAATGTATTGGGAGATGGACATTGATTGTTATATTTTGGTCAAAACACAGCTGCTTCTCTCACTGTGTTTTTTAAGTGATGGTTAATTCATTCAGTAATCACTTTTTTACACACTAGTTGTTTTGCCATCGTAACTGTTGCAACAAATTGCTCAACTGTACACACTAAGAGGACAACTTTGGCCAACCACACTATTGGGTGTGTCAGGATTTTGTATGAACTTCGAGAAAAGTATTTTCAACTTTGGGAGACAAATGGCAAGTAGGCCTGATTTCGCAATAAGTAATACACACTTTTTCTTTCCATCAGCAAATGGTAATGAGCCTTCGAGTTTCAGAGCTCCAGGTGTTATTGGGATATGCTGGACGAAATAAACACGGGCGAAAACACGAACTTTTGACCAAAGCCATTCATCTACTCAAAGCTGGCTGCAGCCCTGCAGTGCAAATGAAGATCAAAGAGCTTTATAGGAGGCGCTTCCCTACCAAAATGGTATCGCCACTGGACCTTGCTTTGCCCACTGTCCACTCCTCCACCAGCCTACCGACAGGCCTCACTCAGTTGGGGTTTGACAGCCACGGTGCTCCATCTCCCCTTCTACCTGTGTCTCTCCTGGGACCCAAGCATGAGCTAGGACTGGCTCACCTGCCCTCTGCTCTGCATCCGGTTCACCCTGACGTTAAGCTCCAGAGACTGCCCTTCTATGACATGCTAGACGAGCTCATCAAGCCCACCAGCCTGTGTAAGTCCACAATACCGCTTAGCAGTGAAGTAATGCCCTAATGGTTATGGGAAACGCAAAGAGAATTGAAACCGCATCTCCTTGGATTGGGCTTGGTGGCAAACCAGTGTCATCTTGGAATACTGACAGATTATCAGCATTGATATAACAACTGGTATTACGTGGTGTTTCAATGCTACTTTGCCAGCATTGAATCCAATGTAATTGCCAATTACTAACCAAATACCGTTTGGTCTAACAGCATTAGTCTGGGTTCATAAGAACATAATAATTGACATAATACATTTTCTTTCTTTTAGAGACATCTAACATGTGCTGTGTCACCAAAGCAGAAAACTAAGTAGCTATTTTTATATATATATATAACATGTCTGTGTGTTATATGGTGGTGGATATTTGTATGGGTTTTCTGAGACCTACGGCGAAGCTAGGGAAATTTATTGGAATATTCACTGACAGAATTAGGCTTGCTCTATTCCCAATTTCCAATGTATGTGTCTCGTTTGTTTAAATCGGTGTGAAGCCTTGAAATGGATGAGGGCTGATATGAATCTTATTCGATTATATGATGTGTATGATAATCCCCATTTGGGAATAATAATGTCACCATTATAGGATCATAATTATCAGTGTTGGTTAAAAGTCAATGCTGACATCTAAATATTAACAGTATCCACGGCAGAAGTGTATACACTATTGCAGCCTTGTATACACAGTCATCCTTCAATGATAAAATGAAGTTTTCCTTCTACCCATTCTTAATGTATAGTCATCAAGAGGGAAAACATACATGGCACATTGGTGGTCCAATGACGGAAAGAACAAGTTTCCGCGTAATAGTTTAAGTGTGAATGTACATTCATGTGGGTGGATATGGTATCTGGTCTATCCGGCCACAAGACAAATGCGGGCCTTATGTTGACCTTGTTTTCTTTTGTTTTTATTCATAAGCCTCGGACAACAGTCAACGATTCCAGGAAACCTGTTACGCGTTCGCACTAACACCGCAGCAAGTGCAACAAATCAGCAGTTCCATGTAAGTGAGAATGGACATTTCTACTTACTCTACACAGATCTGCATGAGAATGAAACATACATCCATTGATTGATCCATCGATCCTGTCGTTTTCCATGTATTTATATTTATGTTGGGGTGGTTGCCAAATGCGATGGTTTCATAAATGCCTCATCAACATCCAGTTTTAAATAACACATCATTTTTTATGTATAATGCATTGTGTGTCTATGTAAACGATTATGTAACTTATATTTCGATACTCTAGGGACATCTCTGGTACCAAATGTGATTTTGCGGTTCAGGTCCAGCTACGGTAAGCCACAAAGTGTTGTTTTGTTGTTTTTATTGTTAAAGGTTGATTTGCTTTCATGCATTACAAAAATACGTAAACATGGCGTCTCAAAACATGCATACAAGATGACCCAAATGTCAGCCTCTACCAATTCAGACTAGACTCTCCATACAATGCTAAAATCAAGCTCCATAGATAGTTTATTAACATAGCAATGCATAATTCATATTGCTAGACCGAGCTGTCAGTAGCCAACGCCCTCCGACTGAGCTCCAGATCGTTGATTGTCTGAACAATAAATGGTATCTGCAACGCAAAACTAAACAAACAAACAGAAAGCTGAGCTTTTTGAAGATAATGCTATAGGTCCGCCCTGTGGCTATAAACATCGGTATTTACAAGAACAATAAGGTCAACGTGGCTTATTTTGATTTGCGATTGCAACCCAGAACATTTTGTTCAGCACTGCTGTCCAAATGTGATCATAGTAATAATAATATTAGTAAAGTAATAATACATTGGGTTTCCTTGGTGCCATTCACTGATCTGAAGGTTTTCAGATCAGGTTTGCCTTAACGCCATGCCTGCATCCAGAACATAATGTTTCTGGGACTTGCACCATGTATGATGCCCACATGTTCCCAGACCACTGTGGTTACTTACAGGCAACATGGTTACAACAGGACACCAGTGGTTGACTACCATGGCTGTATTGCTACATAGTTCAACCATGTGGTAAACACCATTCTTGAAATCATTGGGATTCCACATGATCAAGTGCTCCCGACCGTTGTTTAAAATAATCGGGCTCGGCTCAATTTACAGGACTGAAACAGCTGTGGCATCGAAAAACTCAAAACATTTGAAACCCAAATCTTGCATCCGTTCCTTGCAGGTTTTGTTTATCAGAGACGAGCTGTCCGCAGGAGGACCACTTCCCTCCCAACCTGTGTGTGAAGGTGAACGGGAAGCCCTGCACCCTGCCGGTGAGTGGGACCAGAACCGTTTGCAACCACCCAGGATATTCTTTTGCCCTGCTCACACTTCCTGTGTTAAATCGAAGCGCAAATTGGGTGTTTTTGTGTGTCTGTATTTTTTATATCCTTTTCATGTTCCCGCAGGGATATCTCCCTCCAACCAAAAACGGAGTGGAACCAAAAAGGCCCAGTCGGCCCATTAACATCACCTCTCTGGTGAGATTGTCCACCACAGTCCCCAACACAATCGTGGTGTCATGGACCTCGGAAATAGGCAGGGTAAGGGAATACAAAAGGCCCGAACATTGTAAAAAAGCTGTTATTCAAACCACCGCAGCAACACAGCGTGTGTGTGTGGGTTTGTTTTCGTTCGAGCCTCACAGGTATACCATTGTTGTCCTTCCCCCCCCCTCTCTCTTTCCCCACAGAGTTTCTCCATGGCTGTGTATTTGGTCCGGCAGCAGACGTCCACTGTGTTGTTGCAAAGACTACGGGCCAAAGGAATTCGGAACCCTGACCACTCCAGGGCTCTGAGTATGTGTTGATCCCAGTCATAGAAATGGAGCTGAGGAGTTCTCTTTTTCTCTGCCTAATGTAAAAAAAGATACACTTCCAAACTACCTTTTGTCGGTTGATGGGATGTACTTCATTTTGGTAAACACAGTGTTCCTCTCACATAGATTAATCTGCCAAATGTTTCATTTGATTTCCTTTCACAGTAAAAGAGAAGTTAACAGCTGATCCTGAAAGTGAAATTGCGACCACCAGTCTGCGAGTTTCGCTCCTTTGTCCGGTAAGTAGGTTTCACTTGATTTAAATAATGCGTGTCGCTCGTGATAATTACGTAGCCTCCGAGCGAATTTTAGTAGCCATTCAAATCTCGGGTGTCATTCAAGGTTCAAGCTCAACAGGAGGTTTTACGGTTAAGCAAAGCAGTGAATGAACTCTAAGGCTTGGTACTTCACCCTCCGCAATATGTCGCTATCATCTGTTGGCATGGTTACAGTAATCTGCTGTGGATTTATTGACCAGCTCTAATCTACTGAAACTTCGACCTCGGAATCGACCAAAGAATGTCCTTAACCCAGGGTTTATTTCTTTTTGGGGTGGCTTTGCTTGTGCGTTTTCAGCTGGGAAAGATGAGGCTGACCATCCCGTGCAGGGCGCTGACGTGCTCACACCTGCAGTGCTTTGACGCCACGCTGTACATCCAGATGAACGAGAAGAAGCCCACCTGGGTGTGTCCCGTCTGTGACAAGAAGGCCCCCTACGAGCACCTCATAATAGACGGGTGAGCCAACGCACCCTCTCACTGACTCACACGTCTCAACGCGTCACAATTTGGAACGAATGACACCTGAAAGCCGTGATTGGTTGAAATGCCGCCAGCTGATTGGTTCTCTGTCCTCACACAGGCTCTTCATGGAGATCCTGAATAGCTGCTCCGACTGTGATGAAATCCAGTTCACAGAAGATGGGAACTGGGCCCCCATGAGGTCCAAGAAGGAGGTGCAGGAGGTGTCAGCTTCCTACAACGGTGTTGACTCGGGTAAGAATGCCGGCGTTATGTCTGAACACGCACGCACCATGTTGTTTCTTCGTTTATCTGAGTGTGCTTCTCTCTCTCTCTCTCTCTCTCTCTCTCTCTCTCTCTCTCTCTCTCTCTCTCTCTCTCTCTCTCTCTCTCTCTC
>JAOTIX010000139.1:13713686-13726687 GCA_027123715.1 Gaidropsarus macrophthalmus
TTTCATTGTTTTGGATTAGACTACACCAATGCTGTTTGACCTCTCTGCAGGTGCCTGCAGACCAACGGGACGCGGGGCTGCCCTAAATGCCGCCAATCCTCCATGAAGCCTGGGTTTGTTTGACCTGGGACTGTGGTGTTCGCTTAAACAAGCGTCGGGGTCTGCGCGACGTCAGCAACACGCGGAGAGCTCCAGACGGCTACCCGAGACTCTTCTAGACACAGCAGGTAGTTCGACATCCGGACGGCACTCCAGATGTGGACACTACTACTTACAGTACGGGGGGAGGAGGACGTACACCGCTCCCAGAGTTGGCAAAGGGAAGAAATGCTGGGCAGAATGCTGAATGCTGAATACAGAACTGGGCTGGATTTGAGGGACAAACATTCGGATTCAGTAAGGAACAGTCCGTAGCGGATAGTTAGAGATGCCCGCCTCTGAGCCACAGAGTACTTTGCGTTACGAGAGGAAGACGTATGCTTGAGACTTTCACATTAAAAGGTCTGGTAGAATGAAGCCCTCCTTGTATCTGATCGCTGACCATTGTTTTGAGAATACCTGTATAAGGACACAGAGGAATGCTGCCCCCCAAAACACTTTCATTTTTGTTTCACTTATTGGCTAATAGATAATTAGGTTGGAATATTCGGGCAAAATGTATATACGATACATGAGTAACAATGCTGGATAAAGAGAAGAATTCTGTACTCTACATTTCTTATGTTTACTGAACATGTGCTCCTGCGTTTATAATCATATTTATATTTTTGTGCAGAACACATGCAATATCAATATTACTATTAAATTGGATGCATATATATATGTATCGGTATATATATATATATATATATATATATATATATATGAGATATAGGCCTTTGTGTGTATATAATGTTAATTATTGAGATTAGTTCCATTTATTGAGGGTTTTGTAAAACTAATATCTTAACAGATACAAACAACTAGTATGTCTTTACAGAGCAGGGATACGGCGCTATTTTCCTTATCTTAATGATAACCAACAAGTTTTACACACATTGTGTTACTCACATACAGTTATATTGTATTCACCGGTTAACAATGGAAATCTCTCTTTTTAAATACACCATCGGGATATGTGTCAAAAGATTGCCGAGAAGGTCAACCTTGTTATGGTTAATAATCTTATCTGACCAATTATTTGCATGTGCAACATTATTTTCAAACCAGTTATTCTCACATGCAACAGTGCTGCTTTGACATTTGTAGCTGTAGACATTATGTAAATATCGATGGTCATATTTTCGTTTGTTGGCAGCTTTCTTGGAAATTCATCAAAGACCCTTTTCACAGATCATCAATGGGGTAAAGTAACATTGTGACATTAGGTCAGTTTTATTTATGTCCGTCAGCACCAGCGTGGTCAATGTATATTACTTGAACAGTCTATACTGGTGCACTGCCATACTTAAATCAAACAGATACCTAGTTACTAATAGCTACACCTGTGTATTTCCTACTGTGAAAAGGGTCTTGCATTTCATATGTAAGGCCTACTTTGAGTGAGCGGTGCAGGAGTGCGATTGCCTTGATCATTAGGTCAATGTCGTGCAAGGATATGGGATTATAGGCACAGTAATCATTTTGTTTCAAAACATTTTACTGGCTTTATTTCACGGAACAGAGACGTTCTCCAGAAAGCTGTAATCACCTTGAAGTCCTTGAATGGAACGCAATCTTCCACACCGATAATGTAATGGTTGATATGAAGCTAATTTCAGCATGGAATCATGTGAAATGTTGAGATGATGTTTATTTTTTTGATATTTGAACATCCCTGGTCTCTTAGGCGTTGATATTTATATAATACACATTTAAAATAACATGCTTGCAAGAACAACCAACAATGTATGGTTCAAACCAAAACTACCTCCATTTCTCAAAACCTTGCCCTCTTCAGAGGATGAATGCAGCCATAATGATGGATTGACATCCGTGCAGAATTGTGACATTTTATTTATATACACAATATTTGTATTAAGTCAGCATGCCTCCTAGTTGATTTAAAAATGAACGTCTTCAATATTGT
Source organism: Gaidropsarus macrophthalmus (assembly GCA_027123715.1). Taxonomy (NCBI): domain Eukaryota; kingdom Metazoa; phylum Chordata; class Actinopteri; order Gadiformes; family Gaidropsaridae; genus Gaidropsarus; species Gaidropsarus macrophthalmus. The sequence goes on from JAOTIX010000139.1 coordinate 13,715,755, forward strand.
TCACAGATTTATTGTTGTATTATCATTATCTTGGTCAGAATCGTATCATTTGATGAACGAACATACATTTTGTCATGCAAATAAGCCATCATATGAGAAATCCTCATTATTTGTGACACACGTTAGTCACAAAAAAATTCAGAATGTCATATGCATACACTGTATAATAGCCATTATGTCACTTGTTATTGTGAATAAAGTTTTATTTGTTTGTTTGTTGCACGTCTCAAAAGAAGTGATTGTACCTTAAATTTGGCTGACCACAGATTTACAGCAACAGTCAGTCCTTTCAGCAGCAATGGCTTCACACTCAAGGCAGATCCACATTGGTATGCTCAACCGTTTTGTTTTTTTTCAGCCTCCTCATTCGACTGAAAGGTGGCCCATAACTCTTGCCCAGTTTGTTTACAGGAAACTCAAGAGAATGTGAGGGATCTCAACAATGTCCTCTGTGGGGCACATTGTCTGTCGCCCAGAGGCCCCCCCAACAATGTATACCTAAAGATAGACTCAGACACTTTTCAAGAGCAAAAGGACACGCGGTATTATTCCCCCCCTGTTTGCATGTAGGTACTGTAGATGCCTGTAGCATGGGATACAAGGACATTTAACTACCGGGGTTACAATTATGAAAGTGCTGCACCTTCGAGGGGAAGAGCACCTTATCTGTAAATTGAACAGCTCAATGTACATTTTAAATGACGTTAAATTCAGCAGATTCTCCCTACCAACATTTTATTGCAAAAGATGAAATTGAGATTTGTCATGGTAAATAGTTGGTAAACGTGGTCAATAATAATAAAGATTCAAAATGTGCCTATATTGCAACCAAACCTTTTCTGTTGAACTGTAAACCGAAAAAGGGGTTTTAATGTGACTTGTGATATGTTCTCAATCTTATCCCACATTGTATTATTATGATTGCATTTGCAATAATAATGCAATATAACACATTACATATAATATATTACAAACTAATTACTTTTCTCCTTGCTTTTGAGTTTCCTTTTTGATTCCATGTCTTTGAGTTTTGAGTCCAGCTTACGTTGCAAATACGCTTTCTTGTTGGGATCCATGGAATTGTCCTTCTTCCCACTTCCAGAGTACAGAACACCTTCCCTGCTGATCCTCATCCGGGCGTTGGCCTTGGCCTTGTCCCCACAGCCATGAACCTACAGGTTTACATTACAATTTTTTACACCAACACAGTAGAAATGCTTATTTCCTCAAGGAAGTGTTCTCGACAGAAGGTCTAGGATTCAGAAAGTAATTAACCATCTCTCCCTCTGTGTAGACTTCCTGTGAAACAGAAAGTGACATTTCTGCAACATCTCACTAAATTGTCCAGTCTTATCTTCCAGTGTCAACCACATCAACAACATCAACAACAACATCTGAGCAAATGTATGCGTGTATTAATCTAGAGCATTCCCATATAGTCCAAATCAACAAGTACTTAGTCATGCTATGGTTCTGTGTGGGTTCTCACCTCCGGCACATGGTGGCCGAGACAGTACTGTCGATTGCAGAAAGGGCAGAGCTGGCCAAGGACCAGTACGGAGGCTTTGCACTTCACGAAACTACACACGCTCTCTGCCTTCATCACGGCCGCGATCAGCGTGTCAAAGTCGTCGTCCGCATTCGCCGCAGCCGCGATTTCGCACACACCTGCTTTGGTGCGGGTCTTGCCTTGAAAAGGGATGCAGAACGGGTCAACGGAAATACATGAATGTGTCTATAATTTATTTATACAGTCAAGACACATACGCGACCAGCGCTTACCTTTAGCCGACTTCTTGGAAGCGTGGATCTGCCCGATGGTGGCTTGAACCTGCCGCCTCTGTTCCGTTTTGTTCTGAGCCATCTCCTCCCGTCTCTGCTGCTCCCTCTTCATCCTCTCCATGTGTAAACTCTTAAGATCCCCCGACGGCTGCTGAGGGGCAGTGGCCGCTTGTGGCTCGGAAACCCGCTCCCGTTCCTGCGCTGGCTCCGGTGGCGTCGGCTCAGGTGGAGCGGCCTCCTCAGTTGGACTGGACTCGGTAGGAGGTCTGGAGACGGTGATGCATCGCTCTTTACCTTCTCCTTTGCTCTCGTGTCCGAGCCCCAGCTCCTCTGAGATCCGGTGGACCAGCATGCGGTCGTGGGAGTTGAGGGACGGTGGGAATTGGAGTTCCTCTTGAGAAGGATCCTTCAGATAAATCTCCACCTGCTCTCTGATCTCGGCGTACCGGTTCTTCGCCTTCTCCTCCTCTTCTGGGGTGAGCGTGCGGGGTGTCGTGGGCTTCTTGTGCTGGGTGGCTGGATCGACCACAACCTTGCCCCCAGACGGCTTCCTCTGGGCCTTCAGGGCTGCTTTGTCTGCAGCCTGATGTTTGACTTTCTGTTTGGCGGGCAGGGAGTCGCCCGCATTAGCCTTGGTCTTGCCGTCGTTGTGGTTGCGAGTGTAGTTCTGCGGCACGATGTCCTGGAGGTACTCGAAGGCGGTCCGGACCTCCCCGTGTTCGGTCATGTGACCAACCAGGGACTTGAGGAACGCGTGATTCTGAACGGTCTGGGAGTCGCAGACCACGGCGAGGTGGCGCCTAGCGCGGGTCACCGCCACGTTTATTCTTCTGTCCTCGGCAAGAAATCCCACCTCACCTACACACAACAAAAATGCACAAATAGTAAACAAAACAAAACCCGTAGATATAAATTGAGGGACAAAACGTGTTGATAGATCATTGCATTAAATGGACAGTGTATGGATAAATGTACAGAGGCACATACTTTATGCCTTACCTTTTCTGTTGGACCTCACTAGTGTTAACACCACAGCCTCTTTTTCTCTGCCCTGAAAGCCGTCCACAGACTTGATCTCAAGGGCTGGATACCGTACAGAGAGCCTCTGGCGCAGGAGGTCCACCTTGAGAAGAATATTCAAAACATACAAACGGTTGTTCAGAAGAGAGGATTGTGCCAGTAGGGTGTAAGCACTAAGCCATGGCCTTTTTTCATTAAATCAAAGAATAAATAGGACTGACTTGTAAATTGTAGGGCGCAATGACAGCGATGTCCTTGGCTTTAAGTCCAGCCTCAGTCAAACATTTTATGTGAAGTTCAACGATGTCGACTTCCCCTGAGAAGACAATCAAAAGAGTGTGTTAGTTACAACACCCAATATACACCCTTACCAAATGCTTAACAAACACATGACCTAAGATAACCTTGGTTGCCCTTGGACTGTTCATCGGTGACCTCCATCTCACTCAGGCCACAGCCGGCGGTGTCGATGAGGAGGAGAGGGGTGCTGGTTTCCTCAACGCAAGCGATCCCTGGGAGATCTCTGCAGGGACAGGAACGTCAACGCAAAAAAATAATTATTGGAAGATCTGCGTTAGATACTGAACCAAGCCCGTTTTTGAAAGCGCGCCCTCACTTCAACAGATGCCCCTCCACTGAGCTGTGAGCGGTCAGCCGTCCCTGGTACATCTCCCTGGACGCCCAGTCCATGATGGCGCTGTGCATGCGGTACTGTACCGTGAGCATGCGGACCACCGCGTCCCCAAACTTCTGGATGAGTCTTTCCATCAGACTGACCGACAGGCCCTTGGACGCGGCGCTACAAGAGACGCAGAAGATCAAAGCAGCAATGTTTTAGTAATCATCAAAATTCAGCAACAGTTGGAAGCATGACGAATATCCTGTGTGAAACTGCAAACACCCGGATTTTACTTTTGGGATTTGATGGTAGGGGGCAGCTGCTTGTAGTCTCCAGCCAGGATGCATTTGCGTGCGTTCAGCAGAGCGATCCAACAACTGCTCTCTAGGGCCTGGGCACACTCGTCTATCACCACCCAGTCAAAGTGGTCAGGGGGGAGGTGTCTGAGCGGGCCATCTTTGGAGGCACCTGTGCAATCGGACGCATACCGTACGTACATGGCATCAGTTTATCTCCCTGTTGTGCGGTCAGGACATTAGCGTGACTGAGAGGGACTGTGGTTCTAACCTGTGTTGGTGGATAACACCACATCTGCACTCTTGAGGATCTGGCTGATGGCCGTCGCCTCCCTTGTCCTCAGCTCTTTCCGCAGCTCCCCGATTTCTCGTTTGAAACCGAAACGTTCGCCTTTATCGCGCACCTTCTTCATTCCCAACTTGAAGTGAAAAAGAAACGTGAAAGTAAAAGCCAGCAAATAAACAAACCTCGGAGCTTTCTTTCATTTGACGATGATATGAGTAAGGAACATTCTTGAATACTCACAAAAGCCTTATCGATGTCCTTACGGATGTCGGCGATGATGTTTGTGTTGTCGCTCTTGGCGAGCACGGCATCCAGAGAGTGTTTCTGGATGGACTCCAGCAGTCTGGCCGGGTGGCCCAGCCGCAGAACCCTCACCTTGGACCGGGATAACCGCTCCACCAGGTTATCCACTGCCACGTTAGATGAGGAACAACATAGGATCTGGGAAATCGAGTCAATGATCAAATTAAGTCTCAATTGGAAAACGTACCAAAGAAGAGGTTATGATTATATTATATACCTTTCAGGAGTTCATAATCCACATTGCAGCAATTATAATGATAATCATTTACCAAAGCAGCTGAAGGGACCTGAACATTGAATGATTGTTTATACATTTCATTAAGGAGCAGCCATCTGGGTCTAGGTTTGGGGATCAAACCCAGTACCTTTGAGCTAGCCACTACAATATTCTTTCACTTGCTCCTTGGCCTTTTCAAATCATTGTGATACATACACACACACACACACCCACACGCACACACGCACACGCACAGAAGTCATTTCACACCTTGTTTCCTTGTTTAACAGCTTGGAGAATGACCTCCACAACTGTAGTGGTCTTCCCAGTGCCTGGTGGTCCATGGATCACAGCGACTTCCCTCTGAGATAGAGCAAATGAAACTGCTTCTCTCTGGGAATCGTCCAGATCCTGGTTAAAGAAGCCTAGATCATCTAAGGAGGTGGGTGACACACGCATACTTAGTAAAGCTATGGTTAAGGTGAAATGGAAAATGCCATGTATGGTTAAATGGAAACAGTCCATGTACTTGTCGGTGCCTGGGATCCTGGTTCTGAATATCCAAACAGAACATTTATCAAAGTTGAAGCTGGTCCGTTGCTGTACCCATTCAAAGTATTCAATGCACTGAAAGACAAGACATCCAGACAATGACAATCCAATTTCACAATGTTTTAACAACCGCGTTGTCTTGCATGTTTAGTAGCCTTTAAAAGATTTCAGAAGTCCCTCACCGTTTCATCCGCTTGTAGGTGACATCGTTTGCCAACTTCAGGAGGTTGTACAGCGAATCAGTTTCAACGTTGAAATCATCTTGACCGTCCTCAAAGGCTACAGTGACAGATGTCTGGCTCGCCTTGGTCACTATTCCAGTACCGATCTGGGAACTTGCACTGCATCCAGCAGCACCGTACAAACCCACAATGTCCCCTGAAACAGATCACCACGTTTGTACATTTCACATTGTCCAGACATTGTGTTTTAAATGAGATAGCTTTCATGATTATTTTCCTTACCAGGTCCAAAGCTGTTACTAGGAAGAACCGGCACACCAATATGTTTTCTTGGTTCTAGAACCACTAGTGTACGGCCGTACAGGCCCGTTGCCTGACTCGATATCTGTAGTTTTAGCAGGCACACTCCTTTGCTTTGGAGATCCTTAAGAGAGCTGTCCTCCTGCCATAGCCTGAACAAAAGACAGCGAGATGGGTTTGGTGATCACTATTAGGTATTTTAATTTGATATTTTTAATGAAAACATATTTATGTTAATACCTTGTCTCTTGTATTTCAGCTTCTCTCTCCTCCTGTAGGAGATCAAGTGTCTTGGACACAAACTGTTCAACTTCCATTTCTCAACTGTAAATGACAGTAACAAGGAACAGCCATAAGTGCACACCAAAAGTGAAAACAGATAGACTTAGGGCTCTCACTAGAGCTGAGCTGCCTTCAGTAACACCAACCCACCAATTTAACCTATGCTCTCCAACTAAAACATACGCGATTGATAACCTTGCTCTGTTCAATCTTTAAACAAGTACGTAGCTACAGGGTAGTTATATTGTCAAATGTTGAGCTAGCTTACACATAAAACAGCAAGCAACACTTACTTAACAACATTGTTACAAATACATTGTCACAAATAGCAACATAGTACTCAGTAGAAGAAGACCCAAAGAGTTGCTTCGCGAATTTGTACATATATAATAAATGAAAATATGATAGTAACTACCTCACCAACTGTTAACAGCAACATATAGGGTAATTCTCTTCTTTTACTAGTCCTAATACGCTAAGTACAAGGTACAAGAGAGGCCACACTGCCACCTATCGGCTGATTGTACATACGACTAAATACGCATGACGCCACGTAACTTTTATTTTGAAAACAGGAAACTTTTACTTTGAAAACAGGATACCTGTTCTTTCAATTGACTGTATTATCTACTCTCGCCCCCACGCTGTTATTTCAGTGTAATAGAAATAGCTGTTAGTAATAGTTTAAATTAAAATATAAAATATTAATAATTCACCCAACAGGGCGCCAACATATTTTAACCATTGTAAGCATGTCTCTGGTTTGGTAGGAGTACGTAAGATGTAAGTCTGTTACGACCAGGAAGAAAGCTTTCTGCATCCCCAGTTTATTGATTTCTTTGTGGTTTATTGAACTCTAAATGGAAACGAAATCGCTTTTGGTCTTATTGTTGGCCACTTCAGGTTGTTTTTTGGTTAGTGGTACCCTTTCAAAAACGGACCCAAAGAAGACGACCAAAGCCGAGGTGGACGTGAGTAACTCTCCATTTAAAAGTCTCCCATCATATAGTTCTATGGTCATGACAGCATGGTGCCACACATCCAATTTTAGGCAGACAACAAATACGTGACATTTCCGGACACAAAGTGATTAATTGAGTAATTGCTTATTTCCATGCTGGAAATACGTTTTGTACTTACTTTTGTACGCATGTTGTTTTTGTTTTTTGTAATATTTTTTTGTAATAGTATTTGATTTGAGTATTTGATAAAAAATCTATCAATCATTGCGATGTTACTTATCTCCTATTCTTGCATATCAATTCACATTGCATTTTATTTTGCATATGCCTTGTTTCTAACTTTACATATATGCAAACAACTATTTAATGGTATCCTCAACAATGTCTCTCTACCCACCAGACTTCCCTAGCTGAGGTGTCTGTGTTGGACAGAGGCCTGGTTGTGTTGGACCCGCAGTGGCGAGACATAGTGAGAGAGGAGAAGAGATACTCTACTCACGTTAAACCAACTTTCCATGGACACGTTCTTGGATATATCACTCCTGTAGGTTTTATCTGAACACAGTAGAAGTTGCATTTTAGTATGACCCTCAAGTCCCTCTGTTGATATGTATGTTATCTCCTCAGTGGAACTCCCATGGCTACGACATAGCGAAGATATTTGGGTCAAAACTGACCTCACTATCTCCAGTGTGGCTTCAGGTTCGCAGGCGAGGAAAGGAAAGCTATGATGTCACAGGACTTCAAGACCATGACCCAGGTATAGAGTGCATTTAAATGTATAAGGCGTGAGGATTTAGAGAACTCAATCGAAATATCTAACATGAGTAATTGGGTTTGGTGAAAGCATATCATAATTTATTTTTTAACCATGTAGGCTGGGTCAAAGACGTGAGAAAATCCAACAGGAAAGTCAGAATGGGTGAGTTAGTCATTTCCTGGTTACTACCTCAGGAAATGTCATTATGCAGTATATGGCTATATTTCAATTGCCATTCCATTCAGACATTTTGAAGTTTGAAGTGCAAATCTTCACCCGTCTCAGTTCCTCGGGTGCTGTTTGACGGTTGGTCGTATAAGGACTACATGAAGGTTCTGGATAATGAAGACGAGATCGAGGAGCTGGCCAGTGAGCTTGTGGATGTTGCAGAGGTGATGCATTACTCACGCATGTTCCACACCAAGTTGTATTTCCCCCTGGCATTCGCCGGTTCGGTGTTGGGTTCATGTTTTTTCCTTGACAGACAGAGAAGTTTGATGGTTTTACATTGGAGTTGTGGAGCCAGTTGGGAGGGAACAAACGGACGTGAGTTCATCAGAATGTATTGCTTTGCTGCCATGCGTCTTTCCTTGGGTTGAAGCTCAACCCGTGAAGTCTACTAATGCATGTTCTTGCCAACGCAGGGAGCTGGTGCACTTAATCAAACATGTATGCGAGGCTCTAAAGGCTAAAAGGCTGGACTGTTTCCTGGTCATCCCACCGCCTCTGACAAGGTAAACAGCACTGGAAATGTACACAATGCAAATTATTAATTTCTTCAGCTTACCTTTAGGAAATTGATCAAACGTGTACATTATAAACAGCATGGGTCAGCCTGGCATGTTTGGGAGAGAGGACTTTGAGCAGCTGGCTCCCATTGTGGATGGATTCAGCTTAATGACTTACGACTACTCCAGCGCAGGAAGGTCAGTGCATTGCCTGCTCTTGTGTTATATGTAAATACCGAAAGAAACCAAGGAATAAGTTCAACATAAAAAGTGTATTACCATTTTAAAGCCCAGGCCCGAGTTCCCCGCTCCCCTGGATTAAGGGATGTGTTCTTCAGCTGTCTCCCAGCACCGAATGGAGGCACAAGATTCTGATTGGGCTGAACATGTATGGTATGGAGTTCTCAAGCCAGGGAGCAGATCCGATCCTTGGTGGGAGGTAAAAGTGGCTTGACCCTGATACTCCATATCAAACTAGATTAATTGTTTTATGTTTACTCTGAACTCATCTCCCTATTATGTATGCTTAAATGTTGATTTGTTGTATTAATGTTGTGTTAATTTCCTGCAGGTACATTGACCTTTTACGGGAGCAAAGGCCAAAGCTTCTATGGGATGATTACGCAGGAGAGCATTACCTCAATTACAAGAGGTAATGAATAAATACAAAATGTAGATTATCTTTAGGGATGACATTGATCGGTACCAATCACACCTTTTAAACCTTTTTTTTTTTCAGGAATAATGGCTTCAAGTGTAAAATGTACTACCCAACACTTAAGGTAAGGACATTTCAGACGCTTTGGTAAATCACTGCTTGTTTGTTTGTTTGTTGGTTTAAACTAAAGTGGAATAACCAACTTTTTTGTATTAATTTCCAGTCAGTCTTCATGAGGATCTCTTTAGCCACAGAACTGGGTACAGGAGTTTCCATATGGGAATTAGGACAAGGACTGGATTATTTTTATGATCTTCTATAACGTGGGAAAAGGACTGTTCTGTGGCTTTTACGACGATATCTGAGATCTCACAGATAGCCATTCAAGTTGAACTGGTGCTGCGGTTGACCATAGTTTTGGCAGGGTGTCATATGCTTCATAAATGCATGGTAGTAATGGTTTTAGTACTAAGCAACAGGTTAAATAGAACATTAAATCAACAATCAGACAATTTTAGGTATCTCAAAAGATTCTTTTTAATATATATTTTGATGGACAAGACTTCAGATATCACTGCAGCAAAATCAATTCAAGCATCTGAATTTAGGTGTGCACTTGTTAAAGGTTAAACATTGTACTTTGATTGCTTGGCTCAAATACAGGCTTCCTCTGTATTTATTCCTGTGTGCCATTGCAACTGAGAAATTGACATTGGTTTGGTGATGGTTGGTCATGTATTTATTGGGCACTCATTGGGACTTCTTAAAATTCCCTTGTACTGATTGCCCATATTCTTTTGAATAAGTGTGTTGGCCCCTGTTTGCACTTGACATTCAATTGCCAATGCCTTTTTGTTCAATAAATGAGACTATTTTCTCCAAGGAAGGTTTCATTGACTTGTGTTGATCCAGTACATGTCAAACACACCTTTAAAATGTAATGCACATATTACAAACGTTTTATGGTGTGGTCCTACTTGCAGTAGAGAACATGATTAGATTATTTACAGCAACTGAAGTTGACTGGACATTTTGACCAGTTATTAAGTGTCTGTCTATGACGACATGCACGGCATCCTCTTGGCTTGCTAGAAAAACAAAGACAATTCAATCAAGACTAAGGATGCACACTGGCAAAACATTGATATGAAAGTCAAAGAAATATTAAATTAGTATCTAATTCTATCATTAAAATGGTGTCACCATTTTATGTTGTCACCGACCTGTATATGATCCACCACTGTCTTTCACAAAGTCTTCCACTATCAAGGGCAGGTTGGCAAAGTCTTGGCTCCGCACCAGCTCAAACACTGATGGCTTGAAGCAAAGTCAAATTCAATTATGTTACAACACTACAATAATATCAAGTGGAAAACTGAATGTTTTAATTCACAGATCAACAGAGAATTCTGATTAGGAACATACCCCTGTTAAACTGTAGCCACTGAAGATCCACTTTTGTCCCTCGGTGGCACAGCATAAAGCAGACACGCCATGTCCCACTGCACACACCGGCTCTATATACAGGGACAGACAATATTAGCACACATTCTGCCTCCTCTGTAACATGGCTTCAATATCAAATGAAAACCACACTCACTCTGCTGAGAGATAAACTGTGTGAGGATACGGTGCAGAGAGCCACTGTGTGCGAGGTCATGTAGGGCTCCGGGACAGTCGGGTATGAGGAGCGCTTGATATCGTGCACCTAGAATTGGTCATTTAGGACACAATATTTGAGCGAGGCTGAATATAATGGCATAAACTACATTTTTCGTACACTGTACTGCAGTCTCACCATCTATAGATTCAAGTTTGGCTGGCGTTGCGTAAGGTTTCACACTAAAGTCCTGCACCCATCTGGTAGTGCTTTCATCGACTCCAACAAAGTCGATGGGCTTCCCCTACAATGCGAACCACATGATATAAACATACACAACATGTTATGTGTCTGCAACTTAGTAAAACGCAGGGTCATGCAGGACA
>JAOTIX010000139.1:13760566-13777751 GCA_027123715.1 Gaidropsarus macrophthalmus
CACAGCTCTTCCTCCATTCAACACAAACACAACGCCTCCGTTATTTCAGCCACACAGTGCGGATTGTTTCTGAGGACAAGCCAGCAGGAGAGCAAGATCGCGAGGGTGGAGGGGACAATGAAACATCTGGACGTGGTTTTACAGTTCATCTTGGCGTATAGCGTTAGTGCTAGTAGGCCTATATGATTACATGTCGTTGTGCTGTGTGTGTGTGTGTGTGTGTGCGCGAGGGTGTGTGTGTATGTGCCTGCGAAAGTGTTGAGACAGAAGACATGCAGAGGCAGAAGACAACAATGGACATGAGTTAAATGTACAATGCATGAATCATTCATTCATTCGTTGAGAGGATTCTACCAAATCATTCAGAAGAACTTCTTATCGTACGTCGTTACACGCTACATCGCATGGCATTACTCAACCGCAGGTGTAACCCATCAGTTATTCCCTGACGTGTCCACATACCACAGATAAGACACCAGATACACTCATGTAGTGGGAATCAGTGTGTGTAGAACAAGCAACTATACACTCGCTCCTCAAGGAGTCGTAAAATACAACCATGGTCTACAAGGTGTGTGTGTTCGTTAGGCCGAACTGCTTCCATATGTGGCTGCAGTTTGTATTCCGGCCAATAGGTGGTGCTATCGACTCTTTAGTGTGACTGATACGCGGAAAAACATACTTCGGAAATGCAAGATGGCGATGCCCAGAGCAGGTTGGTAGGACGCGTTGCTATAGACACCTTTGTTTTTTCAATCGTCCACGAACGATCTATTTTCTAATATCGTATAAAATATTAAGTCTTCCATATTTTAAACATATATATTCAAAAGTTGTTATGTGGACTGTTGACTGTGATTAAATAACGTCTCCTTAAATCAATGTTCACATCTTAATGTCAAAATTACAGTGAATTATTATTTTTTATCTCCTCTGTAGGAAGGACTGCCATTGTCGTATCCTTTCATGGCATCCAATTGCACATTAACATCTCATGGTGGGGAATCTGAAGTCAATCAACAAAGCTTTACATTATATGACATACAAACCCTTAGTTACCAGAAGCACCAACTCAAACAACTCCTTAACCAACTGCCAAGCTTTCCTCCGTCCCTTTCCAAGTCTTGCTTTATCTGTCAGCCATCTACTTTGTCTTTTATTTTCTTTGCACCCTCTGTATGATCATCTACAAGAGTGAGTATCGCGAGTTGGATCATAACTCCGGAGTAATCTCCTGCCATTTAAATACAGCCACTAAGTGTTTTCTTGTCCATTATCTCAGCCCGGGCCCTCAGCTACCCCGAGGAGCGTATAGCATGCGACCTGGGGCTGCTGCTGCTCATGGCTGCTCTGGAGGCGCTCCGTCTTTTCTTTGGCAAGTCAAAACCACTGTGTGCTTGTGTGTGTGTGCAACACAGATCGATGTCTCCCTCTAACCTGCCTTTGTGGCAGGCAAGCTGCCACTTCCAGAGACCTAGACCCTGCTGTTTCTTCTGGTTTCCCCATGGAGGAAAGGAAATGTTGAACAATGACAATGTTGAACAATGACAACATCATGATAACATGATAACGGTTCTATGAACATCTCTACTGTACCGACACCGATATACTGTTCCGCTTCTTATGTTACGACAAATGTACTTATTGTAAGTCGCTTTGGATAAAAGCGTCTGCGAAATGCCCTAAATGTAAATGTAAATGTAAACATTAGTATCATCTTCTAATATAGAGTACAACCATGAGGTTTTGTAATGCATTGATTCACGTATAAGTCTACAATACGGATTTGGATTGAGCATACAAAGCAAAAGTAGTTACAACACATACATAGGGAACCAAAAGGGAATGGCTGAAGCTCATGGCTTATATATGCCTTTCCCAGTATTTATCAAAATGAATTAAATGGTAATCAGCAATAGTCCTATGAAATAATAATAAAACCTATATACATATATATATACACATACATATATACATGTATATATACATGTATGTACATACATACACGTACTTTTTTCTTTCAACATGAATGCTCATGCCTCGCTGGCAGATCCTTTGCATGGTTGACATCGCAGTGTATGAATTGTGTGTATGAGTGGGCGACTGTGTAGCACTTATTATAAAGCACTTCAGGCAAGAGTGCTCCATGAATTCAGCTATTTCCATTGTTTTGTCCTTCCTTTGCTCCCCATCTGGGCCCTCACAACAGGGTGCACGGGGAACCTGAAGGAGACGGAGGGCTACGTTGTGGTGAACCTGGTCCTCACCGGGGCCACCATGGTTCTCTCCGTGTACTTCTTAGCCTGGCAGTCCTACGTGCTGCGGGCCGACCTCATCATCAACGCCGTCCTGCTCGTTGTGTACGGCCTGGGCGGGGTCCTAGCCTTGGTTACGGTCGCCCGCTTTACCAGGTCAGCCATGTGTCATTCACCCCTCGCTCTATCACCTATAACCTCTCTTTCTCTCTCTCTCTCTCTCTCTGACTTTTGTTATATAACATGGCAAGCATGGGAGACAACATTCTGGACCTTTATCTTGATAGTCATTCACATATCACACCCAGGATCATGATAACAAAGTGTAAAAAAGAATACTTCTCATGATCAGATCCATATCAGGTCAAATAGTAAATTTTTCACCCGGTGATAACAAGTGACCTATATTTAAAGTATGATTTATTCATGTTGATAGACAATATATTTCCAAAAGATTAACATTGCATACATTTGTTCTGAATAGGCACATTGCTTCAAGCTTTTCCTTTGTTCACCCTCTTATCTTGATGAACTATATAAGCCTGGTTCTTCAGGGCTTGTTTGAATTATTGATTTGAACGTCTTTCATCAGAGTGCTACTGTATACTTCGTGCTATGCTGTCGCATTCTCCGATTTTCCCTGCAGGATCAAAGCTTTTATTCAGAGACTTTCTATGGAGGATTTACATTTGCTATACATCCAACAAAAACACACATTTTTCTAAAATCTAATTCATTGTGCTCATGACCTTGAGGCAGTTTTAACCGAAGCATCATGGTCTTTAAAATGCCCATAAGAACAAATTATCCAGTTGACTGTTGTGATTTTCTTTGTCTTTCAGTATCAATTCTTAAAAAGATCTATTCTTGGCATCAACCAACTGTGCTACGGCTTGAAACATCACCAGGCAAGAAGGAGACGTTGTTTTGTATTTGTCTTTCATAGAGTAATAAACAAATGGTTTTGTAATTGACTTATTTTTTGTATATCTATGCATTTATTTTTGTATAGTTTTTCATAAATATATAGCAATATATTATTGATATATCAGGGATTTGTAACAAGCTAATAAGACATGGCATTTTTATAATTGTCGTAATGTAATTTATATAATGTTAACGACCTGCCTACTTTTTCTTTACCTCTAGAGGGCAGACTTTTTCTTTTATAAATGTACAAACGTTTTTTATAACACAAATAAAATGATTGCTTGCTATTTTGCATTTCCCGAAATGTCAATCATTACAGTATGATACAAACAAAGGATCTATGTATGGTACAATGGAATTGTTATAATCCATAGCTCTGACACCTAGATCTGACGCATAGATTACGCTAAAATACAATTATACGGATGCATCAAGTTAAAAAGAGATTTATAGCTTCTATTGGTTATCTCTAGGTTTAACCAAATATTTCCCATGTTGCATTGCTCAAACGGGCTATTTCGCAGTCAGTTAATAATCAAACCCATTCCCAAGGTTACCATGGCAACCAGATTCAACACATCGTATTTCACACCGATTCATGTGTGCGGCCGCTTGAGCAACAACAGAGCAGTAGGGCCTACATGCGAGAGCACAAAAGAGATCAGGACAACATTTATCCCACATTCTTGAGTGTTTTTATAGAACTGAAACCCAACGCGCCATCCTCTCCCCTTTCCATTGTAAAGAATAGTACCATCATGTAAGGAAACATTCTCCCATTCTTCTACGCTGAATTAGTAGGTCTGCCTGCATAAGGAGCGGCCATTCGTACCAGTAGTTGATATTAGAACCTTCCAGGGCAATGGTCCACACAGTTTCATTCACTCCTCTTTCATTCAAGTTCCCTGGACTCTATATTTTATCTATGGCGATTACGTGCTGCCATACATATTGTAGAAAAGCAGGTCCCACTGTCCCAGCACTGCTGCTGCGTATATTCATTGTACGGACCCCTTGCAATTAATACGACAGGACTCATACCACAATCCAAAACTTTATAGATGAAAGGAGAGCGTGTCTGGAAATGTTGTGTGGGACCTGCCTAGGCTCCTCCCCTTTCAGGTTGGGTTACCTGCAGAGTCACCTGTCAGTCTTGGAAACCTGCGTTGCCTCTCAACTCAGGCAAAACGGCAACCCTACGTGCAGGACTAGCAGCAAGCAAACATTTGCATACAGGTTTTTTTTTATTATTTACAAACACACCTCAACTTCCGAAAGATTTTCTGTATCGGCAAACTTCCGGGTCCCATCCATAGGGGACGTTCTGCTGATTGGCTGGACCCCGACGGCAGACTGATGCCTCTGGCGCTTCTCCCTAGCCTCTTATCCCCTTGAGCATCCCAGCCAGAATATATACACTCCAAGCTCTTGCACAAGGTAAAAAGTATGTTATATTTTACTCTTTATAGCTATAAAAAACATGTTTACTCTGGAATTCAATTGGACGACTTGCATGTTGTGTTTTTGTCAGAGTGTCAGTATAACTTAACAGTTTCAAAGTTACCAAAGTCTACATATGGTCCGATATTCTAAGAAGCATACAACCTATTTTAATACCATTCCAAATAATTGACATTCTATGTTCTGTCATTTGAAATATAACATTGTGATGTAGTGTATAATCGTTATGAACAAATAAATAGCTATTCATGTGAAATCTGAGCTGATATTGGGGGCTGGCTTCAGGCCATTGTCTGCTGAATTACATAATCTCACATTGTATAGGGCTACACTGCATACCTCAGGAAAAATACCAGACAGAACATGTCAACTAAAATGTAATGAATATGTCAATTGAAATGTTCCATTCAAGTGGCTTAAGGTGAATTATCTTGGTGCCATGAAATA
The DNA here is from genome assembly GCA_027123715.1 of Gaidropsarus macrophthalmus. NCBI lineage: Eukaryota > Metazoa > Chordata > Actinopteri > Gadiformes > Gaidropsaridae > Gaidropsarus > Gaidropsarus macrophthalmus. The sequence goes on from JAOTIX010000139.1 coordinate 13,765,660, forward strand.
CAACCCGATAACTTTCATTAGGGGCAAAGGCCAAAGTTCATTTTGTCTCTCCGTGACCAGACTTATTTGCTGACACATTACATAAAACATTGCGTCCATGCCCCAAAACAAACTCTTTGCCGAGCAACATTCCTAGCTCTGATATGGAGCAAAATCACTAATTCAAAACACTATTGTAAGATACACAAATGCATGGTCAAACCCACACACGTTTGAACCCAGATTTAAAAACAGGAAATTAATGTCACTTCAAGTTACAGGTGCAGAGATTCAGATATTAACACTTAATATAGGTTCAAATAATAATAATAACAAGTGTTGATATATCTGCCATCTGCCTGAAGAATGTCCATTGTTAATGTAGAGTGACATACTTTGACCTATGCCTGTCAAACATCATTAGATATAATACGCTGTATTATATAAATACAGACTACGCTACTTCCATATCCATTGAAGTCAGTACATACACAGACATGTTTCGATTGAGTAAAAAAAACAAGTACGGTGGTTTCTACAGTATTTGTCAATTTTTTTGACCCTGCCGATAACAAGGTATTCCCACAAGGCCTACGGACGATGTGAGGTTCTGGACAGGGTATTGACTGTATTTTTCTCGATAGGGGTCAGACATCTTGGGCCCCAGGTAAGGTGTGGGGGGGGGAGGGGTTCACAGAAAGAGCAGGCTTGGCGAGGGCTTAACAACACATGACACCCAGTCTGCTTTGCACTGACTTCACCTCCTTCCTGAGAGCTGGCAGGAGGCCACGGGCTGGCCAACAATAGCACCAAGAAAAGATGACCACGGAGATAAAGACAGAAAGAGGAAGTCAACCTTTTGTACAGAGTTGCCGTATTCTCACTCACTATCCTATGTCTCCTTGGCACCTTTGGTTTTCCAAGCTCAGCCGGCTCCAGGGATTCAAATCTTAGTATTGGGAGTTTCGGTACCACGATTCAGACACAGGATTCGAAAACAGAAACAACGACAACCCAGCATTTGACTATCCTTGGAGGCTCTTGCTGATCTTTATAATGATTTTTATATTGCTGGTCTTTATAACCTGCTACAACACGTGTTGTTTATTATGCAATACAGCCAAAGTCCTTCCATTGTTGTGAACGACAAAGGGAACAACAGCATGGTAAAGCAGTTTTGTCCTCGTACAGTTCCATCTTCTTGCAGGAATATGAAATGAAAATGTTTGAGCTATTCTATGAGCGATGGCCAATACCACAAGTCCGAAGATTGTGTTTGTATGGATTAGCTGTTTTAAATAACAACAAATGACACAACATTCTCTGACATTTGTTGGATAACAACTTCATGGATAATACATAGATAATACAAACTAATGGCACTCTATATCAAGAGTTGCACGCTTGTACGTCAGCATAAAGGTAAACACAAAACATAGTAATAATTAAAACTACAGCAGGGGGATTATGGTAGATTCCCTTTTCAGTAATTTGTGGCTAAACACTACAAGACCGTGGAAATACAAGTACAACTTTTGTTAAAAAAGACGGAATGATCAAATGTTTGGTAATGTTTGATTGGGGTCAGGCTCATTTTTAAATGGCGTCTATGTAGAAGTTAGCATCAGATCTCATTACCAGCGGGCCTGTCAGCCTGCTGTCCACCATTGTCTCAGCAGCCTAGGCCCAGCACCTGCTCCTCCACCTGAAAACACTCTTTTATTGGCATGTATTTGTGGCTATTGCTCATTTGTTTTGTACAAATACCATGGTCTATATCTCCATGTATCTTGCAATGTATTTACGTATCTATCTATCAATCTATGTGTGGATCTTTTTCAATATACTTTTGCTTGTGATAGATCCTAATCTGTCCCTCTGTTGCTCCCTCTATTGCTCTCACTCTCTCTCTCTCCCTCTCTCTCTCACGCTTCCAGGTGGATGTCTTAAACCATGAGTCTACAGGGATCTCAGAGGTTGGCCAAGTGAGTGCCCCCCCCCCCCCCACACACACACACACACACACACACAAATTCAGTCCAGCATGTTACATATTTGCTTTTCCCTCCATTAGTGGACAGCCTTATCCAAAGGTACTTCCATAGGGAACAGGAGCGTAGAAGAATCGCTAACCTAGTATGTGGGGAGGGATTGTGGGTCAGGGACCTCGGGAATAGAGCACCTCTGTTGAGGAATGTTTGTTCAGTTTGGGTCCCTGGCACCCAGTCACCATGTATTTTCTCATGTCTCCCCCCCCCCCCCAACCCCATCTCTCTCTCTTTTTCCCTCTCTCTCCAACACACTCTCTCGCTTTCTCACTCTTCCCTCTCTGCCCCTCTCCCGTCTCTCTCCCTCTCTCTCTCTCTCCCTCTCTCCCTCCCTCTCTCTCTCTCTCCGTGTTCCCTTGCTGACCAGTCCATATGCTTGGGATCTCAGGCTTAATATAATCCCGTACTGGCCAGTCTGCATGTGTACGTCGCTCCTGTTGTCTGTATGTTTGGGCTACTTATGATCAAGTGACATTCAGGGTCGAGACGAGTCACCAAAAGAAGGAGGGCAGAATGAAGGGCAGAATGCGTAACTCTTCTTCTCTCGATCACAGCGGGGTGTCCCGGTCGGACAGCAAAATCAGCGCCAAGGCCCTTTATGGTAAGAGGATGCATGTATCTGTGTATGAAATACTATGAAATACTATGATGATACTATGAAATCTGGGTGGGTCAAAAAGTGATCATTCATTTTCAAGTGATTCCTGATTAGTTCTTTTGGTGTTATTTTACCAGGGTTATTATTGTCTGTGACTGACAAAATTGATCCATGTGGCTAGTCATTGTTGCAACGGGGAAAAAAAACATGATGCTGATTGCTAATGTATGTAAAACAATTGCTGTGTGTTTGAGTGTGTGTGTGTGTGTGTGTGAGTCTCTGTGTGTGTGTGTGTGTGTGTGTGTGTGTGTGTGTGTGTGTGTGTGTGTGTGTGTGTGTGTGTGTGTGTGTGTCTTTGAGAAGGCTCCAACTGTAGAGTAGATCTAACGCCATTGTAATTGAGAACAATGATAACAGTAGCCAATTTGCCTGGCAAATCACCCTGGCAGGAAACCCGGCACTGCATATGCCCTCAGTAGGATTATCTATGCTCTGGCACGGAGAGCCCCTCCTGGACAGACCGACATGCTAGCAGACCCCGCCTCTGCTGCACAGTGACAAGATAGGGCCAACGTCCCGCTAATACAGACTGACGGACAAGACGGTATCTCTGCTGACATCTATGCGTCATCCGCCTTGCTGCGGTTGCGTTGTGTGGCGTACAGTGTGTTATGCCCAAGCATATACAGTATACGTCTGTGACCCTCTTGTGATCCTGGGTGCAGAGGAAGAACAAGTGCATGGCCTTGTCGTAGCGCCATGAGCACCGTCAAAATAATCCCCCAGTACAACAGGCTTCGCCGGTCATTATCACGACTATAATGGCATAGCTTAATCAAAACCTGCAGGGTATTTGGTTTGCAGAGGCGGCTAATTGTTGTTCAGGACAGGGCGTGTTCAAAATATGCCATGACACATTGATATAAAGATGGAGAGAGCATGAGAGAGTGGGAGAGGGAGAGGGAGAGGGAGAGAGAGAGAGAGAGAGAGAGTGAGAGCGACAGAGCGAGAGACCAGGGTGTGTCTGCTTTTAATATGTGGTTGGAACAGGGTGGGGAGCCCAGCGTCTCGCAGGTGAATAAAAGAGCCATTGAAAAGGAGAAATGGAGGGGGCGGAGCCTGCTTGGACCTCACCCCAGCTCCCGGTCCCTTGCTGAATCACTCATTAGTTCCTACACCCAGCTAACACACATTCCTTGTGCGACGTTAAGCGTCGCGGGACCCAATCAAACCTCCCTCCTCAGAACCGCCTAGACTGGAACAGGCAACAGAAATATTTCAAGTATTTGTGTCACAAATTCCAATTGGGTGCATTTGTTTATACGAATGTCATAATAGTACAGTGAGCAAATGTAAGCAATGTCCGAGAGTAACCCCGCTATTTTGAGCTGTCTGCGTGTGTGTGTGTCTGTTTGTGATGACGATAGCTTGTTTTTCTCTCTATATTTTTCCTGTGTAGCAGATGGTCTCCGTCACCTTTTCACAGCCTGGCAACAGTGTGTCCCTCTTCCCTGTAGGGGTTCAATGTCCCCTACTCCCCTCCTTGAGGTTAACAAATGCTGGGGTGGGGGTCTGCTCAATATTATGTAAGCAGGCTTATGAATGGACAGGAATATCATCATCCACACAGCTACTCTCTTATTCAGCAGAGCTATCCTCTGTTGTTGATGTAATGCAACATACTAGACTGGTGATGCAAATCTCTTTTCCAACACTTAAGTTTATCATTGCCAGCATCAGGACCCGACTGAAAATGGAAAGGAGTTTAAAAGACAGAGTAGTGACAAACCTTTAGGACTTCAGGCCAGGAAACACTTCGGAAAAGCGTGCAACATACATAAACACATGCGAGGAACATCTTGTCCCGAAATGTTGTTTTGGGCATGTGTTATGGACATGCTTCAGGCAACATATGGTCCGATCTGCATGGGCACAGCGGCATACCTCTGCACCATACAGAGCTTTAGCTGGTTGTTGGTGATGGTTATAAGTAATCCTTTGCCTGACATCATTGTAGAAAACATATTCAGTACAGACGCATACCCTAAGACAAGCAGTTGCATTGCATCAATCTCACTGTAGGTTGTCACCTTTGTCCTACTCAATACAAATGGTCCTCATTGTAATACAATTAGAAATAATGATACCACGGTACGTTGTCTATGTGATGTAATGTGCTTAAGGTGCAGCGATCAGCTCATGTAAGCTGACTGAATGGTACGTATGTACGCCACGGTACCGGTCCAAGGTCAGGGCTGCTCAAGGTGCAGCGAAGCCCTCAGGCGCTATCGAACCATGTCCCTTCTCGGTTCTGATCCGGGGCCGTGATGAGGGCTGAAGAAGTGCCAGACAGCCATGTTTATACCTGGTTTAGTGGCTTCTGGAGGGCCCTGAGGATCTGCCCATCTGCCTGCTAAGTGGTTCTCATTGCAAGCTGTTGCAGCGTTGCTGTGAATTGATTGGCATTAATGTCAGTCATTAATAAGGCATGGGGGCCGGCTCCACTTTCAAGACACCTGGCCGCTTGTATTTCAGACCGAGCGAGTCAAGCAGGGAAGGGTTGAACACACAGGAAGTGAGGGTGGAAACACCAACACAGGGTGGTATTACACCGGAGGTGTCGTCATCAAGGTGTGACGCTGGTTATGTGGGGTACTAAGTTAGTACCCAGTGTATTAACTGTTGTTATCACATCTGTTCTGTGCAATGGGAGCTGAATGGGGGTGTGTTGGGCCACGTTTAAAGACAACCAAATTTGGAAATATGGAGAGAGGGAATGCGGAGCTTCGGCGCACACCATGGTTAGACGCTATGCAAACAGAAACCCTTTGTTTTACATTCAGCATGAAGCACACCTACAAAGTCTGCATGGAATCAAGGTGGGACATATTTGATATGAGACTTGGCAGCATATGTGCAGGAGCCAATCCTTATTCACAAATACCTCAAGTACCTGCAGATCGCTGATCTGGAACATACACAACAATATGCAAACATACACACTTTAATGCTTGCTAGCATGCATCTGAAATGACATCCATTTTTAGTAAAGTAAGGGAGTAGATGTGATCATTGGGCAGTGTCTTTCTTGCTGAAACACTCTGGTTGTCCTGCTCTTTGCATGGCGTGAAACATATAACAGATCTGATGCATTCACCAGCAATTTGGCTGCTTTATCACATCAATTAAAAACCTGTGATTACGCCCCAATGAAATTATATTGATGCCAGATTGTGAGTTGTCCAGCTGTTAATCGCTGCCAGGGATCTTTGATGGTAAACGTCTGATTGCAATGTGTAATTTCAAATCAGTGACTCCATGTCAGAGTGCAAGTTTAGATTGCTTGGCTGGGTGGTTGAACCGTTGTGCGCAAGGGGTGTGTAACTGTGCTCTCTACATGGTTCCGATAACCATGAATTGATTTTCCATTTCCTTATTACTCACTGTCTAAAGTGCCAGCAGATTGTTGAGCTAATCACACTGTCTGTATCAGCACTGCCAGCAACATGTGGTATCCAGGTCAGTTGCACCGCTGGCATCTTGCTCTGAATGTACCAACAGGGTCGTACTTATTGTCATTGTTTCCAACCCACAGAACAGCGGAAGAAATACTCCAACTCCAATGTCATCACGCACGAGACCTCGCAGTATCATGTCGAGGTAAGCTCTACCTCGGGCCACACTTAACTCAGCCAGTGGAATTCAATGGTGTACTTGTGTACGTGTTTTTTGGTTTATGTGTAACAAAACCTGACGATACTATTCTTTGGCTCCGTCTTTGTATAATTGAAGTGATAAAGGCATGACCTCATTTATTGGTTTATTGTGGCATTACATTCGTTGTTAAAGTGTCCAATACATTTGGGCAACTTTGGACACTCATTTCACTCTTTTCATAATTTCTTTATATATAATATTCAAAAGCTACAGTTTAGCAGTTACCGTAATTGATGTTGTGAGCAAATAACCATGGAAACTTAAAGGTGCTACATTTTGTGCTGTTGGAAAGAGAGGGGGTGTGGGTGTGTGTGTGTGTGTGGGGGGGGTATTCAGTTAGTTGCTGGATTATCATCACCTTATTTCTACATACCAGACCTTGAACCATTAACCTTTAGTTATTTAAGCATTAGATATAAGATACAGAGATATAATGTGCTAAGTTCACGTGAATATCACAGTTGGCTGTGATTGCTGTGTCCGAAAACCAAGGACTGTTCTAACACTCTTGTGTGCCAATATTCTGGAAACATACAAATGTTATGGTTATCAAAATATACCGATATGTATATTAATAGAATTGCTCAGGCAAGAGAGCGATTGGAAAAATAACCTCTCTCTTTCTTGCTAGTCCGGGATCTATGCCATCTCCATATTTAAAACTTTACTTCAAGGTTCCCTGTGTGTTAGCCCAGCTATGATCATGGATCATGGAGCTTTTGTGTCCATGGCTGCAGCACAATGTGCTTGTATGCCAATTTGTTTGAAATCTGACAACCTGGGTTAGTCTGGGAATGGTAAGTCCTAACGGCACAGGCCAAGACAACAATCAACAATCAATCAGACTCATGAGGTACATTTCATAGGAGAACATACTGGCTCTAACATTGTTTTGTTTTCTATGTTTCCATAGTCTCTGCAGACGTATTGTGGTCATTTAATGATTTAGTTCAGTGAATCTGGTCTCTTGCTCCATACCAACCCCCAGTCTGTGCTTTGGGTGACTGTGCCAGTAACCTCATAGTGCATTCCCCTCAGCATCTCTCAACCTTCATGATGGACAAGACCGAGTCCATCGCCACCGTGGACGATGCCATAAAGAAGCTGGTTCTCCTGGACTCCAAAGACAAGATCTGGACCCAAGAGATGTTGCTGCAGGTCACAGACAAGGCCGTCAGGCTGTTGGACTGTGAAACGATGGTACTGCTCAGTTCAAAGCGTCACTCATCTTCTGCCATTTCTCCTCCATCTCCTCTTTCACTAGAATCTAGTGAAATCATCTCCCCCCATCATTTCTCTTCTCATCGCTTCTGGTCTCCATATTCTGTTCCATAAGATCTGTCCATCTTCTCATCTATTTTCCTTTGCATCTTATCTTATTCTCCATCTCTTCTCCTCTTCTTGATTTTGTACCTTCTGTTCTCTATCCTCTCCTGCTTGATTTTCTATCTTCTATTCTACTTGTTGCCCAGCGTCCACGACGTTGTACTCAATCAGTCCATCATAGTGAAATGAACATGGCATGGATTGAAATGTGACTCGGTTGTACCGTCTCGTCACGCTCGTTAGCACATTGAATAACTCCACTACTTTAATCTGACGTGGTTTGGGGACTTTGGAACCGGAGTGGAGTTATCTTAATGGACTGGTGCTGGATAAATCGGATGACCCTATGTGCTTTTCATCCTCAGGTTGATGTGGTTGCCAACTCTGTTATTTATTCCTTGTGCAGGAAGAGCTGGAGAACTTCCCGCTACCCACAGTGCACCACTGTCAGACTGTGCTGAACCAGACCCGATACCCCTCTGTGCTGCTGCTGGTGTGCCAGGACAATGAGCAGCACAAGCCCGACATACACTTCTTCCACTGCGACGAGGTGGAGGTGCGTGAGTCTTTTGTCATTGGAATTTGCGAGAAAAGCCTTTGCATTTGCAGTATAAAGAGTTGGGGGAACTGCCCAACTCTTTATACTGCAAATGTGGAGGGTGCCCTGAGTGCGTTCGTGTGCGTGTGGTTTTATTGTCATCTCATGATTGTGACATCAAGAAATGTAATTTTTGCTGTGTGTATGTTTCCAGAATAAGTAGGAAGCCCACATTATTATTTTATAATATTTAAATCTACAACTATCTTATTTACAAATTCTTTGTATGTTAAACATTAAGAAGCTCCACATATAAGGCCTTTCTATACAACATAGACATACAGTATACTGTATTTCAGTTCATAAAGAGCATAATATTATTATCCATTTCGAGTGAAAACGACCCAGCTAGTATTGAGTTTGGGTAAAATAAACAAATGCACATAGTCTGGAACTAACGTGAGGAGCCATTGTGCAAACAACAGTAAAAGACAATCAGTCAATGATTACAAATAGAAGTCAATCCACTACACTGAGGAAAAGTACTCGTGCTGTGGCCAGCTCAGCTGCTCATAGTACAGGGTCACCTAATGTCAAACCCTGACAGTATGAAAGCTACGGTACAGTATTATGAATCGTATTGGTCTCCATATGTAAACAGTGCCACTTGCGTTTGTATTTTTCCAACGTGTTTTGCACGTAGGCATATCTTTAATCATTACTAATCAATAGTCCCCCTGAATAAGTCAACATCGGCGTTATTCATTTTTCGAATATGTGTGTGATGTTCGTAAAATGAATGACATAAGCAGCCCTTATCTGTAATGAGGTAGAATTCAAGAGTTTATAACAATATCATAACTAATATTTTATTATCGCTCAAGGCTGAGATGGTTCATGCTGACGTCGACAGCGCCATTGGAGACAACAAGCACGGGAAGAAAATGAGGCTGCAGACATTGAAGTGAGGACTTTACACTCACACACACACACACACATATCAAATACACCAACACACCAGCTTTTCCAGGGTTCTTTCAATATTCCCCAATATTTCAGACAACTTCGTGCCCTTCGTGTTTAAAGTGGTTAACCACGGCATTGTTCCTCCAGGGTGAACCAGGAGAAGATGAAGCGCCAGAGAGAGACCATTCTTCCCCCCTCAGTCACGAAGGGCCCTGCCCCCACTGGGAAGGGTCGGGTGGCCACCAGCATGCGGAGTAAGGGTACTGCTACCACCTCTAGTAGCAGTGTTAACTACCACTTTATTACAACTACCATCACCTCCACAACTAAAAATACCACCACTACCAGTAGTAGTAACAACTACAACCGCCAACTCTACTACCCACAGATATCACCACTACCTCTATAACTACCACCACTAACACAACTTATCACCACTAACACTAGAACTACAACCACCACCACTACCGCTAATCAGAGCAATAACGCAGATGACACATCCCTGGCAGCCATCTTGGTTCTTCTCAGAAAAATGCCTCCACTGTGCTCGTCTGTGCAGTCATCGTAAGAACCCCGCCACATAATGGATAACAGTTGGGACTGGCCCAACCTGGGCCAGGTTTCTGCTGTCTTAACAGGAGGGGGGGGGCAGACCCATATGCCAGAGCGAATAAAACCAAATCTCAGACAACTGCCTGGTCCCCCCCGGCTAACAATTACCATCACTACTACCTCAGTTACCAGCATTGCCACTACTATCTGTACTCCCACCTATTCAAAGTAGGAAGTCACATCTCGTCGATCACAACAAAGACCACATCTTATATAAGCACACGTCACCATGCTGTATAGGGGTCCTCCACAGAGCGACATTGACACTGTGCGTCTGTGTTGTGTTGCTATCCGCTGCGGCTAGCTGTCGAGCAACGAGGCTCGGGTCCGGAGCAAGAGTCCCACGAAAAGCTGGCCCAGCGCATCGAGAAGGACGTGGTGAGTCCCCCACCCAACCACCCAACAGTCGGGTGAAACCCCTGACCCGTGACACCCCACATCTTACCCGCACAACAGTCGACCTGGCCAGCTCTCCCCTGTGAGCCGTGCCTTGAATCAACAACGTTGTGCTCATGGTTTTTTTGTACTGCATCACTCTTTTCATCTCTTCTTTCTCTGTTCAATTCAAAGAGCATCATTGAGAAATATTAATCAACCCAAAAAAAATAACAAAGAGAAAAGAACAAAGTGCTGTGGAAAGGGACACGTTAAATGTAAAGTACATGCAGTAGTAAAAAGGTAATTGTCTATTTCCCCTCTCTTTTTCTTCACTCTCTGTCAGCAAATACTCAACTGCTCCCTGGACGACATTGAGATGTTTGTGGCGCGGCTGCAGAAGGCGGCAGAGGCCTTCTCCCAGCTCAACCAGCGCAACAAGAGTAAGAAGAATAAGAAGAAAGGACCAGCAGGTCTGTCTCCTTTTCTTCTTATGCCATGGCAAACGCCCCGCGACAATATGCAACATATTGTCCAGCTGGTTATGGTTTGCTATGCCTGGATATCTCCCTCTCTCTCCGCAATCTATCTCCATCTCTTCTCTTGATCTCAAGGCTAGGAGATCCGTGTCTCTCTCTCTCTCTCTCTCTGTCTCTCTCAATCTCACTCTTTATCTTGATGTTGGTCTCCTTTTTAGTCTACCCTCCTCCACTCTGAATGGGTGGTCTGGTTAGTTCTTGTAGTTTTAACTGAAGAAGTTACAAGGCTATAACCTGAATCTGATAATCTTACAGAAACTAACCAGAAACTCCTAACTGACTCTGTGAAGCAGTGTATGTGTGCGTCTGTGTGTGTGCACTCATTGTTCCGGGCTTGTTTGTTTTCGCAGAGGGCATGCTGACCCTAAGGGCCAAGCCCCCCACTGAAGCCGAGCTCATTGACAGTCTGCAGAAACTGAAGCTGGCGTTGAACCTCTTGGTAAGAGATCACAGTGACTAAATCCCACCAGTCAACGCCATCATTGCCTGGGATCCGGCCACTCACAGTCTGTCTCTGTGTGTCTGCCCCCTGTAGGCCAAACTGAAGAAGCACATCCAGAATCCAAGCGCATCCGAACTGGTTCACTTTCTGTTCGGGCCACTGGAGCTGGTAAGATAGCAACAATGATTTCCATAAAAGGGTCAAACGTGCACTGATTTGCCAGCTGACGTGAATGGATTGTGTCATTATTTGTTTGCCTAAGAACATCCACAATGGCTGGGCAAATTCATATCTCCTATTGTATAGCCAGCGTGTTGACTTAGAGGAGGCCCAGTGGCACGGGTCATTATCATACAGGGACTCAGTCAACCGCTGTATTGTCTGACGTACATTAAGGCAATGTTCAAACAGGCCCCGTCAACATTTATAGAATGAGATCTGTCAGAGCCTTTTTTAATTGATGTCATCGTGAATATTTGTGGCTTTGTCATGGGCTGGCACCACACCCGCCTCCAAGCCTGCCCGAGCTCAGCTGTCATGTGACGGAGAAATGCGGCCCAGAGAGCAGGCGTAGCCACAATGACATCATGTAGCGGAGCACATTTACCAGGTGGCAGTATCATCCACGCCCAGATACTTACTGCCAGGGCGAAAGCATGACAGGGCTGAGCCATTGCACTGGTGGATAACATTTTACAAAATTCACAGCCACACACAGAGGGTTTACAAAAAAATATTTCCAAAATCAGTTTTGGAAGACATCTAGGTTTTTGGGATAGGTTGTCCTGAGTTGTCTTCTGTCATGCTTCTATAGGAGTAGCCTTTCTATTGTTTCAGAAGTCAGTAAGAAGCAATTGTTAAAATCTGCTCTCTGTTTATTAGTGTGTGTGTGTGTGTGTGTGTGTGTGTGTGTGTGTGTGTGTGTGTGTGTGTGTGTGTGTGTGTGTGTGTG
>JAOTIX010000139.1:13845872-13858319 GCA_027123715.1 Gaidropsarus macrophthalmus
CCACCACCACCACCCGGCCCTCTCACGGCAAAGAAACCAAGGGCCGATTCACCGCTCCATTTAGTTTAATGTGAAATATCAAATGTAACTTCTGATGTTCCGGCACGACAAACAGTTTAAGGACTTGGCGTCCGGTCCTATTTCAGCCATTGTTCACACCCGCCCGGCGTGGTGTGCAATTGGTAGTGCAGGTGGTGAAGCTCTTTCATGTGATTCAGCAATGTGGTTGTGTAACACAAGAGCACTGGTGCTGCATGAGTGCTATTTCGAAACAGAAGTACAGTCATCTCCAGATTAAGGATGAATACTTACAAGTCGGCTCTGCACAATATAGTAGTAACTAGCAGGTCTGAAACCAACAGTACCCTCCCCCTACGGCTCCTTTTACAACTACTACAGGGGCCTTTTTGACCTACTACGGAGGTCAACTTTTGACAGCTCTGACCTGCTGTAAATCAGGTCAACCATGGTCACTTGAAATAACAGATATGGCAGTTAACTCTACTTATTAAGCTTATTAACTAATTAATTAATTTCCTATTTTCATCCATAGTGGTCAACTAATAGACCTATAATTACTGCTGAATTAAACGTATTGATAATTAATCTCAATAGCAATCGGCACAACAAGCCAACGTTTACCTGCACTACCTGCACATGTATTGCTTTTGTTAACATGTAGGTCTGCAGTTGTATTGCAACCGTTTTGTTTTGATGACCAGCTCAACAGCTTAAAAACATGGATGTCGTAGCAGAATTCAAAGCCACTTATTATAAAACCCAGTATCTGCAAACTGCTAGGATCACAAACGTTGCTCCATTATTTTACACTCAGATGAAAGTGTGTGTGAAAGTCCCTTATATTTGGATTCTGCTAAATACACAGGAAGCCTTTGTGAAAAGACGGAGCGCGCTCATCTTCCATATCTCAAATACGAGGAGGGGATAAGCTTCTCTGACCCTTTTACCTATCCCCACAATGTGTATGGATATGTGGAGCTCTGTCTGTTCCCTGGTCCAAGACCAAAAAGAGACTTCAAATAAAGAATGATAAATGGGTTGTAGCCATGGAGATAAAACACCCCCTTCCTTCCTTCCTTGAACTCCTAAAGGTGAGTTCACACTAAAAGTGATGACATACAAAGTCCATGAAAAGGCATGAATGGAGGCAAACGTTTGGGCCAGCATCGCCACAAATGGCGATTTCGTTCAGTTTTAGATTTTGAAGGTAGAATATGTAAGATAATGCAAGAATTACAAATGGTGTAACTTTGTTAGACATTGACTATCAAAGTTTACTCATGCAGTATTAGTGTGTCATTCCAGGAACACATCAATCAATGTGTTTTGATAGTGAACCTCAAGCCACATTAAAAAATATACATCTTTCTACTTATTTACGTTTGATCGCATACACACAAACAGAAGTGTAGTCATTAAGAAATATTTTCCAGCAATTAATCTTGCTGCTGGTAAAGCGAAAAATCTATTAGCATTAACATAATGTAAAGCTAAAAGAATCATTCAAGTGAAGTGTCACTTGGTCATACAGCTCTATCTGCCTAATGAATGGCAGCCACCCCCCTGATCAATCACATTTCATACCCCATAATCAGTATGGACATGCCCTCCATCAGAGGTCAGTGCAGGAACACTGCACTGCGCTGCGAGCGATGCTGTTGGGAGTCTTTTCCCAACCAGTAGTGGTGTACCAATATACAACAATCTGTTGATAATGCAATGATTGCCTTTGAATGTGTCGATTTTCCTTGAATTGAAATGGTGCTGTGTAAGGCCAGTATCGTTTTACATATTTTGTTTTCATTCGCTACCCCCAACCCAAAGTGAAGTCTTGTCTGTCTCGGCTGGAGACGAGCAGACCGAATATTAAGTAACAAAGTATTGTTGTCCAAAAGGTAAATAATTAGTAGTAATGGTTTTGTCCTGTTGCGATGCCACACTGAAAACATCCCCCCCGTTCATTTGGAGATTATATTTTCTCTTTAAACACCTGCAACAAAGGTAGGGTCTTACCTTTCACTAAACTGGCAATACAAAGAGGAAATCATTGTTGCTTTTGTGTTGTACACAAAAACATTGTAAATGCTAATGTTACAATGTTTTGCTTGCTGGTTTCAAAAGACTCTATTAAAGCAGTTGAGGGAGATGATTAGGTTTTTGGAACCTCATCATTTTCAAGTATACATTGTGTTCTAACTAATTAAATATTTAATCAATTTTAATTCAATAATTACACATTTACTGTCTCCTTGGGTCTCACCAATGTGCTTTGAAAGATGGAGTAACGTAGGGATTGTGTGTCTAATGTGTGCGTGTGCACATGGCTGCTTGTGTGTGTGTGTTTTTTATGAGTGTGTGTGTGTGTATAAGCTTACCAGCTTGCGTTGACACCAGCCACAGACTCCACAAAGAGCCACCAGCCAAACTGCGCACACTGTAACAGCTAGAGAGACCAGGAACACACTGAGGGTCACTGAGCCTACACACACACACACACACACACACACACACACACACACACACACACACACACAAACACACACACACACACACCATCAATCCATCCATGCCACAGAGACAGACAGACAGGGAGGGAGAGAAGGGGATAAAGAGAGTAAAAGTCAGTTTGTGTTTTTTCACAACAATGTGCACAATACCCATGGGATTCTGATGGCAGTCTGCGCTGTGGTGCGCTGACTGATTGAAAAAACGCAATAAATCATGCTGTCAAGAGGGGGGGGGGGGAGCCAAAGAAAAGATGGAGCTTTCACACGTAATTGAAAAGCTCGAGCGGGGCTGCCATTTTAACACCGTCATAAGCAGAGGAGGAACCCAGTGGCGTCGGCCCGGTCGCTTCATGCCGGTGCATTTCAATACATTCTCGATGCAAGGCGGCCCTCAGCTATGCACACATCAACGTCACAGTGTCACAGCTAGTTAACTGACAGGACGAGCGAGGGGTGGGTGGTGTAGGGGAGAGAGCGAGACCTCGCGGACAATGCATGAAAGCCTGCCATTAATGTGCATCACTGCAGCCTTCGTCGGAGAGAGGTAACTCCACAGGGGACCAGCGAAAATATCATCCAGTGTGTATTTGTGTGTGTGTGTTTGTTTTTTGTGTTTATTCTGCGTGTGCGTGTGTGCGTGTGTGTGTCTGTCTGAGCATGCACTGCAAGCATCCAGCTGTGTGCCTGTATCAGTAGTGTGCATGCTGTGCCTGATATTCACAACAAGCGATCCCTCCACGCTGAACACACCAGGGTGTATTCTTTTTTTTTTTTTTTACGTTGTGCTTCATTCAAACAAGTCAATGGCCTGTGGAGGGACAGAGGACAAAGACACAGCATCGAGCTTCAATGAGCGTCTATGACACTCACTTATTCCTCAAGACGCACTCGTGAATGCCTACTTCAGACCCACCCGCTCCGCTCCAGCGCCCCGTTCCCCGTTAAAAAATGTACACAGATGAATGGTGAGTCACGAGCATCAGAATGTGGTTCCACACGGCGTGACTGACAAACATTGACAGACGACCCCATCCGTTTTTCTTTTCATTTTCCCCGGGCTCGTGTTTTTAGCCGCGGGCCGCCCCCCTTCGCTCTGTCTTCCTCTGCCTATCCCACAGCTGCACTTTTCATCCCGCTCGCTTCTATCCCAGCGCGCCATGTTCGACTCCACGCTCGCCGCTTCCTCCCTGATTTAGAGCATCTTGTTTAAAAGTACTAAAGAAAAACACAAAACCTGACGCTGTGATAGGGCTTGAATCGTGAGGCGGAGTGACTCAATGTGGGTGTTTGGCCTATCCTTCGCCGCCGCTCCATTCATCTGAGACTGGATCAATGGATACATTGGGCTTAGTGATCGGTTCATGGCAGAGGCATCCAGAGCCAATAGCGACCCAGTCTGGGTGACGGCCCCCTGGGCTGCAGGCTGCACATCAGAGTTGATGGACAGGGAGTTCCATCGGCTGTGCTGACCTGCAAGGGATAGAACTGACTCATTCCGTTTTGTGACGCGGTGACACATGTCTAGCATTTTTGGAGTTTGTTTGGAGGAAGTCCAAGTCCAAACAGATGCAGAGGACTGCGAAGTCGTCAGATTTTGAAGATTTGGTGGTCACCGGTGGCGTAGCGGTAAGGTCATCTCTGAAGGTTGCTTGGTTTGTGTGCTGCGTCAGACGCAGCTGCTGCTGCCCCGCTTCAGGAGCCCTCGGCCCAAATCAAACTGCAGGGCTTAAAGAGGGCCTGACACTGCACAGAGCCGCATGGGGTAATGAACCGCTGGATGCACCCCTCCCACTGCAACACACCCACACTCAACCTTCTGAAAGGTATGCTGGTGCATGTGTCAAATAAGTAGTAGGAAGGCAGGGGTTTGTACCCAATGGACTTGTGTGGCTTGTGTTGAAAGATAAGCGGTGGGAATGTTAATACGGTAATTAGGGCCACTGCTCCACAGAGCTATCTGTGAAACTGCATGTAGAAACTGCATGTTAATAAAAAATGCCGTCACAATTGCATGACCGACGCGACGTGATGACACAAGTGATGTGGAGTGCCTTATTACGAGGGGAGTACCAAAGCACATTTTGGATTGGCCCTGCTCATTAAAAAAAGACAAGAGAGCCCAACGGTCCACCAGCCCTTTTGATCAGGGGCCTTTAGAAGTGGAAGCACACTTGAACTTGAAAGAGACCCTCTCCATCCTGCCTTCTGTGGCTCTGTCTTTCATGCCTTGTGGAAGAGGTATACACAAATGGGGACGTGCGCGGAGCAGAGCGGAGCCAAGAAGGCAGCGGGGCGTCGTATAGTTATGCTCCTTCAGAAAAAAACCCAACAAGAGCCGGATCTCCAAATGGGTGCGATTTGAGGCAAGTACAGACGCCAGAGAGGACGCCATGGGGTGAGTGCCACAAATGATCACCTGACGTATATTCCTTTCTTTTGCGAGGGGAAGCTTTGTGGTGTGCGTGCAGGTGCAGGGGCTCGCGTGCGTACAGCTGAGGCGTGCAGAAGAGCTACAGGGTCCTCAGGGGTGAGACAGCTCACTAATTGGACGGGCGGAACGGCGGCAGTGGCCGTACACTACCTGCTGCCACGCGGCACCTCGGTGCTCATGACTTGAGGTGAGTGGGGTGCAAGCCGTCTCAGGGGTTTAGGGTGCAATGCTGTTGCCAGAGCCTAATCACCCCCTGTTCTCGTCATCCTCTCTGTAATTAAGCCTCTGTATTGGTCTCCTTGCGTTTCATCGTTGACTTTTTCACGCTGTGCTATCCTAGTCGACCGTCTCTAATATGAGGCAGAGGATCCCCTGTGCAACGGTAGGATGAGCGGTTGTGAGCGTATGAGCAGTAAGCGTTTAGTGCAGCAAGACAGAGGGACGGAGTCACGGGGAGGAAGTCTTGTAGGTGTGGAGGAAGGGCTAGAACAGCTTGCTTCCAGTGAAATCCGGCAGTCATCATATCCTATTAGGGCAGGGAATTGGGGAAAAAAAGGAAAACATGACATTTTAGCCCAGAAAGGAAACAGATGTATTAGATAATGGGGAAAAAATGCAATTTATATTGTAGAAAGAAAGTGACTAAAAAAACTTTTCAGGAAATCTTAGAACAGAGATGGTACATAACAACGGCAGGAAGCCAAGACAATTGGCTGTCATTAGTAAGTAGAGACTATTAGCTCATGAGCACCACTCTCTCTGGTGGGCCAAAAGGTTTGATCTGTAGCCAGGCTCGCTCTCTTATCGCCATGACTCAAATACAGCATCCTGTTTGAATGACCGGAATTCATTAGTTGCAACGGTGGCCGTGGCCAACAATGTGGCAGCAGGGTTTAGCACAGTTCCGGGGAGGCCAGGACAGGTGGTTTCTAACAGCAAAGCAGCCACCATTAAAAACCTGGACAGGTTAGAAAACACCTGTGGAGGGACAGACAAGGGTGGAGTTTGATTCCCTGTAGGGTGATCTATGAGAGCTATGGCCTGGCTTTCTCCATCTTTCATTCTTTCTCCCGGCCCGTCTGCCTCTCTCTGACTGTCTCTCTCTCTCTCTATTTGTCCGTCTCTCACGCTCTCTTTCTGTCCCTCTTATACGGTCTTGTTTTGACTGCATATTTCTCTCTCTCTCTGCATCTCTCCATGTGTCTATCGCTCCCTGGGTCTATCTGTCTCTCTCTCCTCTCTATCTGTCTCTCTCTCTACATGTCTCTTTAGCTCATTCTCTGTCATTCTCTGCATGGCGTTGTGCTTCTGGTCGCTCAGGCACAGCACTGCTGTGCCGTCAGAGAGGAGAGAGGCTGGCAAGAGGAGACAAGAAGAGAGAGAGAGCGCAAGAGACAACGAGAGAGAGAGAGACAAAGAAGGAGAAGACTGCCACCCACTAACTGTCTGCTCTCAGACGGACACTGCGGAGGGCCTTGTGTGCTAAGGCATCAGATCTGTTTCAACGCCGTGCCAGGCGGGACTAGCGCTGAACACAGTAACACGTCATGTGACACATGCAAGGTGTCACCTATAACAGCTCCATCATCCCATCAGCACCTCTGACTCAACCAGATCTGGAGTCGCAGCATGTGCCCAAGCTGTGGCGACCTGCGTGTTTAACACATAATATGGTTTAGTATATAGGATGAGGAGCTAAAGTGCAGAAAAAGCTAAATGTCACCGTGAAAATACAAGCCAACACATGCTGAGATGAAATGTGAAGTTGGCCTTGCAGAGCAGATAGACAGTAATAGGGCTCTGCTGCAACAAATAACATCAACGCTTTTTGTGACTTTGGGCAACTGCTGGAATATATTATGAATCATTGACCTTGTAAACTCCATCTTCTGCATCTTTCTTTGGGCTGCATGTTTCCTTGGACTAATCTGTCAAAATGGGGATTGCTTAAATGTCAAGTCTAAAAAGCCAACCTAGTACTCGGCAAGCCTTTTAGAAAGACACTAATGTGATTATACTTTTTTTGTCAGCAGTGGCACTCTAATGCAACTGCTTTCATTGTCATTATAAATAACACCTTTTATCGTCCTTGTTTGTAATACCTATTCCTTCTGATCTTTGGGTTTGGCCTTGTATGGCTGCTCTTGAGCTATTCTGCAATATCTACATACCTAGTTCCATCCCCAAGCACTGCAGTAGAAAAAGTGAATTAACCGGCGAGATTGAAATGGATGACTTTCATATGAGAGCCACAGGAGGAACTCAACACATTCACCATGGACATGCTCCCTCTCCGTCTAACTCTGCCATCTAACAGGGAGACTATTTCTGCAATTTGTAAGTGTCTCTGCTTCCCATATAAACCCATTTTTAATAATGAAGTACAATCATACATCAGTGGATGATTCAGAAACACAACGTTAAAATAGGCCATCCGATCCCGGTGATGCGTGATTGGCATGTACACTATTACGCATGGTAATTCCCGGCCCTAATCATGATGCAACATCACTGTGATTGGGTATGACCAGAGAATGAAGTGGCACAGAGGACGGCTTAAGAACAAAGGGGATGCCATTGAAACCATCAGGGAGATGGTCCTCGGCGAGGGTGTTAAGTGGTACGTTCCTTGTGTACAATGGTGCACTGTGTTCCGAGGTCTCCACCCGGAACTCTGCTCTGCTGTGTTGTGTGTTGTTTCGTGTCATCAGCCATCCAAATCGTTTCTCCGGTCTCACACCGAGACAAATGGCTGCCACGCCGCAAACCAGATGAGGTCCTTCTTGGGGCTTAGTTAGCGGGGACTTGAGAGCCTTTAAATATAATGGCTTTTTTGGAGCCGGTGGGGGCCCCAGGTAACCTTGACTTTATTGACTGTTGTCCACATGGTGACAGTTGATAGAGTGAATGGAAGACAGCCCCTTTGTGACAAGAAAAACCGCTGGCAGACAAACAGCCTTGAGACCAAGGATTATTCACATACAACATTTTCCTTTTTAATGTCACTTTTTAATACCAGAAAACGCTTGGACACTCCGGATAAATTGTGATATATTCTAGTTTGCATTTCCACTACTAAGTATTCCCTTTGGGATTCTAATTGCTTAGAGTCTCCAAAGGTCACCATTCTCCAGTCCTTCATGTTGTTCCCAAAAGCAGTTATAGAGGTCCAGAAATGCCAATGCAATGTTTTTTTTGCCTCTCATTTGATAATAACTCACCTAGTGTTGCCTGTTATCCGAAAGCTGTCATAGCACTGCTGCTGCTGCACTCTACATGCAATGTAAAAATTATGCTTAGCTCTTTTAGGTAGCAATGTACTCACTTGCCGAACCTTGGGGTAATATTCCCCTTCAGGTATTAGCATTTCAGATTCGGAATATTTTATTATAGACATTATTCCACATATGGATGGACACAAAGATGTGTCTAAACATCCAATACACACTCTTCTTCTTTGCAGTTTCAATAAAATGACACATGTGTTGGATCACGCAGGCTTCACAGATCACAAGACACAGGAGAGGCGGAGGAGGACGAAAGGAGAGCAGAGGAACTGCAGAAGACGAGGAGGAGAAGGAGGATGAGGCGGAGGAGGAAATGCAGGGAATTGGGAGTGAGGGAACCCGGAGTCCACTGTAACGCTACAGAGGAGCGATTTGTAATGCTTGTGCATATGCATAGAGGCCCTCGTTCCCCATCTGCCCACATCATCATCATCCTCCTCCCAGCACTGGTGACTTCAACCAAGACAAAGATGTCTCGGAAGCTCTCCACGTATTACGTGGGCAGCATCACAAAATCGAATCCGATCCAATTCATACTCCATCGGAGTTGCTTAAGGAAATGTGGTGGCCATGTGTTTGCATGGGCTTGAGCGCCGGTGGGCACATCAGGGAGTCTTTCTCAGTCCCTTTGTGCTTGACACTATTCCAAGTAACAATATAGTTTTAACATTATAATAATGTCCAGGAACAGAAATCTGAAAAAAAAATTCTTGCGCTCCCAAATTTAACTATTACTGAGGATGTAATTAAAATATTGGCAGGACAGTGCAAGTTTAATTGAACAGCCGCCTAACTGACTGAATGATGAATAGTTCAATGTCCCCTCATGTGAGAGCATACACAAATCTCATGAGGTAGATTGCTGCACAGCAGGCCAATCTTCACATCTTAACACAATTACTCCCAACCTATTTCCCAAAACATAACTAGATCGTCATGTATATCTGACGGAGACAGAGAAATGCAATGAGACTTCCATGAGTGCCAGACTGACTCCACTTGTCAGATCTGAATGAAATTAGATTCTGGACTACCTGAAGGTCTTAAATCTGCCTACTTCATTCAATTAGGGTGTCCTTGTAAAAATGACTTTATTACCTGTCCTGACAGGCCAGGCAGTGAAGCCCTGGGGTGCTGTTAACCCTGTCCTCCAGCCTACGGATTCTGTAGAGACTGGGTCAAAATCCATGCAAGTCTATCTGTGGACTCCATAAAACAACAACATACAATAAAAGAGAATAAAAGACAGGCCAACTGTGCATTTACTGTGCCTTCTAATGTGAATCTCTGTGTTGTTGTTTTTTTCTCCATTTTGTTGTGCATCTGTTGTTCGATTTTCCTCTCTATACGCGTGCATGTGTGTGGTTGTGTGTTGGTGTGGTTGTGTGTGTGTGTGTGTGCGTGCGTGCAAGCATGTGTGTATGTGTGTGTGCGTATGTGCGTGCTCCCTGGAGCTGAAGCCTGGTATTGACTCGCTCGTAACTTTCCGATGTCGCTGTTGTGGTGACTGATCACTCTGCCTTGACTGTAATCACAACCTTCCAACTGCCTGGGTGTCTGGCCGTGTGGGGAAGGGGAGAGTCCTGCCAGTGGATCTGTGTGACAGGCCTACGCGCAGAGGGTGGGCGCCCTCGGAGGCGCGGTGTTTAACGACATAGCGGACATAGGAAGCGAAGGGTTACTCCGTGGCAGGAAAAAAAAAAGATAGGTCTTGCCTTGTGTCTCCGTTGGTACAAATTGCATTCAATATGTACTTTCCATTGACATGGCGGCATGCATCACTTGCTGACTGGTTTTATCGGATGACAACCCCACCTCACCTCTGCACCCCCTGTGACCTTTCACATCAGCAGAGGTCATCGTATTACTGTATGGCTTGTCAACGGTCAAGCTAATCCTCCTTTACTGTGTGCAGAGGTAAGGCCGCGAGGGACCCTGGCTATCTACAAGCTCAGTGTCAGCGTAGTATTCAGATCCCTCCCCCAATCTCTCTCCCTCTGCCTCCCTGGCTCCCACACAACACCCTCCACAGATAGATGGTCGATATTTTAAGATGCCAAGGTCAGAGGGAGGATAAACAAGCACATGACAACAATGCTGTAAATCTCTGAGGCAATCTATGTTCCAATTAAGAGAAGGTAAAAGATCACGACTGCTGCGCAAACAAAACCCATATGAGCAGGTACATATAAAAGGTTGAATTCTGTTTTTTTTTAATCACACCGTCACTAAACAAAGTTTGGCTGAACAATACAATACAATATTGACTATAATATTAAAATAAAATTTAAATATTGAATATTGATCCAGCCATGAGCTCTGCTGTCAGTTGCTTGAGTAACTGTGAATGTTTAGCTTGTACAACAGTCAACAGCTCAAAGCTGGTTAGCACCCAGCAGCTTGCGATGTATTGCTGGTGCCGTGCAGCTGCTTGCCCGAGGCAGAAGACAGCGAAGGACTCAGGGGAAATCCA
Source organism: Gaidropsarus macrophthalmus (assembly GCA_027123715.1). Taxonomy (NCBI): domain Eukaryota; kingdom Metazoa; phylum Chordata; class Actinopteri; order Gadiformes; family Gaidropsaridae; genus Gaidropsarus; species Gaidropsarus macrophthalmus. The sequence continues at coordinate 13,856,592 of JAOTIX010000139.1, forward strand.
GTTTCCCTATGGCTCCCAAGACATACACTTCTGCAGGAAGCAGCATGTTATTTCCTCCACATTAACTCAATTAGACAGCACCTGGTGACATATTGAGCTTGCAATGACTTGTGTTCATGTCTGTTCAGAGGCAATTTGAATTAAAACTGTTTTCCAGGTATGCAATATAATGCACGGAGGAGCCGTGGTCTGTCACCGGACCGGCCTTGTGTTACAGCACTGTCTGTAATCACAACCTTCCAACTGCCTGGGTGTCTGGCCGTGTGGGGAAGGGGAGAGTCCTGCCAGTGGATCTGTGTGACAGGCCTACGCGCAGAGGGTGGGCGCCCTCGGAGGCGCGGTGTTTAACGACATAGCGGACATAGGAAGCGAAGGGTTACTCCGTGGCAGGAAAAAAAAAAGATAGGTCTTGCCTTGTGTCTCCGTTGGTACAAATTGCATTCAATATGTACTTTCCATTGACATGGCGGCATGCATCACTTGCTGACTGGTTTTATCGGATGACAACCCCACCTCACCTCTGCACCCCCTGTGACCTTTCACATCAGCAGAGGTCATCGTATTACTGTATGGCTTGTCAACGGTCAAGCTAATCCTCCTTTACTGTGTGCAGAGGTAAGGCCGCGAGGGACCCTGGCTATCTACAAGCTCAGTGTCAGCGTAGTATTCAGATCCCTCCCCCAATCTCTCTCCCTCTGCCTCCCTGGCTCCCACACAACACCCTCCACAGATAGATGGTCGATATTTTAAGATGCCAAGGTCAGAGGGAGGATAAACAAGCACATGACAACAATGCTGTAAATCTCTGAGGCAATCTATGTTCCAATTAAGAGAAGGTAAAAGATCACGACTGCTGCGCAAACAAAACCCATATGAGCAGGTACATATAAAAGGTTGAATTCTGTTTTTTTTTAATCACACCGTCACTAAACAAAGTTTGGCTGAACAATACAATACAATATTGACTATAATATTAAAATAAAATTTAAATATTGAATATTGATCCAGCCATGAGCTCTGCTGTCAGTTGCTTGAGTAACTGTGAATGTTTAGCTTGTACAACAGTCAACAGCTCAAAGCTGGTTAGCACCCAGCAGCTTGCGATGTATTGCTGGTGCCGTGCAGCTGCTTGCCCGAGGCAGAAGACAGCGAAGGACTCAGGGGAAATCCAGTTTCCCTATGGCTCCCAAGACATACACTTCTGCAGGAAGCAGCATGTTATTTCCTCCACATTAACTCAATTAGACAGCACCTGGTGACATATTGAGCTTGCAATGACTTGTGTTCATGTCTGTTCAGAGGCAATTTGAATTAAAACTGTTTTCCAGGTATGCAATATAATGCACGGAGGAGCCGTGGTCTGTCACCGGACCGGCCTTGTGTTACAGCACTGTGCCGGTGGTCACTGTTTGTCATGTCAGCGCACTATGGTGGAAATATTATATCTAGGGCAGCAGAACAAGAGTGGCAGCCTCCACCACTGCCATTAGGGAGAGTGACACACGTACACATCTCACACCCACTTGACTTCCCACCCCGACCTCTAGACAAGAATGTCATTTGGAGAACCGCTGAGGATATATAACCATCCGACCAGCACAGAGGAGAGCGTGAGGTGTAAGGGCGTCTCACCAGCGGACAGACACCATCAGCCCGCCCGCACACACACACACACACACACACACACACACACACACACACACACACACACACACACACACACACACA
>JAOTIX010000139.1:13869336-13883129 GCA_027123715.1 Gaidropsarus macrophthalmus
CCAGAAGAAGAAGAGGCGAGCATGCGCATCATTGTTGTTGTGAGTTCTGAGACGCCGCGGGCTTAAGAGCTCATTAGGGTTCTAGAGCTAGAGGGTTCAAGGGGTGGGGCGATGACGTCATCGTTTTCGTTTCAGGCGTCCACGTGAATCCGAACATGAAACCGCATAGATCTGAAACCACCTCCGAGGGTGGTTTCAGAAATGTGGGGTTTCGGGCACCGGATTCGCCGGCTTCGTGTGGACGGTTTCACCAAGAAATCGGCCTTGTGTGGACGGACCCTCATTCAAACTTCTCCGTCAAACCCGGACGTGGCACTGCCAATGTTGTGACACGTTTAGGGTAAACGTGCTCACCCCTCAGCCCCTTCCTGGTGTCCTGAAGCGGTTCCTGGCTCTGTGACTTTCTCACTCACTCAGACTTTGAGACTCCGTTGTGTTTGCCTCAGCGTCCGGCCCCATGAGGCGCTCATCTTCGCATTTCTTGCGCAACGTGAGTCCGTAAACAACTTTCCATCGGCGCTTTTCCTCCCAGCTGGTGTGGTTTTAATGAGGGATTACTGCCAGACAGCTGCCCAAACACACAGACGTGTTCCTACCGGTTAAGACACTTCCAGTGTGCGCTGGGTTTTTTGGGGTAATCGTGCTCATTACTAAACAACACAAGCGATGGCCGCTGAGTTTGTGAACCCTCAAGGAATGATGAATTATTTCTCAATCAGAGGATGCAATCAGAACGTCTGCTCCAACTTTCCCGTGACTCAGATCCTCACAGACAGTGTTGATGCTGCAATACTTTCTTGTTTCAGAACAAGCGTCTGAAGCAGCAAAGTCTGGATGTTCCCTGGCCTTAAGAGAGCAGAGGAACCACCTCACATAACCCCAACAGCATGACCACACCACAGAACACTTCCACTCGCTGAGGGAAGACAGCAGCAGAACCCAACAGGTCCAAGCAATCGGTGCCAAATTCATTTTGTCCCTCAGTCTCTCTGTCTCTCTCTCTCTCCCCCACTCACTCCCCTCCCTCATTGCCTACCTCCCTCCCCCTCCCCCTCCCTCTCCCAGTCCAGTCTCCCAGTTATGGATATGTTGAGGAACAATTAGGATTAGTGAGCTAACTGGTCTGACTCTGGGGGGGCTGAACATAATGAGATATCAAATCACTTCCCCACCACGACGAGGGTGGTGGTTATACCATGATTAGATGAATACCAAACCTTTATTTTTCCATTATATTTTGTTTTTGAATTATAAGTTTAGTTCAATAATTTCCCAGTACTCCAATGCTGAATGTATTAGATGATTGGTTGGTAAGCCAGCAACGTGCCAGTCACCCACCATGGTCTTTGAGGATTTTGTGGGGGAAGGGAGCTCTTTTTAAACCACGTTAATACGCTTTAAATAAACACACCTGTTCACCAGTCGCAACAGGGACTGACATGTTCAAAACAAACTAATCCCGAGCCAAATATTCACACAAATGAAGTATCGTTGTAAACCAACGCGTTTGATACCATCCGTTGACTTTTGCCGGTGCTGAAGCCTCCCTACCCCCCCCAGCTGTTCCACAACGGTGCAGACCGTTTCCACTTGCCGACCAGACATGGATGCGGGGGACAGCCGGTGAAGATAGCCGAAAACACAAACACACAAACTGAGGGACCTCCCTCTCTTCCTCCCTCCCTCCCTCGCCCGGACACCAATCCGGAGCCCAGAGGCGGTGCATCGGTCAAAAATAACCATCAACAAAACTAGGGTAGGAAGAAAAAACAGCATTCAATCATACTGTCAGCCAAAACGATCGTATAAGCTAAGGGAATTCATAATTGAGATAGTAGGGATGGAATTATTAGTCACCTTCTGCTGAGGGTAATACAGTGGATGTACTGTATGTGTCATTACTCTATTTCAGAGGAGCCCTGATTTGACGGCCTATTTTAAATTCATGACGCAGTATTATTGTTTGAAAACGATATGTAGCGTTAAGCAACAAAGTATGCCAGGAAAATACCATCATATAAACCCTGAGGGTAACAGAATGTACATTTTAGCAAACGCATTTGTTATTATTCATAACAGAAGCAAGTTATCTCCAGGGATGCGTGCAGGTTAGTCACATTTTATAAATATTGGCCATGCATGTTATGAGAAAAATGTAATCTCCATACAAAGGGGTGCGTAGTTCTGAGCATTGACCATATCTAAACATCCCACATATGCCGTCTTCCCCTGAAGACACTCGATTCAAACAACGAAGAGAGAAGTTGGGAGCTTGTGAGTTGTTTCAAAGCAACTTGTTGATGCAACACTGTGTCCCATTTGTGTAAGACGTTCCACATGCGCCCATGTGATCTAGGTGCGTGGGAGGGGGTCTATGCTCTCTTTCAGCGGCAGTCAGGAGATTTGCAGGCCATGATAACTCAATCAAGGTCGACCATAGCGCTGCATTTTAACATGACCAGGAGGGGCTAAAGCTCTCACTGCCTTACACATCGGCGACAGTAACTGCTTCTGATTTTTCTATTGTAACCATTTGACTATTGCCAAAAGATGCTATTTTGGGTTACCACTAAATGGGCGAATTTAGATAGAGATTTTTACAAGAAAGATGTAATGCACAATTTCTTTTTTCAGGTGATTCAATTAATAGGTCAAGTTAAAAGGTCTTTAAAGGTCATAGTCATAGTCAAATAAATACTGACGTGACAATAAAGATCATTTGGATAATAAATAATAATCACCCCTGTGTAAAATGTTGTTGATTAAGATCTTTTTTTTCTGCCTTTTTTCTGCCGATTGATGATTCAATGAGTGATTAGGCTTTCTGTGCATCAGTTGTTATGGCTTACCATATGGCAGGGCTCCATCTCTCAAAGGAACAGTGAAAAAGCAGGTCGAAATCCTGGTTTAGTTGCAGGTGTTCTCACAAAAGCATCTAATTGCCTTCTTTGCTGTATTATAGTCTCATCCTCTGACTCCTTGAGATTTCCCCCATGGCTTGGTTCACAACAGCAATACGTATCATAAATTGAAGCAGTTATCCAATTGGATATCCTTTGAGAAGCTAAATAAGTGTAAGTGTGCACAAAGAAGAGACATCTTTAAAATGTCAACCACAGCCTGGGAAGGCACGCTCCACAATTAATCACTTCTTGCACCATTTTTTATGTAGCAAGACCTCTTTTAACATCATGTGCAATGTATTACACCTAGGCCTGTGTGTTCTCCCATTACTGTAAACTGAAAAAACAAATGATCATCTTTATGTCTGTCATCTGTATGACAGAGTTATAGTTAGAAGTGATCCACCAAGACTCTTCCTTGCATTATTAACAGTTCCTTGTCATTAAACTGACACTTACATGGAAATCTGTAACAGGTTAAACTCACTCTAACCCTCAGCTAACATGGAGTAAAGGAATCTTTATAATAGGAAATAGATATTGCCTTATGTGAATCCAAACATGTAAAATCCAATACTATGGGTTTAATGTGTCATTATTCCTTTATGAAACCTGTTTGTTTGGTCTAAAAGATGGCTTATGGGGTGCTCCTCGAAGAAAAATGCAAAGTAATTTTGTTCTGAATTTAACACGCTTACAGCTTGTTGAACTGAATTGTTCAGCACACATTAATAGCATTCCCACCTCTGGTCCCTACACCCAGGCGTCTTAAATCATTCCTTTCTCAAGCAGCCGTGGACATCAGAGAGGACGGCCATCATTTTGTATCCAGCATTAGCAGAAACAACCATGAACAGGTGGCACATTGGAAATTGCTACAGGCCAATAATGACAAAGGACACAAACACACGGACTGTTCTATTGGGTGATGAACTTTGCACCATGTTAAATTCTCTCTCCACACATGTTCCATTCTATTCATTTAAAAGGAAATATTTGCAGCACGTTATGAATGGCCATGACTCTTCCTCTAACTGCACATTTATTTTTCACAGCAGAGTAACCTTGGCTGTAGGACTTCTTACGTCCACATAACATGCAGTATTTTTGACAGCCCCCCTGCCCTCCCTTTCCCATGAAAGTGGTATACACATTTGTCTGGGATGTATCTCTCTCCTATAGCTGCGCTTTTAGTTCAGTAGTTTAGTAATTCATCCTGTAGACGGAAAATATGAAACCGTAGTGGGCCGCAGGGCGATCATGATATCAGTCATTCAGAAGGCCGGGTTAGAGGCTGGTGCTTAGATCCAAGCCAAAAAATCCAAGACCATCATCAACATAAATCAATAGTAAACCCACCTGCCTCATCACACATCACAACTCAAGTGGTAGTAGTCTGCTCTACATCACATGCCAAATGGGCTCTGGGACAATATGTGGATTGTTCACAATAAACTAACAGCGATGTCACTGAGGCAAAGCTCGTGGCCCTATAGTAGCCCTCTGCTGAGCTGGAACAAAGTGAGAGAACCTTGGGCTAATGTCCTTGATGATGTCAATCTCAGGTGACATCATCTCATGTGATGGAATTAGCGTTGCACCATAAACAGCTGAATACAAACATGCGAGGGCTATGCGTCCCCTCACCAGGCATTTATTGAACCAACAGAGCTATGCGATTGTGTTAGTGACCTCTACCTCATAATAACAGAGTCCCACAGACTATGACAAAGACCAAGCTAACACTAAGAAATTGCATTAAATCAATCGCAGGTCCCCCTCCTTGAACACATCCCTGTCCCAATTCCATCATGTCTTTTGTGACTTGGATAATTTACCCTCACAGGAATCGAAGAGGGCTCTCCCTTCTCCCCTACAAAGATGTCATGGTAAGTTCATCAGCAGTGGCTTCACCATGTGCCGGTAAAGCAAAAGAAAAATAAACCTTCTGGCTATTAGGCTTCATGGCAGTCCGTAGAGATGAGTTTAGAATCATGTTTCTTTTTGCAGAGTTAATGGATGTTTTTGCTAATTGTCATTTCATAAACATTGTTTTCCCTCCTAGGTTTCAAAAGGACTGCAGCTTTTCTAGATCTATAATGGTTAAAATGATAAAGTTTCTATGCATGTACTGTTATACTACATCAAACCCTGCGTCAATAAATCATGCAACATCAGATTGCGGGTAGAACGTGTGAGAAATTATGGTATTCTACTAAGCATAGAGAATAAACAAAATCAAGTCATACGTTTTCAGATGACCAATCGGTATTTGTCAGAGGATTTTGATAGGGAAACCCAGCCACTATGAAGATGGCTATTTGACTTTCAAATTCACTTTTAAAACTTCAGACACGGACAACCAGAGTGTATAATCTTCTCATCTTTACGGCCATATCAGTCGACGTGGTCAACAGCCTACACGTTTTCCCCGACTCCTCCTTGAGACGCGATGGGAATATAAAGCCCATGACCAGAAACGTACAGTACCAGAGGGTACAGCGAGGCAAAACACACCCACTCCCATAAACCAATTAAGTAGGCTATACGTGTCTATTCCGCGAACAATAACAACAACAATTCTATAATAAAGCAAAAAGCTGGTCAGTTGTTAAACAATTTAAAATAATTTGGCGAGATTACTCGTCTATAAATGTTAAGGATTTAGCCCGAGTGGCATAGAGAGGTTCAATGAGATTTGGGGTTTACAAAAATATACCCAAAAAGCTTCGCATAGGTGTCATGACAAATGTGACTATAACCTAATGTACTTCGGAGATACCCTCTCAAGCAATAATCCGTCTGCTTATTTTGCCGTATAGGCTATCAGTCCCTGTTTGCGTCCTTTTACACACAGCCACTACAACAGGGTATTTGGATGGTATTATCTCACATTAAGGGAAAAGAAGAAATGGCCCCTCCCACTCTGCCGTTTGCACATTTTTGTCCTCGATAGCAGCAGGTGTTACTGTCTTATGACCCGGAGATTAAGTAGTGGTTAAAAGGACACCCTTGGCGTGAGTATGAATCCCCTACATGCGGTGGGCTATGAAGACCGTAAAGGACAATGGTCGGTTACTTGACACCAATTAAAACAACACACAAAAATCCCGCGTCTGGCACACGTGGGAGAGCTTACAACATAAAAATGCACAAACCGCGCTTGCGGAGGCATGCTGCAATTTCGGATATCATTGTGCATGTTATTTTAATTAAAGGACAACAACTGTTAGTATCGTTAAAACTCATACACCTAAAATAGCCGAGACGTTTGGTTGTCATTGTAGAGGCTTTGACCTTGTGTTACAATACCCTTTACTGAGTCTTCTAAATGTCAAAACATCTATGTCGACATGTAACAGTTAGCCTACTGCATCTCAAAAAGTGGCTCCATGTTGCGTTCATAAATCACCGTTGATTGGACAATGCAATGCAATGTTTGACTCACGGTAATCAATATTCTCGTGGATAGTTCACCCTGATATTACATAATGGTAACATAGGTTACACTTTCACCAACAGCCAAAATAGGCCAGAGATGTCAATTGTTTGTATATGGAGGAATTCACGCATTTGCATATTGGCTAATCTCAGCACTGATGACAAAAATTAACACTTTAAACTGTCACGACACGTTTCGCAAAGAGTGGCTTCTTGACAGGGTCTTACCTTTGCTATTGTCCTCTTCCCTGTTCAGATACATGGCTGTGAATTTAGCCCGAGGCAATGTGATGTCGTTGTCTCAGATATTTTGGACTACTCCTCTAGCGTCTCCTGAACTCCGCCGATTCCGTTTGTAGTAGTAGCTGTTTATTGTCTTGTTGCTCCGCGAGAGTGCGCGCGCGTGCTCCAACAGCCTATCCTCTCCTCAAGGCGGATAGGTAGGATAACCAGTCCTCCCTCTCCCTCTCTCCCTCCCTCTCTCTCTCCCTCTCTCTCTCCCTCTCTCTCTCTCTCTCTCTCTCTCTCTCTCTCTCTCTCTCTCTCTCTTCCTCTCTCTCCGACACACACGCACACACAATCACCCACTCCTACAACCAAACGTTTAAGCAGCCTGATGCTCAGAGGACGTGCCGCGGTAATGGGAAGAGTGACTTTTGAGAAAGTCTTAGTAAGTCCTCCATAGAGTCGAGCACGACCTTTATGTGAGCTATAGTTAATTCATGTTCTAATTTAACATTTTAATTGAATTATTACGTGATCCGCTCTCTTGTGGATCAGGCCTACGAGAGAACTTGACAGAATGTCACTGATCTCAAAATGTTGGTAGTCATCATGAAACAGTGTTTGAGGAATTAGTAAAGGGAACAGGTGGGTTGAAGATGAGGCAGGTGTCCTCCTTCATGCAAATCTAAGTCTTAAGTCCTACTGATTCTTTCAAATTTACAGTCGTTTGACACAAATGCCTTGAATTGAGTCATGTGTTGATATAACCATTTTTAAAGATATCTCATCATTCAAATATTTGATGCAATTAGGGTTCAGATAGTTTTTTGATGCAATATATAGAGAGACCTTAAGTCCCAGCAGGTGACCTTGGCCGAGTCCTAGAAAAGCTAAAGTAGGGAGACATTTAGTTCCATGGTTTAAATCTGCAGTTTTTGCTCCAAGTTCCTGTTGCCTAACCCAATTAATCAATATGAATGGATGGAATACATATGACTAATTTGGAAAGAGAATTAAATCAAATATAAAATTGAAGGCACTTTTCTGGTGTTTCAGATGCAGTTCAACACGGCTGGGTGAATTTCCCTGTCACCTTCAGATATAAAGATCATCGTGGGGAAGGCTGCTGACCCATGAACCCAACCTCTGACCTTGAATCAGCCTCCATATGTACCGGTTCCACTCACTAGCTGTGTCTTTCTGCGATACCATTGTATCGGCTCTTATCTTAGTATACCCTTACCCAGCCCCCCTTCCAAAACCTGATTCCTATTGATTTAGTGGCCTATATACACATCAGCACCTCTCCCAACCCACTCCCTCTCCTTCTGGCCATGGTGTCTCTGTTTCTTCACCCCTCCACATCCCTCCCCCACCCAGCCCTCACAACTCCTCTCCTCCGGCCCCACCACTCAGAGGGAGTCTGCTCTGCTCCTCACCGTCCGTGCACCCAGAGAAGCAGGAGGAGCTAAAAATAGAAGCTTTAGACTAAAAGAGACCCATGGAAGAGATTCTACTCAACATAAGGACACACACACACACACACACACAAGCACATACTCACACGCACAGATGTACATGACACACGTACACATAGATGCATACACAAATGCACACACATACATGCATACAGAAAAACACCTGCAAACGTATGCGCGCACGCACACACACACAAGCACATACTCACACGCACAGATGTACATGACACACGTACACATAGATGCATACACAAATGCACACACATACATGCATACAGAAAAACACCTGCAAACGTATGCGCGCACGCACACACACACACACACACAGACACACACAGCATGTTCCGGAGATTCTTGGATCGGGTAGTGTATAATCTCCTGTGTATATAAACAAGGGAGTAGATAGTCTGACAAAAGGAATCCCTCAGAGACCCGGGGAAATATGATGGGAAATGAGACTTTGAAATAGGACCCATTTGCCACCATCAGGGAAAGAGAAAAAGATACCCACTGCTTTTGCACAGACATTTTGTTTTCTTTTTCTGCACAGTGTGTGGAGGGGTCACATGAGAGAGTTATTATGTAATTTTAGAAAGGTAGATGCATGGCCAGCAAAGAGCAGGGAGATAAATTTCGTAAACAGTAGCCTAATAGCCCATACGGAATACAAAATACATCATCTCATTGGAAAGATTGCATCTACTTAGTGTGACGTAAATATTCAATCACTTGACATATTAGTAATGCATTACAGTTCTCAAGCATTTCACAATAAATTATAAATAATGCATGGTATGTTTCAGTGCTGAGTTATAGCAGTGCTATCGCACCAATTATTAAATGACGATTGCAGACAAATAACCGAATAAACTGTCGTTGCAGCATTCTAATATACATATACCATACATGAGGGTGATTATAGACGCGCATATCCCTTCGATCGCACAATTCATGTGTATGTTGCTGTGGTGGTCTAAAAGCAGTCATTGACAGTCCCTTCCCATTCCCGCTGGGATATAAATCTCCTGCGACACAACAGTGACATCTGGTGGATATTCAATTAATCGATGTTTAAACTCTCAGGACATGACGTCGACAATAGACCCTAACAGTTTTCACATTTCTGTTACTATTAATTAAACTTCTCATATTTTTACAGGGAAGTCCCATTGGGATGTCAAGGTCTCTTTTACAAAGGATATCGGCAATACAGTTTCAAACATACAACCACAAAACAGGTCACAAAATGATATGCCTAACACAGACCACTGTCAAATGGTTAAGGTAGTGTAGCAATTACAAAATCCAATTGGATTTGCCTCCAAAATCAGATACATTTTTAATAAGGATCAGCATATCTAGCAGATCTGTCTGCAAGTGGTTCCAAGTTACAGGGGCGGAAAATGCTTGTTTGCCAAATTCAGTGCGAACACTACGGCTAGTAAGTCTTGTCTCAGCGCAAATAATAATTATTAGTCCTTACAAGCTGAACTCGCAGACTACCATGGAAATCCACAGGTTCCTGTACCCAGTAGGCGTACTCGAGTTGCAAACAAAAAAAATCAAGGGGGATGGTGGATTGGATTTAACGTTTAGGGACAGATCACTTGTGCTGATGACAGCGCATATGGTGGGAGACCAACAGTATAGCCTTTTGATTATTAAAAGCACAAAGATATTACATTGTAAATGAACATGAATCCTTTCAAGTCAAAGTCCATTTTAATTCAAGTGCAAGAACAAATGTTGGTTACCATTTATAAAATCTGAAAATGCATATACAAATACATTTGATTTGTGTTGTGTAGAATGAGCAGTCAAGTAGCCTCCTATCAAGTGTGATTAGAGGGCAGTCACCTAGCCCATATTCAAGTGGAGAGATGTGTACTCCTCCAGTAGCAGGGTTTCCCACAGAAAATGTGTTAGTTTTGTTCACCTTAAATTTCATGCAATGAAAAGTAATGGCTTTCCTTGCACTTGCCAGCATTTTCCCTTTAAGACATCCCTCTGGTGATAAGCCTTCAAGTTAATCAGGACTTTCATATTCAACTTTTATTAGGTGCTCTAGTGAGAAGCAGAACAAGTTCCAGACCAATTCTTAGTTCTAGTAAAGAACATTAAACACAAGGACAAGCTAGAAATGCAACACACGAGTCACCTCACACAGACGCATTTGACTCCTTACACTACAAGGTCAAGAACCTGCACTGGAAGCAAATGGAATTTTACAGACTGTATTTTCAAATACTTTCATTATTTTCCTCAGTCCAAGCAAAAACAACATAACAATGCAAACTATATGTTCAAGAGAATCATGTACATTTTCAGATCCGACAAGTTTCTGGCCTGGAGGGTCACTGGTCCGACATGGTTTTGTTCTGGTGGGTCACTGGTCCAGGTGCAGTAGGTTTCTGGTCCAGTGCAGAGCAACTGTTAACTGTTTATTTCATAAATAAAGACCTTCTCCCACAGTCAGTTTTGTGCTGGGGAATTTACATGCCAACCTAAACACTTCGAATGCATTTTACTGGAAAATTGTTGGATCCAAATACTTGCGGAGTACACAAGTCCATAGGGAGTGTTGCAGAAAAACAATTTAAGTGCTCACGTCCAGCTTGAAAGTGTTGGACCAGGAATCACTAGTACCAGATCAGGGACCTCGTACAAGAACAGGGACTTCGGATCAGACTAAGCCTATCCATATCCATATCATGGACAGCTAGATCCTCAAATCTTTTAGACCTTCACCCTTGGGGAGAATTCAAACTGGGGCTGGCCTTTAGGCACCCTTGCACTACATTTTCCAGTTAGCACTGGACTTCACAGCGGTCACCTCCCAGTACAGGGTGTGGTCATTCTGTAGGTCATACAGGTGAGGTACACCTGAGATCTCCCAACACCAAGATCGGAGACTTTAACCGGATGACTCAAGAGGACAGAGCATGATAGTACTAGGGTTGCCCCAGACCCACCTCGAGAGGGCGCTGGCAAACCCAACACTACTTCAAGTTGCCAGCTTAGCTATGGTGTTTGCCAGGGTTCCCAGAGTACTGAGCAGATCCAACTACAGAGCATACTGCTGTCAGGCGGGGGGGGGGAATCTAATTAAAGGGGGAGTTCAGAATTTTTGACACAGGACCTCATTTCCAAGCGAGCCAGTGTGTTATTTATCACTGGAGAAGTTTCCAACACACTTCATTCAGTTCTTCTACTTCAGTTAGTTAGCAAGACTATTGATGTAAATGTCTATGCTGATAGAATGTTACAAATAGAACTAATCTTGCAACCAACCTCCCATAGATCAAGCTGTCCTTGTCGCTTGGCTGATTCTGAAATCACAGCACGTTCCCCCCCTCCACATCTTTCAGCCTATTCGCAGAAACTACTATTAAATAGTGACAATGTTTCATTAATAATATGGATGAATAATATGAATAATATGGAACACGGGTGGGAAGGGGGGATGGCGTTTTTTAGAATGATCATTAGGATGATTTTGAACATCTTTATTCCAACTCCACTCTCAACTCCAGTGCTGCCTGTACCAGACAAAAGCACAAACATCTTGTTTTATTCAATATTTTATTCAACAGCAAATTGTGGCAGGGAATACAAGATATACCATTACATACATTTTTTCCTTTGCATTGTAAACAATGACAAAATGTCCCTCACCATGTGTTTTCCAGCCCCCTCTATATCATTGAGGAAGCTGTTGTAGGCGGGGTGTGGGGACCCTCTTATCCAAAGTGAAATAATGCACTGGGTTCTCCAGAGAGAGCGTTGCATTGTTAGTTACTAATTGGTCATTTTCTGTACGGTTATTTTAGTGCGTATTCGCGTGACGTGTCTACTTATTGCATGTCGATAAGCTGGTTGGTTATTTTTTCAGTGGCTTTGCTGCTACGAATATTTAACTAAAATCTAATAATATCTTCACTCTATTTATAATATATCTCAGATTATATACGTTACATTCTTAGAAGTTTTGTCTTAAAAGTGATACATACGGACGACATAACTGTGAGTCGTTTTCACTATTGAAGACGTTGGAATAGGCCCGAATAGGTGACCTGCTGTTTTTCAGTTGGAGGCAGCTTCACAGGAACACATCAAAAACTAAAAATAAGCCCTTGACTTGTATACTACATTTCAATTAACATTTGCGCTGAAGTAAAAGCTCTTAGTTGGGCTCCTGTTTAGAATTCATCTATGTTCAATTGTGAAGTGGGGGGGCGGGGGGGATTCACATCCAGGAACTTCATCAAGCTTGTCAGATTTGGTCAAGTGGTCTCTTGTGCCTAATAATCCTTTGTGCTTTCTTGATTGTATACACTCATGTATGTATGTATGTATATATATATGTTTAGTGTCCGTGGACTTTCAGGAATGGGCCTGTTCTCCCTTAGTTCATACGAGGGAAAGAGGTTTAACTAAGTGTTGAAAAGAGGAGAGGAGATTGGGACCACCCAGAAGATAAAATCATAAAACATTGTGATGGCACACTTACAAAACTATATATATATCATCTACAGCACTATACGGTTATACTACAAACCCACACACACAGACATACACACACAATCATACATACACATACACACGTACAAGTGCACAAGGTCAATTAAACTTCACAGCTGCAATAAAATCAAATCTTTTGCACAATATCCCATATGACAAAAAAACAACAACATTATTTAAGTAAATTGGGGAACAATCATATCAAACAAATTACAATGTACATTCTCATAATTCCACTTTAAAAAAAAGGAATGATTGAAATGATTGAAAACAGCAGGAATGAGATCACAAAGCCTTTGGAATAAAGGAGGGGGGGGGGGTGTTACAAAATGACATCATCAACAGTACAGGAAATCATAAAGCAGAGATCACATGGTTGGGCAGTTCTTTGTAATTGGTATTGTGGCTGCAGGTGTCCAGTGATGATGGTGCTGTCTAGATGGTTTGTTTTTCCTTCCCTGGACTCTGACTGATCAAACCCACGGCTTCAAGTAAGGAATCCGACAGAGTCTCATTCGCACACAAATCAATCAGAGCGGCCACGCTCATTAGCGTTGCTGTACAAGCCATTTTGCAGCTGACAAACAACAGGCACCAATATCAAAGGAATATCGATGTCCAATTTCCAGTATTTTGTTGTATTATCTCCCTGTGGTTCATTTTTACTGCATTCATAGGAAAGCTGAAAGCTTTCTCTTTTCCAATGTTTAACGGAGAATAAATATGACATCATTACACAATACTCAGTTTGGTCCTATTAAAGCAGTTGGAAACAAAAGCATACAGCCTTGACCAACAGACTGGGAGGAACCGTGCCACCTCCAGACTCTACCACATGCTCACTATCATAACTCACCATCTCTTTTGCATATAGTCACACAAAAACAAAAAACATTTTGCTGCAATTAATATACTTCATCATATGAACCATTTCCTTAAAACATAAATCACCACAACGTTGATTGCACAAAAAGGGTCTGTGAAGAGGTAGGTGTGCAAATAAGCCAAATATACAAACAACAACACTCATACCTAAAAGATATAGGTAATTTTTCTCTGCATATGTACAATATCATCACATAAAGGGCCACCAAAGGACATATTGTGCTACACTGCCCATAGATAATTAAAACATAAAGGTGCACAAATTATAAAAACCAGTTGCAATGTGTTTCGGACAACGAACAGCAATTCTAGAGCTGCTAAAAGAGTGAGAGTTGGGGGG